>JAOWCC010000936.1:28916490-29433485 GCA_030867875.1 Actinernus sp. WN-2022 | reverse complement strand
TCTTAAATATGTTTAAATACATCTGATTTGTTATAAAAACATCAGAATGTTTGTTTTTACTGAAGTTTTACCGTTGGGTGTTCCTGTTATAGTGCGTGCTTTCATAGATATATATGAAGTTGTCAAGGGACCGCAATTGAAATCATCGGATTCAGAGAAGCTGATGAAACTTGCGAAACTGCGAGTTGAACTCGGCAGAGATGAAGTATAAGGCAGATATCAATCAGTTAATGGGTACTCAGAAGAAGATTGTAATAAATGTGTTTGCCGTTACACGCGCAAGCTAAATGGGCCGAAGATTCGGGACGGCTGCTCGAGATAGGAGTTGAACCAGACTTTGCAAATCTGACAGACTTTGTTGAGAAAGAGAGCTGCGATTTGAGTTTGGAAAGCTGGTTGGTTCGAAGCCAGAAGAGAGACCTATAAGATCTAGCAACTACAGCGCAGGAAATCAGTAAATCATCAGAACGATGGACAGCCGCAGAAGCTCAACTCAAATGTAAATTCTTCGATGGAAAACACGAGTTAGAAAAGTGTTTCAAGCTCAGAGACAAATCCTACTCTGAGAGGAAGGACTTTGTGAGAAAGGAGAGGCTTTGCGACAACTGATTAAGACCTACCTACGTGGCGAGACGATGCAGGGATTACAGAGCATGTCTGTTCAGCGGCTGTGTAGTACGACACCACTCTTTACTACATCCACCATTTTCCAGTAGTGACTGCCAGTGGAACTACCTGAATAGCCCCCCTGACAGAAACTCTAACCATATTACCGAGGCCGGAAGTTGTGGTACATCTAAACCAGGCAAATCGATATATATCAAGAATAAGCTTATTAACCAGGCAAAGGCTCTCGTGAAATAGAAACTCTGTTTTTTTTTATGATGGATCAAACAGTACCTTGTGTCATAGACGTCTGGTAGAAGAACTAGGACTCCTTGGTAAATCAACTAGTTTTTCTCTGACAACAGTTAACTCTGAAAAGTGTCGAAGAAACGGTCTGAAAGTCAAACTTAGACCCTATCCACACTAATGCATTTTTGAAAACCTCCGTTTTTGGTTCTCCGAAAACGGATAAAAAGCTCTGCATCCACACTAGCGTTTCACATCGTTTTCGACAGTCCACACTAGGGGCTGAAAAACGATGATCCAAAGGTGCGTTTTCGTCACCAGGCTCTGCTTGGAGTTTTTTTTCTTCTGTTCAATACGCATGCTCTAATAGCGCCATTCCCGCTCGTTTTGAAGCGCGGAAACACTGTAAACAAGACTCGTTAAGCGTTCTCTCGAAGTTTACAGTACAAATGGCAAAATCGTCAAAGAAAAAGACGTCAGAAAAGGAAACAGATCATGCACTTCGTCCAGGTCTGATCCAAAATCTTCGCCGACGATACGATACGGGTTGTGACGCCTCTCAAGTTGCTGATAATTGTCGATTAAAAAGAATCAAGGACCGTAGAACATTCTGCCGTCTTCGTAAAGCTACTGCTTGTAGATTAATCAGTGCCACATTTAACTCCAGGCAAGCAATCAAGCTAGAAAGAAGGCTAAACGCCATAAACACCATAAAAGCTCGTCCGCCATATTGAATAGTGGTTTGTTTACGCACTAACGCGGGAAACTGGGGCTTGCATAATGAGTTGTGACGTAACCGTTTTTGAAAAGCTCCGTTTTTGCCATCCTCGCTAAAACGATAGACCTGCATTTTCAAAAGTCTCCACTCTGGAAAGCGTTTTCGAAAAGCTCCGTTTTCATAGATAAACATCTCCGTTTTGATCGTTTTAGTGTGGACGATCGGTAAAAAACGGATAAAAAAGTATACGGTTTCAAACGAAAACGGATTAGTGTGGACGGGGCCTTAATGTGAAGACATTAACGTCCAACGGGAATATTCACTTAGACCGCGTCTGGATAGTAGATTGTTTGCCAATATCCAAAGGCAGCATACCACTGAACCACAGAAGATGTACAGAATTGGCCACATCTGAAAGGGATAACCTTTCCCAAGCTGGATAAAGAAGTGACTATACTGATAGGCAACGACGTACCAGAGGCGCACTGCATGGTTCTAGAAGAAAGACGAGGTCGTTGTAAGCAGCCTTGTGCTTCCCAGACCATTTTAGGATGGACGTTAATTGGTCCGATTGGACATGACCGAAGTCATAGAGCTAGTGTCAACTCCTTGCACGAAGATCAAGAAATGCTGTCTGTTAAGATCGAAAGGATGTATAATGCAGATTACAGCGAATCATCAGCTACTTCTAAGGAAGCAATGTCTATATGTGATCGTCGTGCTTTGGCTATCATGGAAAGTTCAGTTCAGAAGGTTGATGGACATTACCAGCTCTCGTTACCCTGGAAGTACGACACACCCACCCTGTCTATTAGATAATCGATTCACTACAGAAAGAAGGCTACGCCTCCTAAAGAACCGATTGCTGAAAGATGACTCTTCTCGACAAATACAAGTCAACTGTACAAGACTACATCGAACAAGGCCATGCGAGAAAAGTATCGGCCCGAATATCAAATCAAGTGCAAGGGTAAATCTGTATGGTACCTTCCACACTAACCTGTCTATCACCCGCAAAAACCTGGGAAGGTCAGAGTGGTGTTTGACTGCGCAGCTAAGTACCGAAACACGTCGTTGAACGAACAGTTACTTTAAAAGGTCCAGACTTAACCAATAATCTTGTTCGGAGTTCTTCTGCGATTCCGTCAAGATCCTGCAGATTTGATTGCCAACGTTGAGAAAATGTTCCACCTAGTGAGAGTCACTCCAGAAGATTGTAACGAGGTTCTTGGGGTGGCCAGATTGTGACCTGTCAAAGCAACCAGAAGATCATCAGATGCTTGTTCACTTATTCTGAGCGACGTCATCCCCTAGCTGTGCTAGTTTTGCGCTTAGAAGGACTGCAGAAGATCACAAGACAGATTTTGATGTGCAAACAGTGGAAACAGTAAATAGGAATTTTTACCACAGAAGAGGCGATGAGACTGGTAGAACAGCTCCCAGTTGTTGATGAGAGGTGGTTTCCGTCTTACGAAATGGGTGTGCAACCGTCGTGAAGTATTGGCTACCATTCCTGAAAATGAGCGAGCTCCAACGATGAAACTGAGACCTAGACCTGGATCTAGAGGAATTATCAATTGAGCGAGCTATACGCATGCAGTGGAACGTCGAGCAAGATACGTCCAGTTTCCGAATTACCATCCGAGAAATCAAGGCTAATACAAGAAGAGGTATTCTTTCCATCCTATCATCAATGTATGATCCACTAGCTTGGGTTTGCTGCACCCTTGATACTACCGGCAACAAGGCTACTACAAGAACTGTGTAAGAAAGAATATGGATGGGATGATGTCATCCAAGATGGAGAACTTGTGTAGTGGCAAGAGTGGGCGAACAGTATTGGCAATCTAAGTGATGTTACGGTGCAAGACCACAAGAGTTTGGTGAAATAGAAATCAATCCAGCTTCATCACTTCTCGGATGCCTCCACGCGGAAGGATATGGTGCTGTGTCATACTTACGCCTGACTAGTGTGGATAGCAACATCAGTTGCTGTATCCTGTTAAGCAATTTTGCACAGCAAGAGTTGCCCCCCTAAAGATGGTAACACTGAATTCCCAGATACGAATTAACGGCTGCATCAATCGCTGTAAAGCTTCACAAGCAAATAAAAGAAGAACTGAGCCTACCCATCCATGAAGTGACGTTCTGGACAGATTCCACCATTGTGTTACAGTACATTCAAACCTGTCACAGACGATTACAAACGTTTAGTTCCAACCGGCTAACAATAATACACGACATTTCATCCCCAGCGCAATGGCGTCATGTGAGCTCAGAATGGAATCCTTCCGACTATGCGTCCCGTAGCCTGAGAACAGACGAACGTGTGAAACTAAAGCGCTGCAGGCTCGAAGCACCAGACTTCTGCAAGAAGACGAACGCTGTTGGCCAGCGCAACTACCGCTGTTGTCTGCATGAAGACGATCAATGTATCAAAGGGGCAAAGAAAGCGCAAGCACACGCAATTACGCACGACGTTAGCTTGGACTCACTGCTCCAGCGCTACTCAACATGGTATGGTCTATAAGAAGCGGTTGCCTGGTTACTGCGCTTCAAGAATTACTTGCTGTACAGAGCTGGCAAGTTACCGTTTGAAGAGATGACAGGAGAACTGACCGTCAAAGAAGTCTCTAACGCAGCTGACGAAATCGTGAGATACTTACGACGACAGTATTTCCCGAAAGAGCTGGCCCTTCTCAAAGCTGAGGCACAGCAGCACAGTTCAAATGATCGCCCAGATGGCAAGTTACCAGTGCCTTTGAACGATGCAATACAATAAAATACAAAACAATGCTATGCATAAATTTGTCAGAGTATTGGACAAGTATATGACCAATTGCAGACAGTGACTCGTGAAATTAGGGATACATTTCACTTGTGTTTTAGCGGCTCGGGAAATTACTTCGATTTTGACAAACACAAATATCACTCGCCCCCACTTGATTATCTATACGAATACTATAAAATCCTATAATACTATCAAAAATATTACATGTCAATGAAATTTGTAACAGTCTTTATGCCGTAGAGCAGTTTGCACAGAGGAAGTTCAGCCGTCTCCTCTGGTTCGTTCTCCAAACTGTCTCTCTCGGGAGGAACGAACCATAGAAGATGGCTGAAATTCAGATCAAGCTAGGAAGTTTGACTCACCGATTAACTTTTCCCACTGATGAAATGCTTGTAAAATCCTCATTTTCTTGACATTTACACAATTTGAATTCACAAATCTCTTACAAAGCACTTTAAAAAATAAAAATAAGCCAATCAGTTTGCGAGAAAATTGGCGGTTGTGGTGAAAAAAAACCCGATATCGACCCTTTTTAAATGTATTGTCCCTTATATACTAAACGAATATCTGGATTCTGATTGCTCAATCATAACGAGTGCATAAAAAGGTATATTATAAACAAAAAATCGCATGAACTACTCGTTCTGTACTTTATGGCATTGAGTTATATATTTCGTAAGTTCTCAAATTTCACTCGCCTAAAGGCTCGTGCAAAATACAACCAGTTTCGTATTCGAAAATTACCGCTGAATGCGATGACTACAGACGCATGTACGCAGGATTAGCCTCGTTATTAAGTTAAACATTCATAAACACCAGCGATCGAGAAGGTACAAAACGCGAAACTACAACAATACCGACAGAGACCCCAGGAGGGGGACTCCCATATAAAAGGGGTAGGGATGCTCGTCGGACATTTTCGATTTGACCCCTAAGAGGTACTAAAATGGGCGTGGCTCAAGCTTATTTTGACTCCTAAATTAAAAGGTACCGATAAAAACGTGCCAACATTTTAAACTTCCGATGCCTTTCATTGCTATTACTTGATGTCGGTATCATCAAGCACATTCTTCCTAGAAATGTCTGTGTTTGATCGTGGATACCCTAAGTGGTACCAAACTCCTGATTTTGACCCTGAAAGGTACGACGAGCATCCATGTACCCCTCAGATAAGGGAGTCCCTTCCCCGGGACAGAGACTTGCTGGATGGTATTTATGAATGTTTAACTAAGAACGAGGTTAATTCTGTACTGAATGCGTCTGTAGTCATCGAATTCAGCGGTAATTTTCGAATACGAATCTGCACTATTATCAGAACTTTCAAACTATTACTCAGTGACCATAAATCACGTATAACACTCGTATTCATGATGCGATTTCCTCTACATATTTATGACCACGTGTATGTTTCCCTTGTGCAGTATGTCTTGTTAACGTGAGAGGCGACACCTCTTATGGCAACACCTGGTATGGAAATATCGTGAAGAAGAAGTGGTCGTCACCCTTAGCTTTAAACAAGTGTTTCCATAGCTATTTCTCGTTCCTCGGAAGTTACCATTGTTACCAGTGGTTAAGCTCCGGTCTATTTGAGCGGGAGGTCGCGGGTTCAAGCCCCGGCCGGACCAACACTCAGGGTCTTAAATTAACTGAATAGAAGGTGCTGCCTTTGTGAAACAACTGCAAATGGTTAGACCTTCGCGTCTTCTCGGATAAGGACGTAAAATCGTAGGACTAGTGTCCCCAATTAGTTGCAAAGCTAAATACATTTGACACTTAAATAAAGTTACTTACTTTATACTTACTTACTTTTTACCCTTAATAACTGACCCAGTATTGCGCTATGGTAACACTTTCTATGTTTCAGTCTATATCTGGGTTATTGGCAGCGCTTTTTTGCATTTATGCGACCCTTTTCTGTGACATATACAAACTGGCCTGAGAAGACACCCGACTCTTATCGCTAAAGCTCGAGTAATACGTTTGCACGCTGGGCTACTTGGTTGTCTACTAGAAGGGGTCGCGGAACTTGAACGTTGAGAACCGGACGCGGAGGAACTTGATCAGCCACCATACAGGGACGACAAAACTCGATTGTGAGTGACGTGAACTGCGCAAGGGAGTCGGCGCAGCTCTTATTTATACTCGCACCGAAAGGGACTGGTGCAAATATAGATCGGCTTCAAAAAAGGAGCTGTCATTTAAAAATTATGCAAATATGGTCAGCTAATTAATGTAGACGATGTGAACTGCACATTTCCATGCGTTTTAATAATAACAACTTAAACTAAAATATTTTGTATGTTTATATTAATAGTTGGTAAATGTTATTTCATGGAAGATTCTAAAAATATATCACGATCACAGCTTGCCATTTCGAAACGTCTTCGAAGATGGCGGACTTTAGTTCTAAGGGTGGCGACGATGATTAAATCTGATTTCTTAGTTTCCTGCCGATATTGAGTGATTTCTGGGTATAATAAGTGGATTGTGAACTCAAACGGAACGAAATCAGTATTATAGTTTCGGACGCCGAATTGCAGAAACACAACGACGAAATTTCCGAAGGCACAAAATCGTGCACAGCTTGGTGTGCCAGAGTGTGGGAACAGTGGGCAGTAGAACGAAATATTCGAAATGTGCCGTCAAATGATTCGATCTGTGGATTAGCCGGGACCTGGCTTTGATCTAGCCTCCTCCGCAGGCAACTCCCGTAAAATAGGATTCCTGTGCGGACCGGGATTCCTGTGGTAGATCTCTCCCCACCCCCTCCCCTTCCACAGGAAGCCCGCTCAGATGATCCTTCCACCACAGGAATCCAGGTGATTCAAATTTCTTATTATCTAGGAGTTGCCTGCGTAGGAGGCTAGCTTTTATCAGCCCCCATGGTTGTTTCAGGTCTCGTTTGAAATTCAGTTTTTTTAAAAATTCATTTATCAACCCCATATTTCCCTGCCTGAATATCAAATCCCTCCTCAGGCTTATAACTAGTCTATTGTTGAACGGTTTATACCAGAGTTTAACCCCTATGAAGAACAAAGAAAACCGTATCTCATACTCATTAATTATTCACGAGGTAACCAGCTAACCACATGGCTGCAATTTGGTCACATGATGATACTTGAAACCGGGTCCAGTCCAGAATGTTAAAGCCGGGAAGGGTTTTGAAATCAGCAGGGAAGGGACCGATTGCAGAATACCTCACCACTTGGTTCATTAATAATGCATTTTCTCAAATTCTCATACAAACCCTCTAAAAACCTAACCCTGAAATTCAAATAAATCTTACCCATTTTCAACTCCAAATCATTCATAGAACGAGTCTAAATACACCTGAGCTAAATGGATAATTTAGCACAATTTGTAAGGGCTTTTCAAGTGATATTTCGAAGTGGTGGGGTATTCTGCAATCTAGCCGAAAAGAGAACAAGATTTCTCAAAAAAAGAAATTTTCTTTTAGAATTTAGCAGAATTTATGTCGCTAATTCTAGAATTTAGTAAATAAACTCACCACATGTTAGACTTGTCCAACATATTTACGTCAGTTCGATTGACTCTAGGTGTCGTTTTAATAGGCTGGCCACAATCTGATAGGGCGTTCGAGCAGGATACCTGGAACATTTCTTATCAGCTACTTCTTGTAGAAATTTGCCGAGCCAAAAGTTTAACGACGGGGCTGACATATTTTCCCATATCTCAATATCCAAATTATCAATGCCCCGGCTAGCGGTACGGTTCAAGCTGGACTCCAAAGCGGAAACTTTGTCCTCTCTTGTCTGCCTCCATTCTTGAAAAATATTCACTGCCCAGTTGTTCTTGTAACGGGTTGACAAGGGCACAGCATTTGTTAACACTTCTTCTTCTTCCCCGCTGCTTTTCACTTTCCTAAAACGTTTTAGAGGGTCGGAAGTCTTCCTCGTCGCTCTCACGACAAGCAATGCTGACTTCCAGGCCTGTCTTACTGAACTGTACAATCTAAATTCTGAAATTTGATATTATACTTCACGTACTCCAGTCTCAACAAATCCCAAAGGGCGGGAAACAAAAGCGCCCTCGAATAGAGACGGCTGTTTCCGCAGGCTACAAAACACCTTTTCAATTATTCATAAGTTTATATTTTCCATAAATTTTAAACGTCGCGAGATTTTCTAAATGAAAATGACTAATATATTAAAATCATATAAAAATAAACAGGTTAAATAAAACTCGGCATTTTTAATTAAAAGTTGTTTTTACAAGTACATGTAGCTAATTTTGTTGCAATCTCAAATGAACATTGTGTTTTTAGAAAATACAAGGCGATTTTTTTTCCAGAAACACATGGCCATTATATCTAAAATCAATATTTATTATCAAGTTCGCGTCATTAAATATCGTATATGCAAATGTTCGGCGGTCTTCTAACAAATTATCCCCACACCAACCCATTGACGTAGCTTGTTATGAATTTTTAAAATACAAAGAAACGCATAAATAAATAATAACCACGTACAGTTCTCGAGACGAAACGAAATGGCCTTGAAATCTGACTCAGACTCAATGCAAAACACTTCCATGAAAATAGAGTCTGAAGAGCTTTGTTGTCCGATATGTTTGGAAGAATTCGAAGACCCCAAAATTCTGCCCTACTGCAAGCACAATGTATGTAGACAGTGCTTGGAGAATATGACAAGGAGAAAGCCCGCTTCGCTTTTATGCCCTGTTTGCCGATGCGAATCTTCACTCAGCCGAGGAGGCGTACGAAAGCTGGCTACAAACACTGAAGTAGTAAAGCTTGTCGAGGAAAGCAAGGATGAGCGGCAAAAGGAACGGCTTTTAAAGGTGTTTGAAGCTTCCGTGCAGAAAATGGCGGATGCTAATAAGCTTCTTGATGATTACATCGTATTTAGCCAGCGAAGACAGGAATATGGAAATCAGCTGAAAGAACAGATTCATAATATGGCTGAACAGCTAGTATCTAGTATTCGAGAAAAGGAGGGAAAACTTTACGAGCAAGTGGACAAAGAAGCTGTCAGACACGAAGCGGAGTATTCTCGACGGAGAACGATTCTTGAAACCTTTACTGAGGATTCAAGAGTTTTTATTTCCAAAGTGGAAGATCATTTGAATGAATCCAATGAATGTAACGGCAGTGAATCACGGAAAGTTCTTTTGTCTGAGTCAGAGAAGATAATCGAAGCGAAACTTCACGGAAATGTTGCGGCAAGCGCTTCATTTGATGAAGTCACGGCCAAGTTTAGTCCCAACATGACTTTACTTGAGAAAATAGAGAAAGAAGGCCTTGGAAGAGTCTATACGACGAATTCTACCGGTTTTCCCAGATGTCCGCAATATACTGGATCTGTTATTAAGGATCCAGACAAATTGTCCCCGAATCAGTGTAAACCGCTTGAGGCAGAAATTACCATAAGAGCTTTTGACGTCGGATTGGAATCTTTCTCGCCATTGAGCTTAGCAACTAATGGACGAAAATACATTGCAGTAGCAGATCCAGCTAATGGTAATGTTTTGATTTTGGATAAGTATGGGAACTTGAAAAGAAGGTTCAAGCCGCCATTGAGCGCTTCGGGGCCGGTGACTTTCTCGGGAGTGGCTTTCACAAAAGTGGATGAGTTGATAGCAGTTAGTGGGTCCACTGAAGTTTATTACTTGAACCCCGAAGATGGAAGCTTCAAGATGAGTTATAAAACCAATGAAAAGCACGGTATTAGATACTGTTTTATAACTATCGCAGCCGATGGGCGGATTCTGTTAACGTGCGAACCCTCGCTGAGAAACTACAGACCATGCATTTTTGTCTACAACGACACACCCTTTGGGAAACCGGATTTGAAATTCGGGATTTCAGGAGATTATAGATTGGAGTTCCCCTTCAAAGCTATCTACCACGATAGCGAATATTTCGTCTCGGACATGGAGAAAGGTTGTATTTTAGTGTATGATTCCAAAGGCAAATATCGGAGACATTTTGGCGGGAAAGAAGGCGATGGATCAGGCCAGCTTGTCCTTCCGACTGGCATGACACTAAGCCAAGGTACACAATGTTTGTACATTTGTGACTGGGGTTCCAGTAGCATTCAGGTATACACCTCAAATGGCAACTTCATTGCCATGTTCATGATCGAAGGAAGACCGACAGACATAGTTATACTAGATAGTGGAACTGTCGTTGTTTCTTCAAAGGACGATCAATGGATCAAATTCTACACTTTTCCACAGTTCTGTGTTGAATAAATCTCGGTGCCGAGAAGTATTCATATATATCAAGTATTGGTAAGGCCATCCCTATTTTTTTTCCCGTTTCTCATCGGTGGAGTTTTCAAAAATTGGGTCGGTCGGTCGGGTGAGAAAAAAAAAAAAAAAAAAAATGCGCGGAGAGACTGGAACTAATAAGGCGCGGTTGCACAGGCGAGGTTACGAAACAACATGGACGACGAAACCATCGATGACGTTACAAACATGGAATTACAAATGCACCGCCGAAACTATCGTTGTAACCCACCCTCGAGCATGAGCTTCCAGGAGCTGCTCCAGGGTTTCTTCACCCCCACCCCTCCCCCCAATATTAATTTTAGTTTTACAAAAAGCCACAAAAATGGGTCGGTCGGACGATGAGAAACGGAGAAAAAAATAGGGATGGCCTAATCATACGGTTTCGAGTTCAATTTAGGATTAATTCGCACGAATGGATTTTTCAAAGAGCATCCAAATTGGGTGAACGCAATTTGAGCTCTTTGGAAAACACACGAGTGTGAATTAATTCCAAATTGAGTAAGAAACCATATGATTAAAATATAGTTCTTAATTACATACATGATAAAAATAACAAATAAGCTTTACTTTTGGTTAGATTATTCAGACGTGTGCTCGTGAGCTCGTTGTTCGAAAATGGCGTGAATTGACTGAAACTTTTTCTCACAAATCACAGGCAATTTTCTGGGCCATCCCTTCATGTAGGACGACACGAATTGCTACCAAATTGTATTCTATTGTATTGTATTGTGTTGCGTTCTATTGTTATATTGAATTGTATTGTGTTGTATTCTATTGTATTTTTGGTAAAAAATCGTGTCGTCCTACATAAAGGGATTGCCATTTTCTGCGTTGTTCCCCCCTTTTTCTTAGGCTGTCATTATCAAACATGTACTAGAAATACGGGTTATTTAATGCTAGAGTATATTTACGTAAAGGATGTGATGTAAAGTCACGTGGTAAGCTGTAGTGCTAAGTGTGCACGCCCTACGAGGGAAAGAGAAAAATCTCTGACCCAAGTGGGACTCGAACCCAACGACCTTCAGGTTACATGTCTGGCGCTCTACCAACTGAGCTATCAAGTCAGATGAGAGCAATCGTGGGTATTGGTGCGTTTTATGGGGTCACGGCGATTATATATGTATATGTAGTTATGATAGGAAATCATGTTTGCCGCGTAGCAATAGTAAGTGTAAAGGATGTGATGTAAAGTCACGTGGTAAGCTGTAGTGCTAAGTGTGCACGCCCTACGAGGGAAAGAGAAAAATCTCTGACCCAAGTGGGACTCGAACCCAACGACCTCCAGGTTACATGTCTGGCGCTCTACCAACTGAGCTATCAAGTCAGATGAGAGCAATCGTGGGTATTGGTGCGTTTTATGGGGTCACGGCGATTATATATGTATATGTAGTTATGATAGGAAATCATGTTTGCCGCGTATACGTAGCACTAGTAAGTGTAAAGGATGTGATGTAAAGTCACGTGGTAAGCTGTAGTGCTAAGTGTGCACGCCCTACGAGGGAAAGAGAAAAATCTCTGACCCAAGTGGGACTCGAACCCAACGACCTCCAGGTTACATGTCTGGCGCTCTACCAACTGAGCTATCAAGTCAGATGAGAGCAATCGTGGGTATTGGTGCGTTTTATGGGGTCACGGCGATTATATATGTATATGTAGTTATGATAGGAAATCATGTTTGCCGTAAGAATCACTGCAAAAACTTTGATTTTGAGATACTTCAATTTGTAGAAAGTGTAATTTGCCCTGAATTGTATTTTTTTGTCGACTGGTATTACGCTTGATCGACATTAGTCTTAGTCAATCAGAATCAGTAAGAAACCATGATTAGTTCTTAATTACATACATGATAAAAATAACAAATAAGCTTTACTTTTGGTTAGCTTATTCAGACGTGTTCTCGTGAGCTCGTTGTTCGAAAATGGCGTGAATTGACTGAAACTTTTCTCTCAAATCACAGGCAATTTTCTGCGTTGTTCCCCCTTTTTCTTAGGCTGTCATTATCAAACATGTACTAGAAATACGGGTTATTTAATGCTAGAGTATATTTACGTAAGAATCACTGCAAAAACTTTGATTTTGAGATACTTCAATTTGTAGAAAGTGTAATTTGCACTGAATTGTAATTTTCTGTCGACTGGTATTACGCTTGATCAACATTAGTCTTAGTCAATCAGAATCAAGGAATGTTTTCATGTAAACAAGTGAAAGGGAGATTTAATTTCGCAGGCAATTCTCGCCGACAGTGTTCCAACATCTGCGATATTTTACAAGCATAATTGTAAAAATATGTAAGTTATATGAAACATCAAAATAATCTTTGATTTGACCTCTTTAAAGCAGAAAAGTTATTTGTCATATTTGCATATAGAGTACTAGTCAGCGTTTATACTAAAACAATTAACATATACTCGCTCTCAATTTCTCTGGCTTATAGTTGACTCGGAGCTACGCCCCGCCAGCTATCAGCCGTCACCACAAAATTGTGGCGCGCGCTCATTGGCCAAGAGCGATCACGTGACGTGATAGTTGTCGTCCGCGGAGGCAAACTATCAGGCGTTATAGTTCACCACAAAATTTTGGCGCGCGCTCATTGGTCAAGAGCGATCACGTGACGCGATAGTTGTCGTCCGTCTATTTGTATAATAGAAACTTCGAGCTCGCATAATTGTTATATAAATATATATAGAGATCGATAGATAGATAGTTCAGTAGATAGATAGATAGGTAGATATTTAAACTGGGTAATTATTTCAGTATGTAAATAAATTATTCCACTGTTATCAATAGGAGCCTCAGAATTAAGATCAAATATTTAACAAATACTGTTCATTTCGTTTTGCCGTGCGTCTGTCCTCTTATAGATGCACAGATGACGTCACAACGTAAAGAGAACAAAGACGCAGTCGAGTGGCGTGACTGTTGTTCTCGTCACGCTCTGACGTCATCATCTATACCAGGACAGATCCACAGCACAATTATACATCTATTTGTTTTTTACTAGGAGCTGGGCTACGAAATGATTTCGTGCAAATACGGTGACATTGTCTGTGCATCTAGGGCCGGTTGCGTAAGCATTAATACTGGGCCTAGCCACTAACGTCTGACATTGAATTAAAGAGTTTGATCGGACAGAATGTCTGAAATTAGCAGTTAGGTCCAATGTTAATGTTTATGCAACAGATGAGAGTACTCTAAGTGGGTTCCCATGATCTTGAAAAGTCAGGGAAAAACATTTTTTTTCAAGGTCTGGGAATTATTTTCAGGCTTCACATACCTATTTGGGGGGCTGTTCTATTTCAATGTTGCTGCCCTAAAATAGCGATTGATTATTTGGAGAAAATACGAGCATGCGCTGGAGGTCGGTGAAAAATGCTTCTTGGTCAGTCAAATGTCAGGGATTTTTTTCCTGCAAATGTGTGGGAACCCTGTCTAATAACACATGGCTATCGACCAATCATAGCGCGCGCATCAAACTGTTCATTGTAGAACTACATGTATGAAATAGTATGAAGTATAAACTAGGATTATCAATTCATAGACTCGGAATGTCTACGTTGTAAACAAAGGTGAGGTAGATAGTATCGCTTCTATAAAAGGGGAATAAAATATTTGGTTAGTGAATCTGTTGTTGTACTATTTATATGCGAGTGTAACCATGAAGCCGTAAAATGTTACTTTGATGCCAAATGCTGCTAAACTGACGAAAAGAGAAAAAAAACTACTTTGTAAATTCTTACCGCCAAACTATCAGGGCAAAACGTACATCACCCACTGGGTACCAGACGTTCTACTACCCGACTTTATGCAAAAGTTAAGTGAGAAAGAGATGAGAAGTCGAGAGAACCTCTGGTGGCGCCCGGGGGAGGGGGACTCCCATATAAAAGAGACGGACCAATCACGGTTTCTGGAAAAAACCCACTCCTCCTCCACCCTAACCTTAAATGGTTAATCATTATTCAAAAACTCATGAATAATTAATGACATTTTGTCCAATCAGAAGAAGCAAATCACTCGCGTGCATGCTCCTTTATACCCAGTAAAACGAAAGTGTCTTTATACAACTTTTCACTCTACGAGTGTGGCCCTATATAAAACTTCATGGTTGATGCAGGCCTCAACCATGAAGTTTTATATAGGGCCACACGCGTAGAGTGAAAAGTTGTATGAAGACCCTCCCTAGTCAATCCTTATGAAACCAAGGGCTTCGCCATGAATCTTTATAAAGACCCTCACTCGTATAGTGAAGATCCTTGAAAAGATCCTAAGGAGAATCTCAGTTTATAGGACATTTTCGCTCCGTATTCCACTGCGCATGTCACTGACGCACAACGTAGCAATAAACAAGTAATTCTTCACTTTTAATCTAAATTTCTGAAAATTATTATCTTTTAGAAGTAACGTTTTGAAGCTGTTTAATAAACTCGCAGCACGTGTTTTATCAGGTTTAAAACTCGAGGGCGCAGCGAGTTTATTAAACGGCTATAAAACGTTACTTCTAAAAGATAACAACTTTCAGAAATTTAGAGTTCTTTCACACTCGTGAAATAGAGTGGGAAAATACAGGACCTCGTTCGTCATATATATTACAATGTCAATGAGAAATATTATTAATCAATAAAGTTGTACTGCCGGATTATTCTATTATCATTGAAAACAGTAGTAGTCCTGAAATTGTCCGGTAGGTAGTTACAGGATTTCGCAGTATGGTATTTGAAAGAGTGAGGATCATAATTTGTTGACGGTTTAGGTAATTGTAAAATATTGGTTCCCCTCAAGGAATAACTTACAGAACGCATAGTAAACATACTTTCAAGTATTCAGGACATTTAGTAAAATACAGGCATTTAAAACGTGTAATAAGCATGTTCTGGATTCTTCTTTTGTATAGTGGCGTTTTCCCCGTCTTTTCCAATCATTAGCTATAACCAGAGTTTCTGTGAATCCACGATTGCGCTTACTTTTCTTCGTGCTTGATTCAACTGGAAACCAGTCACGAATTGCTTCAGTTCGTGATTGGCTCATTGTGTTTTTACTGGCTTGCATGCTGCCGTGATTGGCTCATTGCGTTTTTACTGGCTTGCATGCTGCCGTGATTGGCTCATTGCGTTTTTACTGGCTTGCATGCTGCCGTGATTGGCTCATTGCGTTTTTACTGGCTTGCATGCTGCCGTGATTGGCTCATTGCGTTTTTACTGGCTTGCATGCTGCCGTGATTGGCTCATTGCGTTTTTACTGGCTTGCATGCTGCCGTGATTGGCTCATTGCGTTTTTACTGGCTTGCATGCTGCCGTGATTGGCTCATTGCGTTTTTACTGGCTTGCATGCTGCCGTGATTGGCTCATTGCGTTTTTACTGGCTTGCATGCTGCCGTGATTGGCTCATTGCGTTTTTACTGGCTTGCATGCTGCCGTGATTGGCTCATTGCGTTTTTACTGGCTTGCATGCTGCCGTGATTGGCTCATTGCGTTTTTACTGGCTTGCATGCTGCCGTGATTGGCTCATTGCGTTTTTACTGACTTGCGTGTTGCCGTGATTGGCTCTGTAATTACTTTGGTTTTGGTTCGAAAACCGCTCTAATTCAAAGGAATTGCTGATTGACCAATTGCATCTTTTGCCTGGATGCGGATAAAAAATAGGTCATCAGTATGGAATATTTGGCTTTGAATCGCAGAGCCAAGAATTTTCGCAGGCTAAATGAATAGCTAATGTTGAGAACCAATGTTTATCGCCACACGCCGCTGCATCGGCGTATTTTCGTTACGATGATTTATCGATTAGTTTTCGATTGATTAGCCACGAGTTTTTGGGACACGAGGCCGTGTCGCATGATTGAAGCGTGTTTCCTGTATTGCCTTTTAAGACCTAGGATCTCAAGGCTTTTCGTAAGTACAATTAATTCAGATATTGCATAATTAGAACTATGTTTTTCCTTGACATTTCGTCTAATTTCCTTTAGAACTCGCTTGGTCAGGCTTGAGACTTGAAAATTTGTGGACACAAGCTAAGTCGATTCAGTCTGATTTCTCGCGTGTTTGAACCGTTATGATCCTTATGATTGCTGTAATTTGTGTTTCACCAAGCTAAAAAAGTGGTAGTTGTGATTATTGAAGTTGTTAATAAAATAGTAGCCACAGCTATAAGTTACTAAAGCTAAGAGGCCTAACGATACGAAAATTATGCGCGCTGACTGCTTGGTAGATGAGTATACATAGTGGTAGTTTGGTTGTTTTGAAACATTTCCTTTCAAATCAGTGGGCGATGATGTCTATATTATGGAGGGAAAATTTGGAGTTATGAACAGCCACTTAGGCACCCTGCGTACCAGAGGTGCCTCTCTACGCCAAAGTTAATCAGCGGGGAGCGAATGTGACGAGAAGGCGCGAGAGAACCTCTGGTGGTGCCGCCTCGGATCAGGTACAAGATTTGTACCTTGTTGCCGATTGGTTCTATATTATTAGATTCCGTACCCGATTGGTAAAATTATGACGCATGAAAAACAAAGGGTACAAACCTTGTACCTGAGTCGAGGTATGGAAGTGAGATTCTCAACCGGCGTCACCTCCGAGGGTATACTTCCCATACGGCACTGACGTGGATACTCGTGGTTCAATTTGGTTATCGTGCATGGTACCTTTCAGGTATTACTACTTCTCAGAAATTAATGATCGTTTAATGTTCTCTTAGCCTGGCTTCGCGACTTGGTACTTTCAGTTAATTCGGCACTTGGATCAAATGTCAGTTAATTTTGTGTTTTGGGATTGGTAATCTTAGGGGTAAAACAAATTTGAACCACGCCCACAGAACGAGATTCTGGTACCTTTTAGGGGTTCATTTAAAATTTCCCGACGAGCATGAAGTCATATCTTTTTTTGGATCCTCATATACGCATCCAGTGCGTCTCGGATGTGAACCAATTGCAAATACTGTTCTGGCCCCACCTTCAACATAGAATTCCAATTTCCTGGGAACACCATAATTTACACAATAATGTGCATTTTCCATAGTATATACATGTGCGAAGTTTGAAGTTTTCCCCAATATTTGCAGATATAACATTGTGATTTGTCAACATGACGTCATAGGTCATCTCATTTCCATATTACAAATACCTCAATCTCTCTCGAACGAGATGAGTGGTGACAAAGTAAAAACGCCATTATTCCTCATTTTGAAAGCATTTTCAAACGAGATGAACTTAATTTTCGTCATATACACTCAGTGTAATGCAGTTATGGCTCTTCTCAAATAGCAAAGAGAATTAAAGTCTGCTTCTCCGACAAGCATCCTTGACCTTTTCTTCCCGGTCCCCCCTCTCCATGGCGTACATTGACCGGTTTCACCTAACCCATGCAGGGAATAAGCCTACCCCCAAATACTGGTATATAATCAACTAAAGTCGGTTGAGGTATGCTAACCGCCGTGGAAAGCGAGTAGCAGCTGACGTTTCGAGCGCTAGCCCTTCGTCAGAGCAAGAACCGCTAGAAATAACGAAGACTCCACTTTGTTTGCTCATGCTAAGTGCCTGAATTAATTTGTTCCAGAAATATCTACATCACTGTCGGGGCCCTGCGCCTTACCGAACCCCGCTGAATACTGAACAATAGAAAAGGTAGCACCCGACGGACAAAGTCCTCTTCCCGCTTAAAGAGAAAAGGCTGTCGCGGCCGAAATCATGTGAAGTTTATATTGAGCATGCTCGAACGTTTTCAAATCGCAGCCCCACCTTCTGGTCTAGGCAGTCCGGTTTACCGTCGTCAAACCGGTTTTTACAGTGCGCGTATTTACGAGTACGTCGATGGCAAGGCCCCTCGATTCAGCCTGGGCTCGAAATTGTATCCAACCAACGCTCCATCATGCTAACTTGACATGATTTTCGCAGAAGAAGGCTTTGCTTGCTGGGTGATTTACGATCTGGACTCACTGATGAAATGATCAACAAGCATATCTGCAAACAGGCTTCCGGCCTCGATGTTATCCTAACCAATGTACCAGCTAGAGCGGTTTTCAGTTGTGTGAAAAAGTAGTTAGGGGATTGCTTTCGAATTTGATTGGTTAGTTATCCATGATTGCGTTTGCTTTGCCTCGTGATTGGTTGAAGTAAAACCAATCGCGAAATACTTCTGTTGGTTCATTGGGTTTTTACTTGCTCCTGATTGGTTCATTGGGTTTTTACTTGCTCCTGATTGGTTCATTGGGTTTTTACTTGCTTCTGTGATTGGCTCAGGTTTTAGTTTTACGACACTCAATCGGAAACAACTCTGTTATGGACTCGGGTATCTTCGAAACGGATCGAGTGATCACAGTGGCGTATCTAAGGGGGGAGGGGTGCGAGCGGCGAAATTGAAGTACGTATTACCAGGAGCCAATTACCAGGAGCGTGCATCTCCCTGATTAAGTCTGTCCAACAGCAGAACAGATGATGTAGCTATTTTTAGATTTGTGTTTCCCGCGAGAAGAAACAAAGGCCGTCACTTTTAACCAATCAGGATGCACTGAAAAATTGTAATTAACACGGTTCAAACTGCTAAAAATACTAAAGCGCAAGCGAACAAAAGACAACCTTACGTAATCGCATACCAGAACTTCGCGACTATAAATGGCCACATCGTCTACTGTGCTGTGGGCGCTACCCATCACATAGGTACGCTCCTGGTAATGGGCACCTGGTATTACACTCTGTTAAAATACTGTAGGCATATTAGGTTTAGAGGATGGGGTATTTTAATCGCAAATCACTGGCATGTAGTCTATTTTATGATGGCTTTTATTTAATCACTGTTTTCACTATTTGTTTACATATATTTGTGCATAGAATTATCTAAAACAATTAAGGTGGCATACCTGTAAATTAGCTGGCACGTCCTCGCAGACTCCGCGTCTTGTCCGAGTCTCTTGAGGACGTATCTTCTTGAAAATTAACGGTGCGTTCATTTGACCGTATTCCGAAATAAGAATAAACAGAATAATCACTTTGGGATAATACATGTATCCTAAATATTTAACAATTATTCACCGAAGTGGAGGTGAATAGCGGTGGATATTTACCGAGCCGCTTCGGATCCACCACTATTCACCAACACTGAGGTGAATAATTGTTTTAGTATATGCCTGTGTGAGATGCCTGAGGTGAATAATTGTTTTAGTATATACCACACTCCAGGCGAATAGCCAGCACCAAATAGTAATTTTATTTTCTGTCAAATGGACAAAAACTCGCGCGAGATGATCGCTGCTTTGCTTGGAGGTGAATATGAAATCATATTCACTATTTCAGTAGCCAACCAGAGCGTGCGAAAAGTGATATTCACTGGTGTGGTATATACTAATATATGTTAGTCAGAGTTTGTAGCTTACAAAGCAAAATATGCATTAACCAGTAATTTGTAGACTATTCCATCTATTCTTATTCTAGAATACGGTCAATCGAACGCGCCCTGAGTGTGTAGACAACTTTAAATAAAATCGATGTCTATAAGTACAGTGTATGTCTATGAGTACAGTGTATGTCTATGAAGTGCATGCAAACTGATTAGTGATTTCACCATTGTACTCAGCTTGGCCTTGGGGGCAAAAGGAAAAATATAAATATAGTTTTCTTTTGTCCGCTCCCCCTTAGTTAAAAGTTTTGACTTATTCCCGATCTTCACCCGGACAAAATCTACAATGAGCGACAGCACACGGACAGTGACCAAGAAAACTAGAAGATGTTCGCAGTCTAGTAAGTCATCAAGGTAATTCGAACAAATCTAATCTTACCGATTTTAATTAATACAGAGGCAGGCTGATATACAAGCGCCTTCTCATTACTAATAACCTGCTAGCGGCTCTTAAGGGCGTTTTTTTATCGCACGTTAATGACCTCTAAATTCTACGTATATGGTATATATAGACCCTTGCTTTGACCTGTTTGGCATGATGAGAGCTCAAACAATCAGGCAAAGATGAGGCTGTTTTACTGGCTTCTCAAACACCCAAGGACGTTTCAACATACTTCAAGGAGTTTTGGTAAGAAATCAAGGTCTTTTCAAAGAGAAAACCTAATTTGTCAAAAGGCAAGTCCTTTTCAAGGCTCGTGTGACCCATGTAATAAGTCCACAAATATTTTCTATCGGACTGAACATAATATATATCCAAAAGAAGCTCAAACCTGATGTCTTTAGCATCGAGTAATATATTCCATATTCGAGCTAAAAACCTTACAAGGTAAGTTATATTAGATAGTTAATGGCACATAAAAACATCTCTCTCGCACTACCCAGCTCTGCTCGTGCAAGTACACGTCTAAAGCTAACGCCATTCAAAAGTCGCTCAGAAAACGTGAACAAACTCAATATCGATCAAGTTTATGGCAACCTTTCTTCTGGCTCTGGTTCATATTTTGCGTAACATATCAGATGTGTAACTATTGTACTTGGGTTCTGAACCACCAACTAAAACTGTTTACTTAAACTGGGTTTATCTAGCCCCCCATGTTCAACTAAACACATTCTACTGTGATAGGTTAAAACTACCTTAAAGTGCCTATGAAGCTTATTTTTTTATTTTAGATCTCAATTCTGCATCAAGTGAATAGTAGAATGGTACAACATATCTTGCTTTGAATGCTGTGCCGCTGAGTTAAGGAGGTTTTAATATCCAAAATGTTAATTACATGACGTCAGGGGAGGCATCAATTATTATACAATTTGTTTTGTTACAATTAAATATTTTTTTTAAATTATCAGTGTTATACCCATGGTTAAAATAAACTGATTTTAGAAATTTGTTTTCCTATATCAGTAGAAACGCCCATTCACAACCACTAAGAAGTGATTGCAGATGCCTCCCCTGACGTCATGTAATTAGCATTTTGGATATTAAAACCTCCTTAACTCAGCGGCACAGCATTCAAAGCAAGATATATTGTACCATTCTACTATTCACTTGATGTAGAATTGATATCTAAAATAAAAAAATAAGCTTCATAGGCACTTTAAACAGGTTGTTCAGTTATAAAGAAAGGTCAGTTTGAAACTAGTTTATCACCAGCGAGCATGCGGTGAGAACAGGTATTGTTTGAAACTTGTTTAATTAAACAGCTTTTAGCCATGTTTAAGCTTTGGTGTGAATGGAGTATAAGCACTAACTAGTTGTCTTCACTTTCTTCAGCTGTGACGGCCATGTAGTTCCGCTTACCAATGTTTTGTACTCTACGGATGTTATAGACTGAAGAACTTTGACATTCCTAACTCTATAGACGTCACTCAAGTTTTCTACAACGTTCTTCACTTGCAAACCTAAAAAAAAAAAGTACGGATATAAGAGCACAAAATTTAAGATTTCACTTCACTGCTGGAGAATTGGTTAACACTCGTGAAGAGTGGAAATAAACGAAGAAAACACTCTGCTGCTCATACAACATTCCATTCCTCATAGCCAGGCCGTGGTGCGAATACTAAGCACCTCTCACCTCTGTGACTGAAAATTTAAAGGAAATCTCTGAAAAACAATGTTCGCTCTCAAATGATTGTTATGCATGCCTAAGTCTGTTTTTTTTTAATCTAATCGCTTTACAGGCAGATACAAAGACTCGAAGTCTAAAAGTTTCTGTGTTTGTCTCCAGTAAATTAGTACCTAAATTGTCATTTATGAACCGATTTTCCGGTATATACTTCATGGTAATATTCCGTTCCATATAGTCTCCCTGCATAATCATTTTCTCTATTGTTTTACAGTATTATGCAGGGAGACTGTATGGAACGGAATACTACCATGAAGTATATACCTGTCGATAAAACTCATTTGAATTTCCCACGCGCCGCCATCTTGGATTTTATGACGTTACAGTGTTGCCTCTATAAATCGTTTGCACTGACGTCACCAAAAAATTGCCTCAAGAAAAAAGTTATATTAGTAAAATATTTTTAATGTTGTGTATAGAGCAGGCAAAAATATATAAATGATCAAAATTTTTGAGCAATACATTTTGATTACAACTGGATTTCTCCTGTCGGCAATGAATATTTGTGAAAACCAACATTGTCACGTAAAAGAATATGCAAAAATAAGTAATCCTGTGAAATTTGAGTGTTATAAGTTGCATTGTTATAAAACATTTGAAATAAGAGAGATTTGTATGAAAATAGTCAGCCAGGCCCTACCAGCCTCGCTTTCCTGTTTTTCCTGAGCCTTAAACGGCAATAACTTTGGACAAATTTGTGATAAAACTATTAAATTGCATATGATGAATAACTTGTATTTGCTCTTTCAGGTTACAGTGTCAATTTTTCTTCAAATGCTAAAATTCTGAATTTATGTAAATTAGGTTCCAGCTTTATGCATAGGGTCTATAGAGTACTTCGTAACCGAACTGTCGGACAAATAATATTCGAACAATTTAGTGTAATTAGTATGCGGCGGCCATGTTGGTGTACAACTTTGGTACATCAAGATGGTGGGCCGAAAACGTACTCTACAAATAAAGATGTATTTCCCACCAATATGATTAGCGTTCACTTCAAAACACTTTAGATATCACTTTCAAAGGTTTAATCAACTCTAACAGTTTAAATTGGCCGAAATATACGTATTTTCATGACATTTAGGAAACATGCTGAGCTGGGCTGTCACAACATTCAAAATACTGTAACTCAAAAACGAATCACCGTATCGACGTAAAATTTTCGAAGAATACTGAGAATACCGATATCTAAATCATATTAAAAGAACAGCTTTATATATCTCATGGTTTAGAGTTTAGAATTTTGATGACGTCACATGCAAAGGATCTATTGTCAGAAAACACTTATGTTGTGTAACAATAGGGGCAACACTGTGACGTCATAAGATCCAAGATGGTGGCGCGCAGGAAATTCAAATGCGTTTTGCCGACAGGAATATCGGTGCACAAATGACATCTAGTGTACAATTTACTGGAAACAAACAAAACAGCAGACTTAGGCATCCATAACAAACACTTGAGAACAAACATTGTTTTTCAGCCGAGGTTCCATTAATACATATCAAACAACGAGTGTCGATTTAGAGGTCTGGGACCTAGAAACCGCCATTTTGAATGTCCTGGCAGGTCTTCCAAATATGGAATATGGAATTTTCCTAATATGGAAGAGGCCGCGGGAAGTTCAAAACGACACTTTTGCTTGCTATTTTATTGATATGCAACATGGGATGAGTTTGATGATATCTCACTCTTGCTCCAAGCACTTTTCTCCAACTTCTTTGTTTTCCTCCCTCAAAATAAACTTACATGCTAAATTCCACATGATTATGGCTTAGATTACCCCTAGATCTTCTTGGACACCTTAAAATATTCGCTTACATGAGTTTGTAGCACTTAAAAGAACTAAAATATCAGCCAAGCTGAATGAGGTACACATAATGCCATTTGCTATATCAGTTGCATATACATCGGTGAAACGTATTTGTATGTAATTACATTTTACCTTTTACTGATATGGTGGGGGCGCCCCATACCCAGTGTAACCACCAGGAGGTGGCTGATAACCTGGGTAACCACCAGCAGGTGGCGCTGGCTGACCACCCATTGGGTAGCCTCCTGTCCCTCCCGGGTAGCCACCAGTCGGAGCTGGATAACCACCTCCAGGAGCTGGGTAGCCACCCCCAGGGGCGGAATAACCTCCACCAGGGGCTGGATAGCCACCACCAGGGGCTGGATAACCTCCACCAGGGGCTGGATAACCTCCACCAGGGGCCGGGTAACCTCCACCAGGGGCCGGGTAACCTCCACCAGGGGCCGGGCAACCTCCACCAGGGGCTGGGTAGCCCCCATGAGGGTGAGGCGGTGGGTAGTTTCCAGGTTGTGGGTAACCTGGAGTTGGTGCTGGGTAACCTCCAGCCGGCCTGTGGTCAGCCACGTAGGTTTGCCCGTAAGGACTGAACTACAAGAACAAAAGGCAAATGAAGCTAAGCCATGCTTTCATGCACAACTAAACACAAAACTAACTTCACTGCCATGTTACATTCATGAGTTATCCTGTGGTAGGTGCTACTAACATCTAAATCTTCTTCATGTATGGCATAAAAGCTGTTTAAGTTCTGAATTTGAGAGGCTTAAAAACTTAACTTTCCTTTTCCAACAAATTTTATACTGAATGATGTATATTGCCTTGGTAGTTTTATGGTTTTATGTATAACATTCTTAAAGCCAATCAAAACCCCAAAAATGAAGTTATAAGTAAACTGATTCATAGTTACACACTACACCTACCAGCAACTTGACTTCAAAGAAGGCTGGTTCACTTTTATACGTGTTTGCTGGTGGCATGATAGTGCCATCTGAGTTGACGCCCACGTGCTGTCCAGGGAACATACACGCCTCCAGGGACACATGATGGTCAGGCGACTCGTGCACGTAGAAATGACAGTAGTTGTCAAATTGCTGAAAAACGAGAAGCAAGAAATGTAGTTCTCAAACTCATGACTAATTAATGATCACCATCCAATCGGGTCCTCAATTTTGGTCAGTCAGATAAATCTTGATATCCAACGAAACACCAGACCAAGAATGCTCCGGTTAGTTCAAACACTGATCAAGAGGAAGTCAAATCAAAAACTCGTTCTGCGTGTTTGCTCGTGGTATCAAAACACCTCTAAAGCAATATATCATTTGGCTTTTGCTCTCTTGGCTTTTGCTCTCTTGATAATATATCGTTATACTAGAAGTAATCATAGATTATCAAAGTGCGTGCGACATATTTTTTGGAAAGAGAAAGGACTGTGGCAACAGTCTGAAAAAATTCTGTAATGATGTGGACGGTGTACGTAATCCTGATCAAAAGTGCTTGTTTTTTAACTAATGTGAACATTTTGATGTCTTGACTTATATGTTAATATACAAGGGGATGTATCTGGGTATAAAACTGTAATTATCTTTGTGTAACATTAAATCATTGAATGCGATGCTTATGGGGCTATATGTATATACATGTATGTGTGTTTTATATGGTCATGGCATTGATTTGAGAATTAGTAGCACATTTTGCTGTGTGGTATATAGTGTAAAGCAATAATTGAAGTTAGTGTAAAACACAAATCAACCCAGGCTATAGCTACATTGTACATGTACATACATTTACATGCATACATGAACTTTATTTGAGTGTCAATAGTATTTAGCTGTAAAGCTAATTGGGGACACTATATTACAGGATATATAAAATACAGCATATTACAGGATATATAAAGGGATTCATATAAAGTACGTATAAATAAATATTACTATTCAGATGTGTATAAACTGAATTCCATGTGTATAAAGTACAGCCCATGCAGTTCCTTCGATTCAGGATCATTCACATTATGTTAAGACAGAGAGAGACCTCTGCTAGCAGGGAAGGTTGGCTGCAAAATATTGAGCGCCATTGTTAGTTCCAGAATAATTTATGGGCAATGTTGGCTTTGATCGCTTTGATCAGCCTTGTTTCAGGTCCGTTAGAAATTCAGTGTAGATTAATTGAACACAGCATTGAAGTCAGTACTTTAAATTTCCCTCACCTTGTACTGTGTTGGTATATTTCCAGTTCCTTGGCATATCAAAGTGTCGGTATAGATTAACTCTCTGTCTGAATGGTTTCGTCTGAATGTAGTGTTAATTTGAATCCGTTAATTTGTATAACCAAGATGTACAGTGTCGCAACTCACACAAGATACGGCGATTACGGGTATCTAGAAAGACCTTGTTTCTCTTCAGCCAGGTCATCTTAGTGTTTGTAGTTTCGGTATCTGTATGTACAGCGAAAAGCAGAATCCAGTACAGCGAGCAAGCCAACAGAATTCACTCGGTTGTTTTCCATTTTACCAAGACAGAGAGAGACCTCTGCTAGCAGGGAAGACTCGGTTAGGTTCTCTGTTCAACTTCAGTGATGTCGTCACCGCGCCGACAAAACAGACCATGTTTGACTTAAACCACCACGATGCACACGTGTAGTATTTAAAAAGCTTCTTGACAACTCACACTGAAATATTAATATCCATGTATTCAGCCTTCAGGTATGATTTATAGCATCTTGACCATTTGCAGTTTTGGTATCGGCAAACCGAACAGCACAATTCAATACAGCGAGCAAGCCAACAGCATATAATTTTTTCGATCGCACATTCACTCGGTCTCGGGTTCAGCATAAATAAATAATTATGGCCGAGTTGAATGTTCAAGGTCCTCCAGATGTACTACACACTTTCCTCAGGCTTTGCTCAATTGTACTTGCGAACCTTTGAAACATCATTGCATTGGATTGTCGGAAAATATGGCAAGTAACTAACCGATCGCGAAACAAAACAGAAGCCATGCTGGCATTCACCAAAATGGCCGCTCGCATCGTGTACGTGTAGTTACCAGTTCCCCGGCCGAGATAATTTATTCTAAAAAGTACAAACAAGAGGACGGACGGACACGAATCTCGATTTCTTTCGCCTGGGGAAGCACAGGTAGCCCACACAGGACCACAGGGAGTCCACTGCAAGATTAGTATGCGTTCTCCTTCGTCGAACGCAATAACCATAAGTTTTCCAGATATAAGCGCGCCCTCATTGGTTGACTTATGGTCACCTGACAAGTAACAAAACAAACCGTTTCCCGCGCGGGCAACAATTTTAAAAACTATGACGTCAGAGGCTAACAATTCCCAGTTGCTGCCCGCCACGTGATCACAACGTGATCACTGGCTAGCTAAAGGCGGGACATGTTTGTTTACCAAAACATCTAGATCTTCAGAAAAAGCTTACCTTTTTCGTCAAAGGAAAGTGTTTAAAATGGATCCAGCTCCAAATAAACAATTTACATTTTTATCAAGTGGGAGAGAAAGAAATTGGTAGCTAAAATAGGATGCAAGAAACAAACACAACGCTACTAAAAATGCAGTGGCGACGCTGGAAAAGTTCAGGGGCGTAACTAGCCTATAGGGCCTACCGATTTTATAGTATATTCAGTTGTCTTGTTACAAATGAACGTTGGGCTTGAGGAGCTGTCGAAATACATAAAACATGACCTGAAAGTGCAACAGAAGGCATTTGCGAAAGTCTAAATCGAGAAGCGATCCCTACGGAGCAGCTGTTTGGGTATACAAATGTTAAAAACCTGGCTACGCCACTGGCAATTTCTGAGTTTCTTGAAAAACAAAACTCACTGCTTCCCTAGGGGCCAGTCATTAAGTGTATATTGTAATACTTGGAGGGAGGGGATGCGGGGACAAAGTAATTTATAGAGATAACACATGGCTATCGACCAATCAGATCACGCATTTCTCAACTGTTTGTTGTACATGTACACTAGTTGATAGTTAAGTATAAAAGAACAATAGTTTATTTATGCTGAAACAATGTTGCCCTTCATTAGTTATCCACTGCAACTCGAGCTTGCAGTTCAGAAGCTAGTATAGTATTTCTTTTGACAAAACTTTACTACTTCACTATGCAAAATGGTCCTCTTGAGCCTTCATCCGATCAGTGAAACATAAAATCGGCGTGCTTTGATCTGTCGCACGCGAAAAATGGCGCGAAAATGATACGAGCAATTTAATTAGCTATATAAAGCATGGACATGATTACTCGTTGGGTGAGCGACCAGCTTGCCAATATCGTGACATTCAAGGAAAATTATTCAATATATAAAAAAATATAGATCCTTTTCGGTTGCTGGTCCAAGACTGTGGAATAGATTACCACTTAATATTAGAAACAGTGCTTCTGTTGAGACTTTTTAAATTAGTTATTGATATATTTTAGTATTTTTATTCATGTATTTTAAAATTTCTTTCTTTCTTTTTAGTATTACTTTTTATCTTATCTTTTCATAATATAGTAGTGTGAAGCGCTATGGGCAAATAATGGATATCGCGCTATATAAATATTATTATTATTGTTATTATTATTATTATTATTATATCCTCGCTACTTTTGTATTCAAGTGTTCGTCATGCCACACGCTATTTTGTACACAAATGCAGACATACGAGAAATAGGGTACAGTTTCAATAAAATCATATTTGCTGAAGAGTGTGGTACAATCATGTTCAAATAATAATTGTACAAATAATAATTGTACTTCATACGTCAATGAAGCTTGTCCAGACAATGTATGAGTATATGGAATCATTAATACGTGTACATCTACCGTGCGTGTATGAAACTATCCAAACCATCTTTACTTTTGGTATGTAGGCGAGAGTTTATGGCAACCTATGTAAACAACCTTATCTAATTGTAGAAACTCCTCACCTTTCCCCGTATAGCGCCTCCTTCGACTCCAAGAAAATACTGTGGGGTAGCAACACTGTTCAAAGCCACTACATTACCTCCAATCTGGGTGACCATAAACTGAGCTGGAATAGAGATGAGGAGAATAATTAACACCACTACACCACCTTTATTACTGAGAGATGCCCTGTTAGGGTTTTAGGATTATGGATTATTAGGGTTTTCAGAGAAGGGATATGGGTTATTGGCAACTAAATAAAAGGATTACGAATTATTTGGGTTGGATTTTAGGATTAAAGATTATTATCACATCGATGACTTATGGATAAACTATTTGCGTTTACAAAATAAGGATACGGATTATTTCCACAATTTACCCAGGATTACGGATTATTCAGACACACCCCCCCTCCCTCCCCCCTAACAGGGCCTCATTACACGTTAAAAACAACTGATCGTCCCCAATAAACATTCATAAAACAACCTTTAGCAGGCTCATCAAGTATACATGTATACAGTATACATGTATATTTATTTATATATTTACTTAGTTAGTCAGTTCTTTTTGTTTGTTTTTATACGATACAGACTATTGTATTTTATAGATAGCGCTTTATAAATTTATAGTTTTTAATGCTTTATAAATTTGTATATTATTATTATTATTATTACTCCTAGAGAAGGCTGTTATATTGAAACAACCTTCCCCTTAATTTTTAAAGTGCATATGAAGCGAAAATTAAGTTGATCCAATTTTAAAATGCTTTCGAAATGAGGAATAATGACATTTTCCGTTTGTCAATATCTCATCTCGTTTCAGAGATATTCAGGTTTTTGTAATATGCAAATTCGATTACCTATGACGTCATGTTGGTTGCACAGCCTTGAGACAAATAACAAAATGAAGAATATCTCTGCAAATATTGGATAAAAAATAATGAAACTTTGCACATGTATGACACTATACAAAGTACACATCAGTGTAAATTATGGTGTTGCCATGGAAGCTGTCATGGCCCCACGCACCTTTCACCTTGAACATCAAATTCGAATCTCTCTCCTTGTTACACAAAATAAGTTGCTTAAACTACTCACATACAATGCCTATATTGTTCCAAATCTTATTTTGGACCCACACCAAAAAAATGTGTTTGACAAAGGAGAAATTAGGGAAGTTTTTGTTATTTGTAGTGGAATCCTGGGGCGAGTGTTTCCATGGCAACATCATAATCTGCACACTGATGTGTATTTTCCATAGTACCACATATGTACAAAGTTTCAATAGTTTTTATCCAATATTTGTAGAGATATTCCTCATTTTGTGATTTGTCTCCAGGCTGTGCAACCAACGTGACGTCATAGGTCATCTCATTTGCATATAATACAAAAACCTGAATATCTCTGAAACGAGATAAGGTATTGAAAAACAGAAAGTGTCATTATTCCTCATTTCGAAAGCATTTTAAAATTAGATCAACTTAATTTTCGCTTCACATGCACTTTAAGCATTTTACCAGTCTTGTAAGTAAATTGTGATTTGTTAGAATGTGACAGGAAGCGACTCTAATAGACCGATTTAGCTTGTACATTTGTTGTCCCAATTCAGATGATGTGACAGCTCTCCAGAGGATTCAGTGCTTTGTTGTCGAGATCTAAAAAAACCTATACATTTCCTCTTGGGATACAAAAAAAAAAACATCCCAAGGGCAAAGTCGGGTGACCTGAATTGGGAGAACAAAATAAATGTACACGCTAAATCTGTCTATTGACCATATTCAAAGGCATCAAAGAGAGACCAGTTGTCCCCAGCTTGTCACAGGAAGAGAAAAAGGTACATGTGATGGTGGAAATTAACGTTTTAGCAAACACCCCATGTTGGACAATATTGAGCCAACGTCGTTTTCCATCAAACATTTCACCCAACAAAAAATGTTGGCTCAACATCTTCCAACTGGAGTGCTAAACAGTCTACCATCGTTGGAACAAACAGTGGTGGGCCTATGGCTATGTAATGTACAACAATGACAGAACGTTTCGCGCCGGCTTCGTGCTAGGGATACCATTTAAATGCCACGTACATTCCAAGACTGCATGACTACAGGAGAAATGTAAGTTATACACATGACTAACCATCTATAACCCAGATGACTGCCTGCTAATATCAATTAACAAATAAGTTGAACCTAGGCAGCAGCAAATGAAATATGTTTAGATAATTATACTAACATAAAATCTGAATTTTACATATGGATGTAAACAAACTCGATAAAAAAATAAAAAAAGCGAAGCGCCCTCCCTAGATCCGATCTATAAAAATAGGTCCGCATACGCGAACACAGGCATTGTATATAATAACTTGAATATGATAACTAACTGCTAATGCAGTTAAACCAGTTAAGCAGTTAAGTAAATGTTGATCAGATTTTGCCCAACCTTGCTCATACTTCAATATTATAAGTTTGATTATGATTTCAGTGCACGACCCATGCAAAAACAATAAACCCATGCGTGCTCGCGGAAAACCCAAATATACGCAATCAGAAGTCTTGCGAAGTCGCCAAACAATTATATTTATATTTAGTAGAACACATGATATCATGACACCAATCTGTTCATTTTATTGTTGTCCGAAATGTTTTCAGGCCATGTCAAATGGTTTCAACAAATGTTGAAGAGATGTTGAAGACGTTTTATCGAGGTTTAAGATCCCTAATAGCGTCTCTATTTCACGAGGGGAGTACAAAATAATGCAAAACACTAAGCAACCTGTAGCACTTCAAGCCAAAGAAAAATACCAACCTTCAGTAGCTGGTCCAGGTGCTGGAACAAGTCTCACTTTATTGACAGTTACCCATCCCTTGTCACCGTCGTCATAGTGAACGTGGTACTGCACTTCGTACGGGTTCTGTTTATTGACGGTCATCACAGTACCAAGGTACAACTTATTACTTCCAGGCCACGCAGCAATGACACGGCTGCCTCGGACAACTGCACCTGGGCTGGGACTGGTATCCAGTATAATGGCTGGGATGTCACTTGGATCATGAGCAATTCTGTCGCCATCGTCAAACTTGATGTGAATCTTGGCGTCCACCCGTTCTACTTTGCCTGGGAAGTACAGTCCATTTGTCCAACGTGCGTGAACACGTGACCCAACTGTAAGAAAACATGTGATGGTCACGTGATTGGAAACATATATTGTTTGAATCCATCGCGGTTTCTCTAAAACTCCCCACCCGCTCCTCCCTGTGTAATTAATTATTAACCACAGCCTTTAGGGTGAAACGGGGGGGGGGGGGAGCACGCTGTCAGAATTGCGGGAGGTCGTGGGAAACAGGGAGACGTAAGAGAACCTGTTGTGCTATAAAAACATCTAAGTCTAGATACATCTAAAGGACTGGACTTTTTAATTTCGAATAATAAGCATGGAAATCACTTTGTAAACTTAGTGCAAACTACCACTGCATGGCAGTACTGGGAAGCTATCTTCCTTCTGTTGCTTATTCTCAGGCTTCTGTATCAAACCTTAGCAATTTACTACATATTATTACATGAGAGGATTGACTTAGTCTCCTACTTTCTAGTGTTCTGCAATCTGCATATTGAATTTGAGTTCCAAAGGCATGAAGTCGGCAGGGGGAGGGGTTAGTCATTTTGTAAAATTTATGAAACAACGAAAAGGAATGAAGGTATAAGAGCATAACATAATTCATCATATATGCATTTTATGGGTGCTTCACACTTCGTAGCAGTTTTTTTGTACAAATATTATATTTTATATCATATATTTTACCTTCATCGATGCGCATTGGGAGCAGTCGAACTTGATCGCAATTCCTCCACCCTTTGTCACCATCATCGTACTGAACGAAGTATCGAGGCACGTAGAAATTTGAGGAGTCAATCTGTGCCACTCGACCCTTATAGTACTGTGAACGGCCATCAAAGGCGGCGATGACGCGCGCACCAACTGGTACATGGACAGGGTTAGGGATGAGATCCACCAACACGGCACTGACGTCACTCTGGTCATGTGATATCTTGTCACCATCGTCAAATGTCACGTGAACCTTTCCTCCACTGACTCCGGTCACGCGACCATGAAAGTAGTTCTGATTGGTCCATCGACCCCAAACCACACAACCAACTAGGAATGAAGACGTTAAGAAATCAAACAGATCTGAGTACTCTCTATAGGCGCCCACCATAGATATATAGACACATTTGAAAGTCATGGTTCATACAAATATCAGAAGTTTGTTTTCAAGGACTTTTCAAGAACTTTTCAAGGACTTGTTTTCCACAGGTTCGCACATTAAAGACCTCAAAATTGGATGCAATTTCGACCTGATATTTGATTTGTTTGCACAATAAATCGTTCAGTGCCGCTCTGATCTAGCGATCAAAAAGGAGGCTATTTTATGGTCCCCCCCCCCCCCCTAAAATGTTGTTTTAGGTGCACGTTCAATCTGAAATTCATAACTTTTACTTCGATTTTCTCGGCCAAAATAAGTCGTATCGCCAAAATAACTGAAAACATGACTCTACTGATACATCTAGACGGTACAGAATTCGAGTCCGTGCTTTATGGGATTTACAAACTCTCGCTTTCAGCTCCCATAAAGCACGGCCACTCATTCTCTATTGATCAAGGAGGATTGTAAGGCCTTCCCATGAACACTTGCGCTTGAAAATTCGTCAAGAAACTTCAAGTTTCCCACGAGTTTAGTCATTTCCAACTAAATTTCTCCTTGACGTTTATAACTCTAGAAACTACAGATGGATTCAAAAAGGTCAGAAATATACTATCTAACTTTAATACTCGCTAAACATATTCAATTTTTGTGATTTTCATACAATCTGAGCATATTTATCAGGCACTTTTCTCGAGAGGTTGATTGGGAAAAATTTCCCGCGGTCTCAAGTGGTAAATTTTACCCTGAAAGAAGTTCATTACAAACCTTTTAGACAACTAACAGCATGAGCAGTTATATTAATAAATTAAGTGTCTAATTTATGCAAGGGCTCCAAAGGGCTCCAGGTTTAAGAGGTTTACAAAGCCGTTGAAAATGCGTATTGTTTACAGTGTGTCGATACCATTCACAAAATGGCGCGCTCACTGGATATACAGTACTCACGCCGTATGAACGGTGTTTATCGTTAATTATCTTAAAAACAATTATGATTACCTGAACAAATATAGAGGAGAAATAAGTAATACTTTGCTTATTCAGTCGCGCGGTTGAACGAATGCAGCTTTGAGCGCGCGCTCGTTATTCGAAAATGGTTTTATCAGATTGCGTCATCAACGCGCTAACTAAAATTGAAAACTTTTCACTCAAATCACAGGTAATTGTCTGCATGTTTTCCCATTTTTCTCAGGTTTTTCTCAGCTGCTAAATTGCACTCGCGTTCCGCTCGTGTATTTTAGTGCAGTTTTTCAAGACCTCGAGCGTGCATTATTCTATTTGTTAAAGAACTTCTCGTGAAAATGTATGCATTCGTACACATTTTTACGGTGGCTTATAAGGGACATGCCAGTCATGCCACTAAGATGTCAGATGCCACTAAGATGTCAGATGCCACTAAGATGTCAGATGCCACTAAGATGTCAGATGCCACTAAGATGTCAGATGCCACAAAGATGTCAGATGCCACTAAGATTGTCAGATGCCAGATTTGGGCGACATCGGTAGACGAAGAGGGCCAGTTGGCTAGATCACAGGAAGCCCATTGTCACAGGGGTGATAATTACAGAGAATGTAAGGCGAACTCATTTTCATCTGTAATTTTTTTCGAAAATGTCATAATTTGTTTAAAAAAACACGTATTACTATTAAACAAAAATCATGTACCGAATTTGTTATGTTGTTTTTGTCTGCATATGCGATCATCAACTGTCAAAAGTAAGCATTACACCCAACACCTCCTCAGCTAAATCCTAATGATTATCGAGCACTGACAATCGGATACGAGATCAGTCTCATTTCAAGTGGTACTTCAAATTTTGAGTATACGTGTTGACTGATAATGTATCGATAGGGAAATGGCATTTAAAAGAGGGAAGAGAACTGAAAGGTTATTTTTAAGAAATTCACGGCTAATTGGGGTTACTGGGGCGACAGACTATCACTCATTTGTCTTGTACTTTTGTGAGGGATCGATTTTTAAAAATCTCCAGATCTAAGCGGCCAAAATCATCGCAAATGCAGACAAAAACAAAACAAATTAGGTAGAGCATAATTATATATTTAATAGTAAAAGCTTTTTAAAGAAAATCATTACATTTTAGAAATAATTTACAGATTAAAAAATGAATTTGCCTTACATTCTCTCAAATAATTACCACCCCCTGTGGCAATGGGCTTCCTGTACCATAGCTAACTAGATCTCTTAGCTGCCATGTGGCATGTCCCTTATAAGCCACCGTACTACCGTACATTTTGGCTGTTGTCTGTCCAAATGCAATGTGGAAACCCTGAGATTACGTTTAGCTGAAAACATGAACGTAAAAGGCAAATCACTGTGTTTTGTTCGTCCTGGACGCGAATCTGTTAGAACTCACACTTTTGGTTTCGGAAACCCAACTGTGAAAAGCAATAACAGGCGAATAAAGAAACAAAAAGGTTTGCTGAGAAAAAACTTTTTCACGTCCAGTCGTCACAGCCGTCGTGTTTCATTAAAGTCCCTAGACATCGAAACCGTGCTGTTCGTCACTGCCGTTACAAAAGTAGCTGCGAATGGGAATCATATTGACGAATTACGGAACACCAAGATCACACTCAAACTAAATCCACTGTCTGCTGGAACTATAAGCTTAATTTTGGAAACTCACGAGGATAATTATGGCTTGGAATTACATAAGGTAGGGTCATGCACTCGCAAAACACGAGTGGAGGAGATTAGATTTTTAATGCGAGTGAAACCTCATGACAACTCGCGACTGTTGCAAGTAAAATCCTGCTGAACAATTTATTGTTTTATGGTTGTTCCTAGTGGATCAGGCCATGCTTCTAGTAAATATTAGTGACAACTAGCAACAGTTCTTTCGCTCCCACGGTGAGGAGTTCGAATAACTGAAGGACATGGGGATACACCTTAGGAATCTTTAATTTTTAAAAACCGAATTTCTAACGAGACCTGAAACAACCATAGCGGCTGGTCAAAGCCAAGACCCGGCTAATCCACAGATCGAATTGGAATTTAGCGTGTTGGTTTTTGCGAAGGGAGGAAAACCGGAGGCCTCGGAGAAAACCCTCGAACCATGGACGAGATACCAATTACATGTAACAACCTCAACTCACAAATGGCGCTGCGTCTGGGAATCGAACCTGGGCCACAAAGGTGAGAGACGAAACGCTTAAGAGCGGCATTCTGTAAATATCGCCCGAGGTGTGCAAAATGAAAAAAATCAAATTCCTCAAATTTTGTCAGAATATAGGTCTAGGGGAACTATTGATATAAAAAATAATTTTACTTCGATTCGATTATTATTTTAGGCGAACGGCGACCATTACGGTTTGACGCCTCTTAGACCGGTTTCCACGGGCTCGACACCACACATCACTATACACAGCTCGGCTAACCATGAACATCAGAATGTACAATACTAAATAGCTCAATAGAAAGTACAAATAATGCTTTATGTTTTGGTGTGTTGGTTGTTTAATTTGATTACAAATTAAATATTTTAGCGATTTTTTATTATTTTGCTTATTTTATCCATTTTTGGATAACAAAATATTGATCAAATTGAGAGGATAAAATCGTACATTGGTACATGGCTTGGCTATATAAGAGTTAAACCCACCGAAAGAGCATTCTTTCTTCTTCAAGAAACTGCACTAAAATTTTGGGGCTATTTAAAACTACGAATTTTAAGAGCGCCAAACGCATGCGACACTGAGGTCAAAAATCGCTTTCTTCTTACGGCGTTCGGATGTCTAGAATTCATGATGCGCAAAGAAAAAAATATTGTATCAACTTCTCCGCAGTAATATTGGCTATTGGTGAAGTCTGACCACTGCCAAGTATGTTATATCTTGGTTTCTAGCGATTATGTGTGGATCTAGTAACTTTTAGCGGGATTTTTTCTGACTGACAGATCGAGCTACATCATTAATTACTCGCTCCATTCGGATTTTTTTTTTTTTAATTCTAAGTCATTTTGAAAGTCTACGATTGAGCTATTTAATGTTAAAGTGCCTATCACCCTTTTGCAATTTTGATAGCTTATGAACCTCCGAAAAGTTTTGAGTACTTCTGTGAAGAAAGTTTTGGTTTAAAGTGAATACTTTATGTTCTACGCTCGTTTGAAATCGTGTAAATGTGACCTTTCCTGACCCATGACCGCGTAAGTAAAAGCCTGGGTCGAAACCTGGGTAGACGTCATCTTGACGTCATATAATTAATTCGGCTTTGCAATCATTTGAAGAAATACTTAACATGTTGACTAAAATGACTTTTTCCTTTACTAACAACTGAAAAACTGTGTATATTTTCTATGCATCGATGTTGTTGTGATAAAAAGGCGCCAAGGAGAATAATGCATAAATGAGATGACGTCTACCCAGGTTTCGACCCAGGCTTTTACTGACGCGGTCATGGGTCAGGAAAGGTCACATTTACACGATTTCAAACAAGCGTAGAATATAAAGTATTCACTTTAAACCAAAACTTTCTTCACAGAAGTACTCAAAACCTTTCGGAGGTTCATAAGCTATCAAAATTGCAAAAGGGTGATAGGCACTTTAAACATGAACAAAATAATTATTACCATCTAAATATGTACCTTTTAAGTGCATGTTTCGTATAAAAACAGTAGAGGTAACTCTGCATTGCAAGGATTGCATTACACACAGGAATCCCGCATATAATTCAACAGAGCGAGATAGATAGGGTGTATTGTTTTGATTTTTTGTTTGTTCTATCGCTGTTGACCCCATCACTTTTATTCGTTGTCGTGTTTAAGGCGGTTTCGCATAGATCTAGATGCCGGGATTATATAGGCTAAAGGCAAGAATTAAACCGCATAGTCACAATTTTGGAGATTTCAGTCGCATTTCGGGGCTTTTGAATACACTGCGATCTAAAAGTATATAATTACGAATAGCACCCCCACGATTAAAATACTAAATTAATAGTTATAAAACCACCCCACCCCTCCTTATATTTATAATAAAAATGTACCTAATAGGTAGTGAATGTTGCCGTTCAGTTAAGGATGTGTATTAGAAAAAAATCAACTACCTCTTTGGCAGGAAAAATATATTACTGGGTGAGAAAAATGCCAAGGTGTTAGATGAATATATTTAATTCTGTAGTTTTGGGTCTGTCGTGCGACTGAAGCCTGACATTGCTCGAGGTTTGAGCTGTGGTGTGTTTTCTCAAAAAAATTCCCGATGTCTTTCATTTTGTCCCGACATATTAACGGTTTTCCGGTAAATTCAAGCCTACCAATTTCCGACATTTCTTAGGATTCCCAGCACAAAAAAACTGCTGTTCTGCCCGGTGAAGTTTAAACAAAGGAAATCCGATTGTAATTGAGAATGTAATTGTAAATGATAATTGTGTTTTGAACCGGCTGCTTGACTTTATCGAAGGCCAATAGAAGAAAATGATTTGCTGCTCACTATCATGATAGAAGGAGAGAAAACTACACGACTACACGATCGCCTACACGACTCTAGTGACTTCACCCGCATTCTAGGGCTTTTCATGACAGGTATAGGTGTGCCACATCCATGCTGTAGTCGCTGATGCCGTGCTGTCTTGACTCTATATTCCGTGATACCAGGGATGTATTGCTTAATAATGGGGTGTGGCACCAGATCTGCCATTACCGATAGGACTTGCCTACGAGTGTCCCAACTGACTGCATTTTGATAGGTTTCTGCCAGTGCCTCCAGGTACTTTGTATCATGTGGAAGTTGCTGAGTTGTACCTAGTAAAGTCTTCTCAACCGACAGGGAATTTTTCAGAGCTTCCCACAGACAACCTGCGTCTCCTGGAGTGATGACTAACCTATTAGAAACTAACTAACTATTAGAAACTCGTTCAACTTTAAACGGCGTAGGCCAAGGTTGGCGCTGGCTCCATTAATTTTTTCACTTGACGATTCGCTACTGCTAGTATGCTCAGGAGAGTAGTGACTTATTTCCGTCTCGAGTGTTTGGTTTTCCATTGCTTGGCACAAACCATTGTTGCTGCTGTCGACTTCCTAAGGTAAAATAGATAGAAATATATAAGAACATGTTAACTAACATCAACCAAAAAGCGTTGCAAAATATTCATATCGATTTAAGGCTCTGTATAATAACAATATAAACAATACTACACATATACACAAAGGTAAACTACAGAACAAAAGACAACTATTCGATAATGCACGACACGAACTGACACGAACATTTCTTTCTGACTTCAACATTTCTTAGAGTGAAAAGTGTAACAGTTGTCTGGTTTTCAATGCGTTTTTTTCCCATACCACTTCACTTTCAGATGATTCAGCGGGAGATAGAGTGATATATTTTTCTTTTTTGCCTTTCTCTTCTGGAAGAACATCCTCTGATGTGGGTGAGGCACCGGATTGTGTGGAGAGCAGCTCCTTTCCCAGAAGCAGGCGGCATTGTTTACATATTGATGAAAGAAACATATAGGTTCCCGATATATAAATACGTGCATTATAGTTTAAAAAAGTCACATTAGTTTAGATCGTGCGCAGACTGTTAGCAGATTACATTGATATCATAATTTATTTCACTTACGTGAGGCAACTGGAACAAGTGTAGAAGACACATTATAGAGCTCTCTAGATTGCAGGAGAGTCATTCCACGATCTCCCCTCATTTGCTTGTCCTCGTGAGGAGCCCAGTTCGGCGGAGACGCACACGACTTTTTACTACAGCGCCATCGGATTCCTAATGCATCTCGGTGACATGGACATATCGACATTTTCAGATGACTTTCCTTTATTTCAAAAACACCTGGCAATTATTATTATTTTATTTTATTAGGCATCACAGGGGCGTAGCTTCCTGTACGCATATACGCACGTGCGTACACCTTGAGACGAAAATTCCCTGTTTGGCCTTGTATTTTTTTTACGAGAGGGGGCCCTTAAAACCGGTAGCTACTGCACTTATGCGTACAACTTGAAAATGCCTAGCTACGCCTCTGCATCATCAAAGTCCACTCTAAGCCTTGCTGTTATTCAAGTAGCCACAATGTTTATTTAGATCATTTGCGTGGTAATATACCGGCTATACTATTTTCAGTGAAGGGTGACACTGGAAGTTTCAAGTCCCCCTGTAGATAATCACACCTCACCCCATGTGTATAATCTACCTATTTCCACTCCATGTCCATTATCCCCACCTATAACCCCCCTTCATGGATAGCCCCCTCGAAAAAATTGTAACAAATTAATTGACCCTGTTATTTACATGGGTGCGGTAGTTTTGTGTTACTGTTTACTTTATTAAACTAAATGTTACAATGATGACTTTGTACTATATAGCAAAAAGAATCATGCTAGTGTTGGCTGATTTTCCTCTCTTTTTATACTGATTACCTGCCAGAATACCTGAGAACTTTCCTTTCTAAAGGGCCTTTAGGGGGAACTAAACATTGGATTCCATTCTACGGTAATCTCGTAGACTTGATGACATTTTGATTGACGGTCGCGCGTCGGCTAACTGAAATTTTCCAAATTCGACTTTTAGTGTGTTTGCAGTTGTCTGGTCTCAGTCGAGCCGGTCTGGAAATTTACAACTTTTGTGTTTCTAAAATTACACAATGCACGTCAAATATTTCTCTGTTCTTGGTGTCTACATTTATTAAATTAAACAGAATTGACATTACTTGTGGTAAATCACCACAAGTATAAGTACCTATTGACTGTACCTGCTCTGGCAAGAAGCAATTTACTCTCTGTATTAAGAGAAGAATATCTGCAGTCGAATCTTGATATTCTATCGATACGCACTGGACATTTGCAGGACTGGAAGGACTACATCCACAAGGGCCACCAACTAATGCAGAATAGCTACACGAAGCCATATCCGATCCCCTGCCGAGTAAGTGACTCCCGAGACAAACAGAACGCTGACTCGGTACAAAGTGTCACGTACTTGACAAAGATGATTTTATACTGACGTCAAAGAGAATCATTATATATTCAAGGCCAATCTGCTTTTTTTTAGGGAGCCAAGAAATTTTATCGAAAGTCCACGGTCTATAAACTTCAACATTTTAACTTTCCCACTCACACCTTTTTTTTTTCAGAAAAAGTAATAATGTGCCTACATTTATTTACTATTTTCTGTCTTTTGTGCTTTTTAGCGAAAATTTGACTTTATTTTAGATCAAAAAGAAAAGTATACACATGTTGAATAAATATACGCGGGCTTCCTGTGTGTAACGCAATCGTTGCAATGCAGGGATGCAATGATATTGAAGTTATCATTGAATTATTTACTGTTTTTCTACGAAACATGTACTTAAAGGTACATATTTAGATGGCAATAATTATTTTGTTCATGTTTGACATTAAATAGCTCAATCGTAGACTTTCAAAATGACTTAGAAGTCTAAAGAAATTATCCGAATGGAGCGAGTAATTAATGATGTAGCTCGATCTGTCAGTCAGAAAAATCCCGCTAAAAGTTACTAGTTCCACACATAATCGCTAGAAACCAAGATATAACATACTTGGCAGTGGTCAGACTTCACCAATAGCCAATATTACTGCGGAGAAGTTGATACAATATTTTTTTCTTTGCGCATCATGAATTCTAGACATCCGAACGCCGTAAGAAGAAAGCGATTTTTGACCTCAGTGTCGCATGCGTTTGGCGCTCTTAAAATTCGTCGTTTGAGTAGCCCCAAAATTTTATTGCAGTTTCTTGAAGAAGAATGAATGCTCTTTCGGTGGGCTTAACTCTTATATAGCCAAGCCATGTACCAATGTACGATTTTATCCTCTCAATTTGATCAATATTTTGTTATCCAAAAATGGATAAAATAAGCAAAATAATAAAAAATCGCTAAAATATTTAATTTGTAATCAAATTAAACAACTAACACACCAAAACATAAAGAATTATTTGTACTTTCCATTGAGCTATTTCGTTTGTACATTCTGATGTTCATGGTTAGCCGAGCTGTGTATAGTGATATGTGGTGTCGAGCCCGTGGAAACCGGTCTGAGAGGCGTCAAACCGTAATGGTCGCCGTTCGCCTAAAATAATAATCGGATCGAAGTAAAATTATTATTTTTATCAATAGTTCCCCTAGACCTATATTCTGACAAAATTTGAGGATTTTGATTTTTTTCATTTTGCACACCTCGGGCGATATTTACAGAATGCCGCTCTTAAAGTGCCACTACGACGAAAATTTACCATTTCGATTTGCTACTTTTCAGCGTCAATAGGTCAATCAGTGTTAGAAATATGGGAAATAGTAAACAATATTCCCAAACGGACAAGTTAAACCACAAAATGTTAGGAGAGTTTACCGGTAAAATCATGTCCGCCATTACTGGAAGCCGTTCCATTATTCAGCGAAAGTGATGTCATACACTTAATACGACAACCACGTCGCGTGAAATAGTGTGCATAAAAACGTAGCCAACCTTGCAAATATAAATATAACTTTCTTCCTGTGTACGTGAAGATGTTTTTAGTAGAAATATGCCTCCAAGGCGTTGTGCTGTGCAGGCCAGCGTTGAGTGTATGACATCGCTTCCGCTGAATAACCCTTTGTATAAAGTTGAACAAAGGGAACAGCCTCCTGTAATGGCGGATGTTAAGATTCAATTTTCGGAGTTCGAAAAGTAAGACTTCCTGTGGTCCTATCGGAAAACTATTTGAACTGGTAATAATATATCAACTCTACTTTATGAATATGCAAAAACATTGATATGTCAAAATTTGATCGTAGGGGCACTTAAACCACTGCGACTTGTACATGTATCTAATTCTGCTTCTTTGCTCCGTCTTCCACTCCGTTGGTCAAAAATTATGTGGACTTTCCTTAGGATATTTGTAGTGTTCCTGTGATATTTTACGTACAGAATCGTCCTGTTACGTATAGAATCTGCCTTACTTCGGAAAGATTCCTTCTGCCTTCACGCTTCAATCTCTCGTCCCAGCTTTCCGGGACTCACATCCTCGGTCCAGGCCACTCGGGACAAAAAAACTGATAATAGAAAAACTAATTACGTGCAGAGTCCGTAACAACAGTTGCTAATAGTATTTTCCTCCAGTTTCAAGTCCTGATAACATACACGTACAAGAACATATTTCCTACCTTGCTCTCGTCGAAGTGGAACAGGTCGTACCTCATTCAGAGAACACCAGGTCTGGTCGCCGTCATCAAACCTTACATGGTATCGAGGATGGTGAGGGTTCATGTAATCCACCTGGTTTACTCGGCCCAAGTAGAACCGCTTCGACGACGGCCAAAACCCAATCACCCGCATCCCCACCTGGATGGTACCAACACTGGGGTTGACGTCATAAATGACAGCACTGACGTCACTGGGGTCATGTTGCACTTTGTCACCATCATCAAAAGTGATGTCGATCTTGGCTCCCACATTGGTCACTGTTCCCCGGTAATATTGCTCGTTAGTCCAGCGGCCAAGAACGCGACTGTGTGTCACTATGGGAGGGGTACCTAAGGCTAAAAGAAATAACAGATGTAAGTGGTTTGGTAACATATACACTACTCCTCATCATTCCCAAGAAAATCCCATTTTTCATCCTTTTTTCTTGTGTATGCACAGCTGTAAAAAAATGCAAAGACACAAGATACAGTTGAGTGGTGTGTCTGTTGTTCTTGTCACGTACATCTATAATAGGGCAGACCCAAAGCAAAATGACATGAAGTTGTTTTATAAGCAAAGAAGTTGGATACAAGACGATTTCGTGCAGTGTGACGTCATATGCATGTGCACCTGTATTCTGATGGCATGGCTATCGACCAATCAGAGTGTACATGTATGTTTGCTGTTGTTTATTGTATAATCCTTCATCATCCCCAGTTGTCATCTGAATCATGAATGGTGGCCCACGCCCCTATTCCCAGCCCTATACGGACGGAGTTCACATTGCCATTTGTACGCTGGGTAATCAGGCTAAACATTGTAGAAAATAGTGTCTGCATGAGAATCAGGTGTCAAATATTTTCCCAACAATTTTATTTTTTAACACATTTTCAATCCTAAGAACTTAGTGAAAGATCAATTAGCATGCTAATCAATCAATCAATCTTTATTATTTATCCACGGAATCTTAACAGTAACATTATAATAAAACTGATTTCAATAAGAGCCGTGCCTAATACAATTGTGTGATACTAAATGCTAAAATTTATAATAAAATCCAATTAAAATATTTTGATTATAATTATCATTAATTCAGCGGTCACCAAGCATGGTGGTTTGTGTAATTTGTTTCTTAAATGAAACAAGAGACTTCATTTCGCGAAGCTGTGGTGGTAATTCGTTCCACAGCTTTGCGCCATCGTATGAAATGCTTTTCTTTAAATATTCGGTTTGGGGCTGTGGGAGACAAAGTTTGGTATCGGCGCCTCTTAGATTATAACACGTTCAACTTCCAACCGTTGTATACAGCTCAGAAAGGGTAACAGGTGCTAGAGTATTTATTATTTTATGCATAATTATCGCTTTCCTTTTTGCCCTTCGCTCATCGAGTTTATCCCAGCCTAGAATTGGTAACACGTTACTAGAACTAGTATTATAATCTGTGCCGAGTATTATTCTAGCAGCTCTATTTTGGAGAATTTGTAATTTGTCTGATTGCACTTTAGCAAGTGTATCCCAAACTTCACAACAATAATCAAAGTGTGTTTGAATTAGAGAGTCGTAAATTTTCATAAGTATGGTTTGGGATATAAATGGTCTAGCCCTTTTTAGAGCCCCAGACAGAGTTAGTAGGCCAGAAACGTTTTTGTGATGTAACTTGTATGTTCATTCCATTTTAGATTTTCATCTAAAATGACACCAATTGTTTTGCTTTGTTGCACTCTTTTTACTAACTCATTTCCAATTCTTAATATACAATGTAGGTGTTTCGCCTAAATTAGATATACGTTGGCTCGAGCCAATCATGATAAACTCAGTTTTTGCAACATTTAAATGTAACTTATAATCAAACGGTTTCCATGGAGTTTGAAGTGAACCGTTGTGTGAGTAAATTCGGGAAACTAGCATTTTATAAACATGGCAAAGTCTTTCCCAAAGTCATTTTGCTCTGAGCCAATGGTTGATGTTTCCGAGTTCACAGTTTGCTCTTGATTTGTAACAACATCAACTAGATTTGAGCCACTAACTGTCAAATTTGTGTCATCAGCGAATAAGCATGGTGTTGATGATTTCAAGCAATTTGGCAAATCATTTATGAAAGATGTTCCTGATTAAATTTTGGGTCAGCTATATTAGTACCATAAATACCCGTGTTAATACATGTCTTGTTTTAAAGGTCTGCCGAGGTCCACCATTTTTGATTTTGAAGTAGGGGCCTCACAGGGCCGGACAACTAGTTAAGTGTTCGTGTTAAAGCTTGTACCCGCGTATAAGCCGCATCCCAACTTTGGCCTTTGTTTTTGTCTAAAAAATTGGGCCTATACACGGGTATTTACGGTACTAATATAGCTGACCTCAAATTTAATCAGGAACATCTTTTGCCACAAATTAAAAAAGATAATTTTTGGCAAAATATTTGACACCAGATTCTCAAACAAATGTTCACCGTATTTTTGACCATGTTTGTACCGATTACCAGCATGCAAATGGTTGATGTGAATGTCTCCTCTATAACTGTATCACCTCCTCATACAGTTTTTAATTAATAAGGCACCACTAAATATGTGTCTAATAAAGAACACACCCAAACTCTTGTAGACACGTCATACCTACATGTACTGTACCCTATGTGTGCATGCTCTCACACCACTGGGGTAACTGGAAGTATATATTTAATATATGAAGTACAAGTGTTACATACAATGTACTAGTAAATGTAAACTACTTTACATACAGTATACGTACCGGAGGCAGTGATTTCTGGCAACATTCGAATCTGATTCACTTTAGCCCAGTCCTTGTCCCCATCGTCGAACTGAACATAACATCTTGGGGCTTGATGGTTTGTCCGATCCACCTTCAAGATCCTGCCAGTATAGTACTTAGCACTGCCACGGAACTGTGCTATCAATCGTGACCCAGATTGTAGAACTTGTGGGTCAGGATCAACATCAGCCAAAACAGCAGTGATGTCAGTTATCTCATGAGAAATGATGTCACCATCGTTGAACTTGATATGGAGTTTAGTGTCAACATTGGTTATGGTCCCACGATGGTAGGTGCCATCTTTCCAACGACCCCATACAGGTGTCCTGGGACCAAGACGTCCAACTATAATTAATAAATATTTTAATATGTAAAGAATGATTTCATTTTAATTATTTCCCAAATTTTAACTCAGTGTTCGTTTTTGATAAAAAAAACAATTCAAATATCTGAATAATTGATAAGTTAATTTAGTACAGTGTCCTAAATTCAGGTACATATAATTTAGTCTCTTAAAATATTTTAACATAAATTATTATGGTGTACTTTGGGGTGAGGGAGTAGCTTGCTCAGGGGATTGACATCATCTGCATACATGTACATGTACAAGAAAGTTTTCAAATTGATTGTCAAACAGAAAGGTTTCACTTCCCAGAGAGAGAGACATGAGATTCGAGCCGGAAAATTCCATACTGATGATGTTACGTTACCTAGAACCTGGTAATAATTCTGATTGGTCGAATAGGTCACGTTATGAATAAATCAATATTGTTGCGCGCAATGACTAAAACAACTGGGACTTCATGCACAATACATCTGAACAGATCTCCTAATAATTTTATTATGTACATACATGTGGTAACTTTATTTACAACATGAATTGATTCTGGAATTGATTAACTTATGAAAGAAACAAGATTCCTGGGGAAATTAGGTTGGGGCTGTAAAAAAATATTCTGATGACATTATTTAAGCAATATTTCTGACTACAATTAAACTACTGAACAATGAATGTTATGATCCATCACCGGCATGACACACAGTAACCAGTTATGGTTTGTGCTCTGAGCTGAATGCACTCACACATCATTTTAGAATTACCATATCTCGTATTATTACGAATTATACTGAGGTATAATTTCAAAGTCTGGCTCTTCAGAAAAGCTTTCAAATATAATGGACAAAGCAAAGATTGCCATGTATCTAAAAGAAATTGCCAATGTTTTCAGTCACCAAAAAGGCTCCCTGCAGTATACGATGTAAAATTATAATAAAATAACATTTGAAAATATTGGGGTCGCTACTTTTGCAATTTCTTAATAAGCATCACATTTTTACTTTAGGGCTTGGTTCTAATTCTAATTGCTGCCACAGCGAGTGAGCCTGAAGCGAGCGAGCAAGGCAGCAGTTCTAATCTGTAAGCGGGTCCAAATCTCGATTTCTTTTTTTTACCATAATGTATCACTTCTATTGTCTTTTTTACCACAATGCTTTGCACGGATCTAATCGTCACGTGATATTACATGAGGTGGAATCTGCATTGTTGGAGCTACTACGTTCAACCGTTCTTTAATGCATTTCTGTGTAGATGCGATCCTTTTGTAATCATGAACTTGTTGACGTGTAGACGAACTCTGTGTGAACTACATGTATCAGTTTCCAAAGAGCAATCTCGATCGCAAGATCTCTCAGGACTGTTATCAAGATGGTGAGCAGCAAATAATTTTCTTCTATTGACCTTCAATAAAGTCATGCAAGCAGTCGGTTCAAAACACAATTAGCATTTACAATTACATTCTCAATTACAGTTGATTTCCGGTGTTTAAACTTCACCGGGGAGATCAACAGCAGTTTTTTGTGCCTGGAATCTTAAGAAAATGTCGGGAATTGGTAGGCTCAGTACCCTGCAGGGTGCCAGAGGTTCTACTTTTTACCGGGAGATCGTTGATATGTCGGGACAAAATGAAAATAAATCGGGACAACTTTTGAGATAGTCACACCATACTGTAGCTTAAACAGGATTCAGTCGCACAATAGCCCCAAAACTACAAAATATATTCATCTAACACCTTGGCATTTTTATCACCCAGTAATGTATTTTTCCTGCCAAAGTGCTCCTGTAGGTTCTCTTCTCGGTAATACACTTCCTTAACTGAGCAGAGCAGCATTCACTACCTACATGTACATGTATTACATGTAGGTACATGTATACTAGTTCTAAGGTATACTCTGTGCACAGTCTCTAATTATAATCGGAGTATTACGCAGAGGCGCATGGCTGGGACAATAAAATGAGAGCTTTTAGTTTATGCTGATCTTATAGTTTACAAAGATTAGTTTTGAACGAAAGCATTATATTAGTTGTGGCCAGTCTATAACCTTTGAATTACATACATGTATACATTGGCCAACTGTTGGTAAACTATCGATAGAATGTCGGTGATCAATCGGCTGACAGTCGGTGCATCATCAACCAAGTTGGCCAACAAACAGAATAGCCAAGTGTTGGCCGAGTAGCGGTCGATTCAACATTCGGTTGATTCTTGGCCAACCTATCGACCGACCGTCGACCAACCAATATTTTGGCCTACATTCAGTATACATTGTAGTACACATGATTCTTATAATGTACAGTAGCTACTGCTCACCATAGAATCCAACAGGACCATTTCCACTAACACCTCCCCCTTCACGTAGCTTGAGAGTCTTTTTGGTTACCTTGGACTTGAGTTGGATCACTGACCCATTACGGAAACAATCCTAGTAGGAAATTAAAATAGAGATTTTCACTAAATTATTAAATGTAACATTAATGTAGCACATACCTGTACAATGTACACTACATACAATATCATAAAATAGATTGGCAATGGTGATCATGCAGCAATAGCATGTGCATATACTCTTAAAGTGGTTGTTATACCCATGCATGTTTCCATAATTGAGGCTAATAAAATAAAATAAACAATAGGATGTTTTCAAAATACAAAGCAACTGAACTGTGGTCATCCATGCAATTTAAACTCCATTTCTGATCAAGCTAATTAAAGGTCACTGTGAAAATGTATTACACGTAAGTGCCTATGAATTCAAAATTAAGTTGATATCATTTGAATATTCTTTCACCCAACTCTCCGCTAACGGACACACTCGTAAGCGGACAGCTCTATACTTACGGACGCCTTTTCAAATCCCCATTTTACCTCCCAGTCAAACTCTGTATTTACACATTCCCGTAAGCGGACACTCTCTCGTAAGCGGACGCGGACACTTTTGAAAATGCATTATGCATTACAATTATGTAGCTCCACTAATGGCGGCTTACACCAGCCAGACATATAATATTATTCCATTCCAAGGCACTGACCAATCAGAATTCAGTTCTCAGAATACAAGAGCCATGACTTGCACCGGAACTCTCGTCTGGCGGGAAATGCGTTAATAGAAATATAGAGGCTAAACTTGAAAATATGGATGTATAATTGGTTCAAATTAATACATATTATGTAGCTTCATCTACATGATTGTACATTCTGTTCTTAGTTTTTATCAAGAAATGAGAAATATTTATTTGGAAGAACTCATTTATTTTGAGGCTGAACTGATGAGCTCATAAATGTAGACAAAAGCAAGTACCGTAAACAGCGGTAGATAAGCTGCACCTTTTTTACCCAAAATTTTGGTTGCAAATCGGGGGTACGGCTTATCTACGAGAACATCTATAAATTTCCATAAATTAACGTTTTTAAAAAACAAAGTCAGGCTGATTAAAACTACACAAAACAAAAAGAAAGGAAGCACTGATCACCACTTTCGCAAGCTTGGTGGCTCCTAATTAAAAGAGCTGTTTGTGTTGTCTGTTTCTTGTTTGTTACTTGTTCCGTAACTTAATTCCATTAAATCTTCTTCGTTAAAATATACCGGTATTTTAAGCGGTTAAAAATGTCACCAGACACAGAATCTCCATTCCACCGCATTAAGCTTGGCATTTCCCAGGAGCTTCAACAGTTCCTCCTTGAGCGAGAAAATACCATGCTATTCTTGATCGAGTACTCACATGGTAGATGACCAACTGCATGTTTTTCCACTGTTTAGTATTTTAACAGTAAATTTGTCTGTATGATTTTCCATCTCTCTATGAGCAATCAGTTCCTCCCAGATAGATGACTTCCAGACATCCTTGTAGATGTGATAACCATGTACAGCAGATGAAAAGTGCACTCCATGTTTTGATTTTGTTCTACAGGTGCACATGCATGGCAGCAATCTAGTGTCCAGCTTTCTCTCTTCCAAAAGAATGCGTGGTTACTAAGCTTTGATGACTGCGAGCATGTTTTTGTTGACGTGAAATTCAGGACTACTGTACATTTAGCTTAAACAATCGACCTTGGACAAAAAAGTACTGTCAAGGAAATATTATGGAAAGTTCTATTGTATATAATTGTATGTGTAGGCAATTATTATAAGTAGACATGAAGTTTAAACACTTTCAGATTTAAAATTATGGGTAAAAATCTTGTTGAAAGTTTGACGGGGCAAGGAAGGTGATGCTCCGTATTTTTAGTGTGAAGATGGTTAATGTTAGAGATTTCTAATCTTGATTTTCCTTTCAAAACTTTTTCCAAAATTTGAGCTACATGTAATCTGAACTCAGGGTGCGGCTTATCTGCAAGTGCGGCTTATCTGCCGGTGTTTACGGTAGTTGCTAATTAATTTTGTACAATCTCATGTACACTGTAATTTATTGGTCTAGACTGGCCATTGCAAACAACAGGGAATGGATTTAATGTCTGGCTGGTGTAAGCAGCCATTATAGTGGAGCTTAAGTGCACAGCGTGACGATCCTAAGAATGGCTGCAAGGAGACTACTCTCAACCATGATCCTTCTCACGTCTAGTACACCATTTTCTCCTTCATGGAAAATGGTGATTCAAATGTTTCGAATAGCTTGCAGGTCCCAATGAACAATGGCAGATAATGGGCAGTCCCATAGAACAATGGGGGGCAAATGAAATTGCAGGTCTACATTGTATATGACTTTTGTATGCAATAAAAGAGCTAGCCTCTTCAATTGATAATTAACTCATGCTTGCCAAAAGCTCCTCTCCAATATTAAAAACAAGCTCACAATTCTAAACATACTAAGGGCCCCTAAGGGCAACTCACAGATGGTCAGTGAGCTATTTTGGCAAAAACTATAAATCATGTGACCGATGACGTCATCGTGTTAGTCGTCATCACCACTATTACAGTGAATCATGGGGACCCAATACCACATGTGCCAGTCCAAGTTTGAACTGTCTGGCATTTGAAATGAGGGAGATACGGTATGTACTTACAATCATGTGACCGATGACGTCATCACAACTAAGTGATTTGACTGCAATGGGACCCAATACCATGTCTGTCCAAATTTTAACTGTCTGGCTTTAGAAATGAAGGAGATATGGCCATGCATGCACATGTACTTAATATCATGTGACCGATGACAACATTGTTACATCATCACCACCACTACATGATTGGTAAGGACCCACTACCATGCCTGTCCAGGTTTGAGCCTGCATGGACAATTGTGTTTTCTCTGCCCTCATGTGGAATTGCCCATAATATCTTTGAGGACCCTATACCTGTACATTTTCATACTTAATTTATGGCAGGAATTATTTTGCATGTTCCAGCTGGATTCTGGCCTTTAATTATAATTAGTACAATATATAGTAGATACATGTACAATTTGCATAACTGAACTTACAAGGGTTGGACTTCCAAGACTTGCCATCAGCTCTGTATAATCACAGCACAATTATATACCTTAAAATGAAATATAGTCTTGAGTTAAAGATTTTACCAACTATATATTTTATTTTATTTTATTTTATTTACAACATTTGGGTGTAACGCCACCGGAAACAAACAATAGGACTCAAGGTCCCCTACGAGGCTTGTCTCCACCATGTCAGTGGACCTACAGTTTTACGTCCTTATATACATGTATCCAAGAAGACGTGAAGGTCTAACCATTTGCAGTTGGTTCACAAAGGCAGCACCTTCTACTCAGTTATTTTAAGACCCTGTGTGTAATGGTCTGGCCGGGGTTTGAACCTGTGAACTCCCGCTCGACAGACCGGAGCTTATATATAACCACTGAGCTAACCATGTACATACATGTACATACATGTACATGCATGTATACAGCTATTTCAATAATATATCTAGAAGATAGGAATTAATAGGACATTAGGGAATAGGGAATATGCCTGGATGGTATTCCAGAACCGAAATGAATTATACAAGTTACATTGTATAAAGATGTACATGACCTGGAATAGGACTTATTTAGTTGACGTTATTAAAGAGCCTATGAAGTGAATTTTTCGTCATTGATATTAAGATCTCATTTGAAAGTCCTTTCGAAATGAGGAAGAATGATGTTTTCTGTTTGTCAATATCTCATCTCATTCCAGAGAATGATAAATCATATTAAAGATCTTGGAATATCAAATTAGATGGTCTTTGATGTCAAAAGGTTGACACAGCCATGAAGACAAATCACAATCTATTTCCAAAGATCAATTGATCAAATAACTCAAACTCCTTTGCTTTCGCATCTCTAAAATCAAAAATATGCAAACTATCAAAAATCACTCACGCCCTTTTGCAGACTGGTATACATAATTATTCTATCTTTTGGCAAAGTTTCGTCCAAAGTCTGTTATTTCTTATATTTTAGTAATTCACGCAAAGATTTAAGTTACTACGAATAAAAATCTAGTCGGAGTTGTTGGCCTTTTGAAGTTCTATAAACACTAACACCTCGTCAAAGCCAATATAAAACTCTCAAATAACTAGCCAATGAAATGCCGCGACCCCCGTGGCTCCTACTGTATGACTGGCCCTGAAATTCGCGATAAATGGTAATGTCATATTTCATAAACAACCTACTTGTGTTCTCGCACTGCTGTTTGTCAACTAAGTTTGGTGAGTCAATATGGCGAAAACCTGGGGCAAAGCCGCGCTCAGAATAAAAACGTGAGGCCAAAAGAAACTGATAAAAGTAAAGTAAAGATGGAGAATTAAAGTACAGAAAAGGAAACCATGTCAATAAAAGACAAAGAATGCGTAGAAAGCCGACAAAGTAAAATTAATGGCAGTGGTAACTTATTCTAAGCCTACAATGCTAGCAGCTATGCCATCACTTGGGTATGTAATAAACCTCTATAAGTTTGTGTTAAAGCTTGCATAAATTTAAAAAATGTTCTTTAGAACTGAATGTTTTATTTAAACAAACTAAACTTTTTTTGTCAAGAATAAAAGGATTAAAAAAAATTATAAATTACATATCTTTAATAATTATAAATGTATTTACAATTAAATATAAGGGCAATTCCACAGTATTTTGCATGTCACGGAGGGGAAGATCACAAGATTGAAAGATACCCAAGGATTAGATACTTGAATTTAAACAAACTTTTGAACCATCATGTATACCATTTTCAATAGCTCTTTGGGTGTGATGAATTTCAAATTGTTTTGTAAAATACCCAGAGATATATTATTTTTAATGTTAGCTGTCACGGAGGGGAACAGAGAAGTCACAAAAAGTACAATTCCAAAACTAACCCCAAATTCCTGTGAATATAATAAAAGCTACAACTTTAAACACAAGATTTATCAAACATTTAGTTCATCAACTAACAAATGACATCAAATAATCAAATGTTTAATTTCTCTAATTTCTCCAGCTACATGTAGGAGGTAAGTCAAAAGGACCAGGGGAAGTCACAGAGGGAAAAGTTCTGTCCCATAACAATGTCACCAATGTTGTCTTAATTAATCCCAATGGAATATTGATTTAACTTATATTAATTAACATTATGTCATTATTCTGGGAACATAAACAAGGCTGTAAATGTCAATCTATGAGCAATCAATCGTATTACTATAGTTACATTCCCCTCTGTGACATAATTTTACCCTCTGTGACACTTGTTATTATCAAAACATAACATTAAGAAAACTTGCAGTTCAGAATTGTTTCCATTTAAATAGTTGTATTGTACTTGAACTCAGAAGTTTATAAAATATTGTGAATTTTGTTTTGACTGTTTTGGAAATATCAAAACTTTTAAACCTAATTTTGTCATGGAGGGGAAAGTTCCCTCTTGGACGAGCTATAGCATTTTTACACAGGTCCCCTTAACAGCAACTGAAATTTGTTTGTGTTTCTCTATTAGTGCATGTGAAGAACTGTGTGTCCTGATATTTTTTATTTGTTTTTCACAAAAAACAAGTAGCTCATAATACATTTTTTGTGGTTTTCCCCTCCGTGACAGGCAATTTTGTATTTCAGTTAATTAATGATAATTTATGACAAGATAAGAGTGTGCTGACATTTCAAAATCATATTTTTTTTATACATTAGTTACTAAATAATGGAAAAATGCAATGAACTTGTAAGTTTTCAGTAATTAAGAATTCAGAGTTCTATGTCCCAAATACTGTGGAATCACCCATACATTTGTTAAAAATTAATACTTATTGATAAAATTGTGTAAAACTACCATATGTAAGATTAATGTGAACTCAAACGCTTAAATCTCGCTCAAAACATTATCCGGTGTCTTAAAACTAATGCAGACTACAGAATAATAAAGGCTACACATTTAGCTGGTTCATTTTACAGCCAGATAACTTTATTGTCCGAATTTTAGGCTGCGAATGAATAATTTTGGGATAAAAACAAATTAACAGACTATGATAAATTCACAACCACTCTCGCGTGGCAAAGAAATCATAGGTAACCCACACGCATCAAAACTAATGTTTCGATCCAATCTTCCAATATTCTAGTATCGGTTAGGACTCCCTGTGGACCCTACCTGCCCAAACTGAGCTCAAATCCCTGACCCACCCCCGCAGCACATACATAATTATACGTCACAAATTAATCCCCCCGGGTTAATTTCATTTAATGGTCCATGTTTTACTATGCGGTTTACCACATGCTGAATGTGAGGTAATATGATTGAACCAAATATAGCAAATGACACGAGTCGAGATGGACACTTATATTCTATTGCGCATGCGCAGCTCACTTAGATTGCCCGGGTGATTAATTAACTTTACATATTGTAACCATTACATGAAGGTTTACAAATATTCGATTTCAAAACAGCAAGAAATGTAACTTATTGAGGTAAATTCTGTATGTACATGTACATGTAAACGGTAGAATGGTTTTGCGAGATCAAATTCTATCGTATTTTTCGGGGTATTAAAACGGCAAGTACTTCATGTAGCTGCACAAACTGTTCCAAAACCTTATAAAACCCTGACCATACATTTAAAAAACACCCTAACCGTCAACAACGGGTGCTCACTAATTTAGGGTGTTTAGAGGTAGTCACTAATTTTGGATGTTTTAGAGCTAATCACTAATTAGGCTAATTTAGGCTATTGTCACAGCTACATGAAGTAGTATCCATTAAAACACGGTCACGGCCGACAATTGAAATTTTTAAAATTTACGCTCTCTTTGAAGGTGGAAACTTAAAACTATTTGATAAATGACACACTTACGTTGTTGCAGTTAGGAAACACCAATCAACAGAGAAAGAAGAACGTTGCAAGGATCAGGAAAGCTGTAAGCACACGTACACTTTTATATATATACAGAAGACAGTGGAGTTCCAGGAATTGAAGTCAGGTGATCAAACAATCAGGTGCAAAACAAATAGAAGAACCCACCCGTCCCCCAAAGAGAATATTACAAAAACAAAAACAAATTATAAACGATAATAATATAAACAACTGAAAACATATATATATTATTCAATAGAAGGATAAACTCTTTACTCGTCTTTTTTAACTTCATTTATAATATAAAGGTTATTTTTCCTCGTTCATAAAATTATTCAAACCGATTAATTCGATGTAGAGAAAATAATATTATGCCCCAGGGTGGGACGGCCAAGTCGAAATTTTGGTCTCATGAGTCTGCTCAGAACAGAACATCTTGATCGCCTTCTCGGTTCCTTGAAAGTTAGTCACAGTTCTTCTTTTACTGAAGGTAAGCAGATTTTAAATTATGTAGTTTAAATCGCTTTTAATTATATGATACCATTGAAACACCATTGAAATGCTGATTCACAGATCGAATTGGAATTTTGCGTGTTGGTTTTTGTGGAGGGAGCCGGAGAAAAACCCTCGGAGGAAGACAAACTGGCGCCACGACCGACGATCGAACATAACTAAACAAGGAACAGGCGAAGCGCTTAACCACTGCGCCGGCTCCCCGTTTTAAGCGGTTTTAAGTCTATTTTGTTCCACTTGCGAGTACGTTTAAAGTTATAATACACATGTTCACAACGATCATTAGTGTTTACGAACGTGCTTGTATATAAAGTTGTGCAATATACAAAATGGGAAATAAGATAATAAGGTATTAACTATAAAAGCTAATCTATAACAGTATAAGATTACAAAAGGAAAGGAGGCTCTGCTACTATTTCAGATTAATTTGTAACAACAAACAAACAAACTCTTTATTTGTATCAATTCTGCTGGCTTGCAACCAATTCCGTGGCGGCCATGTTGGTGGAACTAACAAGATAATCTTTTGTTAACTCCCACCAACATGGCAGCTATGACGTAACGTGCAAGCCAGCAATATGAAAAGATAAGAGTTCATATAAATACAGTTAAGAAAAAGGTAATATATGACTTGGATAGGGTACTGGGTGGCCAAAGCTAAACTATTAAAGCTAAAATAAATTACATTGTAAGGGAGCTATTGTTCATCCTCAGAGAACCAGGGGGAAGTTAGCTAGTGAATGATGGGCAGAAAACGGACGAAGGGGGAGGGGAGAAGGAAAAGGGGAAAGAAGATCCCCTGGGGATCAACACTTACTGTAAAGACCATATCATGCAGTTCCAGAGCGAATTTTCAGACTCCCTCTGATTGGATTCAGTAATGTCACCACAGCCTAACCATCCTCCCATTTTGTGTATTTGTCACTGATGTTTTAATAATCTATTATTTCTCTTCTCGCTGCTTTGCAGCTCACTGATCGCCGCTTCACGGCTCTTTCGCCGCTGCTGTTCTCTCTAGAAAACCTCTGGAACCAGGGTACCTTTTCACACGCGCGCTCATAATACAGCTCGGGTTTCCTGTGGCTCAGGTTTGTTTACATATAGCTGGGGCTTCCTGTGGCTCATCTCGCCAACTACATAAAAATACACAAGGCAGGCAACTAAATTCATCGCCGAGAATTTTGCCGAAAAACGAAAACTTCCAGGTTCCTGCTCCTTCTCTAACATTCAAAATATTGAAGAACAGTAAATGAGCTACGTTTTTGGTGGTAATTCACGGCGATATCGAGTGTTACACACTCGTAAAAGCTTCCTAGAAACCATCAAACTGGTCCAGATTTTTGCCGATTTTTTTTCTCCCTATGATCGGGACAGATATGAGCCATCATAAGGATTTATAACAGTTATCACATTCAAATTTTTTTAATCAAACTGTCGAATGATCTCCCGTCTAGAGTCCCCAGCAAAGAAATGGACAGCTGACTTATTTCCCCTAATTTCCCTCGTATAGGCTGTTTTGCAACTTGACACACCACCCCGATGAAGTAGTTTTTGTCAGCTTCCGATAAACGAACCCGGGGCGGAAGAAAAATATATTGAAGACTTCGCGGGAAGTTTGTTTACAAAAATATATATATGTCGCATGACTGCTAAACTCTCGTACTATGATTTCAGACCAAATTTGACTCCACTTTACTAGTATTACCATCAGTAAATTGACAGCACAAATACAGTTTATCACATCATAATTTAAAATATTTAACTAGCAAATTACCGTGTTTGTAGTGAGCTTGCTCGTTCCAAGAGTGCCAGGATCTTTGAAATTTCTAGGCGACAGTGTAACGAAGAAGTTCCACTTTCTTCCGATTTGAACTCAGAAAGACCAAAGTCGATTTTGTCGAAGGCAAAAACATTGTACAGCATTAAGTATGTTTTTGCCTTCGACAAAATAGTACATGTTTCAGCGGCTCAGAAGTCTCAGCTAGTCTCTTGCATTTTTACCAGCCTTAGGGTTCCCTTTTCTTGTTTTACGGTTCAAGTAGCTGATTTACATGTATACTTTAACTAGTAGTCTAACGGATTGCTTCCAAATATATGAGTATTTGAACAATTTTTGCAATGGTTTTCTAGCTAACCCTTGTATCACCCGGATATGTAATAATCAACAGGAAATGTAATACTAACCGGATATGTAATAAAAATCAACAGGATCTGTAATAACAACAGGATATGTAATAAAAATCAACAGGATTTGTAATAAAAAGTTAACAGGAAATGTAATACATTTTTAACCGGAAATGTAATTTAGTTAACAGGAAATGTAATAACAATCAACAGGAAATGTAATAACACTACTTGTTCGAGGTGGCGTATCATCAATCACTCTAGCAGTGAACAAACAACACCTAATGATTCACATGACGTTCGCAGCACTGATCACGTGATCTGTGACGTTGTGCAGGTTGAGAAGCTTATTGTGATCACTGACTAAATGATTCACATGACTGATGATGTCATTCATTGGTAGGTGTTGTTTGTTCACTGCTAGAGTGATTGATGATAGTCGCTACCTCGACCAAGTAGTGTTATTACATTGTACATTTCCTGTTGATTGTTATTACATTTCCTGTTAACTATTTTATTACATTTCCGGTTAAAAATATATTACATTTCCTGTTAACTTTTTATTACAAATCCTGTTGATTTTTATTACATATCCTGTTGTTATTACAGATCCTGTTGATTTTTTTTACAGATCCGGTTAGTATTACATTTCCTGTTGATTATTACATATCCGGGTGATAACAACCCTCACTTAGTTTTATGCTCACTTTTTTTTTTTCATTTCAAACGTTAACTCAGTTTGCACAAAAGGCGCGAAAAAACTTTTGCACGTATGCGCTACCAAATTCCAGCCCTCTGCAAAACTTTTTTTATAATGAGAGCTGGTTTGCATTTTGCATCCGAGATCTACTCATCAGTGTCCTCCTGGATCTCTCCCGAGAATGTTTGGTCTCTGAGGAACTTCTGCCGTTCTGGGGGCCGCTTTCTGCACTTAACGGCGCTGTGCACCTGCTAAACGGTTTAGCAGGATTTGTTTCTTTGCCTTCGACAAACAACGAGGAAATGTTGGACATTTGCTGGAACTGTTAGACTAGGTTTAAAGTGATGGACGGACTAACTCTTTGGCTTTGGACTTCGTCTTCGGTTCGCAAATTCGCTTCAACTTCTCAATGTTTGCGCCAATTTGTGGTAGAAAAATAGACTACATTGTACTTCAAATCAGAAGAAAGTGGAACTTCTTCTTCTTCACACTCTCGCCTAGAAATTTCAAAGATCCTGGCACTCTTGGAACGAGCAAGCTCACTACAAACACGGTAATTTGCTAGTTAAATATTTTGTTATGATGTGATAAACTGCATTTGTGCTGAATTTACTGATGGTAATACTATAATTATTATATATATAGTAGAGTGGAGTACAATTTGGTCTGAAATCATAGTACAAGAGTTTAGCAGTCGTGCGAGATATATATTTTTGTAAACAAACTTCGCACAAAGTTCTTCCGGTTCGTTTATCGGAAGCTGCCAAAAACTACTTCATCGGGGTGGTGTGTCAAGTTGCAAAACAGCCCATACGAGGGAGATTAGGGGAAATATGTCAGCTGTCCATTTCTTTGCTGGGGACTCTTGACGGGAGATAATTCGACAGTTTGATTTTAAAAAATTGAATGTGATGACTGTTATAATGATCCTTATGATGGCTCATACATGTATCTGTCCCGATCATAGGGAGAAAATCTGGACCAGTTTGACGGTTTCTAGGAAGCTTTTACGAGTGTGTAACACTCGATATTGCCGTGAATTAGCACCAAAAACGTAGCTCATTTACTGTTCTTCAATATTTTGAATGTTAGAGAGGGAGCAGGAACCTGGAAGTTTTAATTTTTCGGCAAAATTCTTGCGTGCCTCGCTCGTCGGCGATGAATTTAGTTGCCTGCCTTGTGTATTTTTATGTAGTTGGTGAGATGAGCCACAGGAAGCCCGAGCTATATGTAAACAAACCTGAGCCACAGGAAACCCGAGGTGTACAAAGTATTATGAGCACGCACTAAATCAACACATTCACAGCAGAATCAAGTCAAAAGGTACCCTGGTTCCAGAGGTTTTCTATAGAGAACAGCACCAGCGAAAGAGCCCAGAAACCATTACCTAACGGTAAAAAGCGATTCGGCTATAGAGGAGCATTTGTTTGGAATAAAGTACAGGAAGATCTGTGGAATAGCAAATTGATAAATATTTTTTAAGTTAAACAAATTACCTCCTTGTTTCTTTGATGTCATATAATTATTACCGTTTGCGACTTTTAACCTATGTATTATAGCCATGATATAATTTCAACATAATTAGATTATATGTATATTTTTTTTATGCACAGCTTTTATGTAAATCAGATTCTGCTGTTAAAAACTACCATGTTGAAATAAATGATCTATCAATCAGAAATATTGGTGCTAGCTCAAAATGGATGCCGAAAATGAAAATAATGTGACAAAATTAGCAACTGCATGACGCATTAGTTTCATCTTAATATCTCTAAAATTGAAGCAATTAATTATATTATTTTTTTAAATCTCTAAATTTAACAGTTTGTGAGCTGGACTGCAAATGGATGCTTCAATTTTAGAAATATTAAGATGAAACTAATGCATAATTTTGGTATACTCTTTCCATTTCCGGCATTGGCATTTTGAACTAGTAGCAATATATTTTTTTGATTGACGAGGTCATGTGACCAATGATGCAAATAGCATATTAGGGGTGGCAAAAGGTAAATCCGAGACTTGGCGAGATGCCGAGACTTGCGTTTTCAAAATCTGACTGCCCAAGACTTCAAAGCGATTTGAAAATCTGAGCCCAAGACTTTGAGATTTCAAAATCCGAGCCTGAACTCGTCCGTTTTCAAAATCCGAGCCTGAGACTGTTGTTACCTATTGTAGTTATAATATGACGAAACACCCAGTACCTTTCATCACGCCAGGTGAGTAATACATGTATACCATTCACCCAATTGCTGGTTTGCACTTGACGTTATAGCCACCATGTTGGTGCCCTTAAACAATAGATTCCTCGTTAGCTTCTTTTGTTGGGGCACATGGTCGCCATGCCCTTTGTCATTTGAATCTCTGGGGATTGATTGAAAACTAGCAATTAGGTATCGTTCACGTACCTTATAAAACACATGGATAGGCCGCCAAAAAACCGTAACTCCAATAAAAGCTAATAAAAAGAGTAAAAAGAATCTGAGACCCTCTCCCGAAAGAAATCCGAGACTCCAAGACCCAATTCAAAACATCTCTGAGACAGTGCGAGACCTTCTGTTTTTCTTGACACTATTTGCCACCCCTCATAATAGCCTGGCTCATAAAGATTTTATGATTGAGAGTGGCAGTCACTGGCTCACTGCCCATTCAGTTGACGCTGTAGCACAGGCAGCCCAAGCCAATGATTTTTACAATGAATGTATCCTGGGAATTTTTAGAAAAAATCTAAAACTGTACTAAAATGATAAATAAAGTCATGAAATCTTAACTGTGTGTTGTGAAGTTGTTCCTCGATCTTCATCACTTGTGTGTTTGTTTCTGGTTTGAGGCATTTCTGGTTTTTTTCCTCCCCCATATAAATGTTGAGAAGGTGGGAAACACGAGACAGCATTAGTCCATGTGGCGAGTCTTTGAAGCCTCATAATTCGAAAATCAAAACTTACAACATTTACCTCCAGGAACCCTTCCTCGCATTCCCCAATCACCCCCATCGCTTATTTCCTCACTGTGTAAGTAATCAAATTCAACAGTTTCTGCAGCTAACCTAGCATGTACTGATCCATGGTTCCGTCAGCTTAGCCTTAGATCATGGGCTGCCTGTGAGTGTGCTTAGTTGAACAGCTTTTCTTTGGGAGGAGTGACGATTGAACTTTGTTCTCCGAATCTCCTCGAAAAAACATGAGGAGGTGCCTCAAACTAGAAATAAACACATCAGTGATGAAGAGGAACAACTTTACAACAGACAGGTAAGATGTCATGACTTTATTGATCAGTTTACTAACAGTTTTAGATTTTTTCTAAAACTCCCTTGTAAAAATAATTAGCTTGGGCTGCCTATGGTTGTCGAGGGTCCCTGTCTGGCCAGAATTATTTCTGACTGGAAATGGCTATAAACACAGAATTAAGATTAGTGGAAGTTCATGCTGGACAGGGCTAGGGTTCATAGGTAAACAACAAGTTCTGCAATATTTAGTTGTGAACTTAACCTAACCCGAACCATAAAACATCCCCTAATTAACCACTCTGAACTGAACAGGTTCACAGGTAAACAATGAATTCTTATTACTCACCTACGTGTATATTGTACATGTACATGTATATGGCTAGGGTTTGCAGGTACATATGTATAAACAACAACAACTCACTCACCAATTAAGGTCCATGCATACAGTACTATTAAGAAGATATTTTGGGGGCAAATCTACTGTGGGGCTCGAACCCATATAATTAACCTGATCTGCATGTAACGCAAACTTCATAACTACTATAGTATGCTAAGCAGACTCACTATCCACACCAGTACGCTAAGCAGACTCGCTCTATCCACACTAGTACGCTAAGCAGACACGCTATCCACACTAGTACGCTAAGCAGAGTCGCTATATCCACACTAGTACCCCAAGCAGACACGCTATCCACACTAGTACGCTTAAAGCAGACTCGCTATCCACACTAGTACCCTAAGCAGACACGCTATCCACACTAGTATGCTGAGCAGACACGCTATCCACACTAGTACACTAAGCAGACTCACTATCCACACCAGTACGCTAAGCAGACACGCTATCCACACAAGTACGCTAAGCAGACTCGCTATCCACACCTGAGTACCCCATAGCAGACTCGCTATCCACACCAGTACGCTAAGCAGACACGCTATCCACACCAGTACGCTAAGCAGACTCGCTATATCCACACTAGTATGCTAAGCAGACACGCTATCCACACAAGTACCCTAAGCAGACTCCCTATCCACACCAGTACGCTAAGCAGACATGCATGCTATCCACACTAGTACGCTAAGCAGACTCACTATCGACACTAGTACCCTAAGCAGACTCGCTATCCACACCAGTACGCTAAGCAGACTCGATATCCACACCTGAGTACCCCATAGCAGACTCGCTATCCACACCAGTACGCTAAGCAGACACGCTATCCACACCAGTACGCTAAGCAGACTCGCTATATCCACACTAGTATGCTAAGCAGACACGCTATCCACACTAGTACCCTAAGCAGACTCCCTATCCACACCAGTACGCTAAGCAGACATGCATGCTATCCACACTAGTACGCTAAGCAGACTCGCTATCGACACTAGTACCCTAAGCAGACTCGCTATCCACACTAGTACCCTAAGCAGACTCGCTATCCACACCAGTACGCTAAGCAGACTCGCTATCCACACCAGTACCCGAAGCAGACTCTCTATCCACACTAGTATGCTAAGCAGACACGCTATCCACACTAGTACCCTAAGCAGACTCGCTATCCACACCAGTATGCTAAGCAGACACGCTATCCACACTAGTATGCTAAGCAGACTCGCTATCCACACCAGTAAGCGAAGCAGACAACGCTATCCAAACTAGTCAGTATGCCAAGTGCTAGGCCAGACACGCTATCCACACTAGTGTGCCAGCAGACACGGTTTCCACACCAGTACAGTCTGATCTAAAAATTCCACACGAGTCAGAACACTAGTGAACATGAGCAAACACAAGTGAAAAACTGAAAATCAACTAAGCCAGGGTACTATAATTATGCATAACACAGGTAGCCCAACAATACTAAGAGAGGTAACCTTTTGGGCTACCTGTGTTATGCATATCGGTACCCTGGCTTAGTTTTTCAGTATTTTTCAGTTTCTCACTTGTATCCTACTTGTATTCACTTGTCTTGACTACTCGTGTTGACTTGTGTTCTGACTCTTGTGGAGTTTTACATGTAGATCAGACCATGCTAAGCAGACATGCTATTCACACTAGTATGGTAAGCTGAGACATGCTATCCACACTTAAGCACCACAAAAAAGGCAAAAATTTGATTGGTCAACCCAATACATCCCAACCCAATCTACATCCCAACCCGATCTAACGGCTTGACGCTTGACCCATTCTATCCCCTTGAAATAGCTGGCATGCCGTACAGTATATACTAGGGCCTGAATGGGATCTAGCGGGTTGGTCAACCCGATCTAACAGCTTGATGCTCAACCCGCTCTATCCCCTTGAAATAGCTGGTGTGCAGTACAGTATAATTACTAGGGCCTGGATGGGATCTGTACAGGACCCGAACAGATCCCAGTACCCGAACAGATCCCAGTACCCGAACAGATCCCAGTACCCGAACAGATCCCAGGACCAGAACAGATCCCCAATTGTACCCGAACAGATCCAAGGATCTGAACAGATCCCCAATTGTACCCGAACAGATCCTGAAGGATTTATAGGAATGGACTCATGGAAAGTGGATGGAACGTGGTAAAATTTGCTAATATATTCCTTACTTTACAAACCCGAGACATAAAAGGGCAAAACAGAGGCACGCACTGCGAAACATGGTCTTGGCAGAACTATTCGAACTGGGATGCATTATCAGCTTAGCGATCAATATTCATAGTAAACCACCTGTCAGTCATTCTCAGCAACAGAGCCTAGCATTTTTATGCAGATTGCCTCTACTGAAAAAAATGTCTCTATACACATTATACAAAATATTAAAAAGAAAGAAGAAAGACGTACAGGGAATGGGGGATGAATGGACGAATGAACGAACAAATGCTAGCTCTCTATCTGTTTTTAAGACTAAGCTTGGATAGTATTTACAGGTGAGGATTAATGTTTTTTTATTTTGCATTTTATTGTAAATCGGATATATATATATATATATATATTTATATTATTTTAATAATTTAATGTTGGTGTCATAACTGTATCCTGTATATAATTGCTGCCGACTAAATAAATGTAGATAACAGGTTTGAGTCACAATGTATGTCATGTTCAACAATTCACCGTGTCAGGATTTAGTTGTTGTTTAACTTTAGTTAGCTCTGATTGCCGTAATTTAATGAGGCAAAATGAGTCACATTCATACGCTAGCTGCGCGAATACTGGTTAAAATTGTTAAAAAGAGTTATGGTTGCTAGTTGAATATTAGTTATATAAGCTGTAGTAGTTATATATTTGATTCAATAAAAACAGAAAAAAAAAATATTTTAAATAAACAATTTTTCAAACAAATTGTGTATAGTCCAAGGCTCTAAATGCGTGCAGATCCCGTTCCGGTTCCGCATACGTAACTGAAGTCACGTGACTAATGATGTCATCAGCTTGGAGTCACCGGTGTGTAATTAATGTTTGCTCTAGAAGGGGAATGTTTACCAAGTTTAGCGAAGTTTACCACGTTCCATCCACTTTCCATGAGTCCATTGCTATAAATCCTTTAGGATCTGTTCGGGTACAATTGGGGATCTGATCGGGTCCTGGGATCTGTTCAGGTACAACTAATTGGGAATCTGTTCGGATCCTGGGATCTATTCGGGTACTGGGATCTGTTTGGGTCCTGTACAGATCTAGCGGGTTGGTCAACCCGATACATCCCAACCCGATACATCTCAATTCGATCTAACAGATTTCCAGATTTGATGCAATATTTGATGCAATATTTTTTTCCAGTTGGTTAATTATCTTTTATAAATACCTTGCTCCAGCCGGGACTTATCTCTGTTAGCAGAGCTAGTTAAGCTTTTTTCATCTCTGTTAGTGCTGTTTAATAGCTCTGTTACAATTAAAATTAAACAAATTAAGCTACAATGTAACTGCTAAGCTCTGTCAGCAAGTGAGAAATTTCACAAGTAGGGATGGAGAATGGTGTTAAGAAAAATGGAGGGTCTCGCAAAAAGTCGGTCAAGTTTCGAAATCTCACATTTTATAGGTTGGGTCTCGGAGTCTTGATTTTTCTTTGCTTTTCCCGTCTCGCCATCTCAGATTTTGTTTTGGATAGTCTTGGAGTCGCGCCTTTTTACTCTTTTTATTACATGTAGCTTTTATTGAAGTTACGGTTTTTTGGTGGCCTTTGCATGTGTTTTATAAGGTACGCGAACAACAGCTAATTGGTTGAATAATGAATTCCTCACCTGGCGTGATCAAAGGTACTTGGTGTTTCATCATCATAACTACAATAACAACAATCTCGGGCTCGGATTTTAAAATCGCTTTAAAAAGTCTTGGGCTCGGATTTTAAAAACAAATTAAAGTATTGCCGTCTCGCAAAGTTTCGAAATTACCATTTGCCACCCCGACAAGTGGTTGACTTGTTTACCAATAATGTTTGCTAATTAATGTTTTTTAAACTCAGCCCAAATATTGTTTAAATAAAAAAATAAAAAAATAATAATAAAAAAATCAGTGTTAAACATTTTAAACTGGGGTAAAATTTTAAAACCAGGATATTAATTAAAGTGTTCGCTGAGAGGGTTTAATTTGGTTATAATATTAGTCATTTAAACAAACAATAATTGGCTACCTAAACCAACAAATTCTTCTCTGGCACACAAGTACATGAAGTGCCATTGGAAAACTGGTGAGTTCTGCCAACAGAACTATACATTGCTGTACTAAACCCAGTAACCCAAACATTAACCCAAACCCTAACGTATATGCATAAACCCAAACATGCCTATAGGACTAGGGTTTACAGGAATACTAGCTGACATGCTAATACAATTGAAGAGGTGAGTATGAAAACGACCTATATGACTTTTTAGTGATTTTTTTCAAAATCGTCAAATTCACCTGAAAACTTCTATACTACCAGTTTAACAGCTGTTTATTACTGTTTTGGCATTTATATCGCAATTACACTGGTAAAAACCTAAAATTCTTCACATAGAAATGACTATAAAATTATGCATATCTAGTACTAGTTCGTGTTCGGTTGAGCGCTTCTACTAATGCGATTATCACAGCTGTGAACAATCTTTCGTTTTTCTGTGGAATAGTTTTTAAACATGAAATCTGCCTACTTCAAAGTGACAAAGTCCAGCCATAAACTAAAACTCTACAACACAGACGCATTACGGAACGAGATCGGGTTAAGTCTGAGATAATAATAATAATAATAAAGTCTTTATTTCATGAGGGTACATGTAGCACAAAATAGTTAAAAACTAACAAACCTGTGGCCCTCTATAGCTAATAAAATTATATAAATATAGTTATTATAATAAAATATTAATAGTATAAATACATGGATCATACATGTAGATAAAAAACGTTAAAAATATATAATTACGATAAGCAAAACAATTGTTTAAAATTCAAATTGAAACCCTAACAACAAAATAGTACATGATAAAAAGTTGATAAAATCGAATAAAAATGGTCACACTTAAACTAAAAAATTATTTAAAAACTGCTGTTCCTCAAATAACACGTTCCAATAATGGCTTCTAAATGTAGCATAAGAGTTACTATTTCTAATTACTAAAGATAAACTGTTCCATAATTGGCAAGTTGTTAATACTGTAAAAGTATGACCACCTTCAGTCTTGCGAGTAAACTTAGGACAAACTAAGTTAAGTTTACTGTACCGAGTGTTACGTGTGTGCTGTTCACTGTTAAGCTTTAGCATGTCCTTGATGTAAATAGGCACTAGGTCGTTTAAACGTTTATATGCTAAACAGCATTTAGCTAATTTAGCTTCTTCATAAAAAATTAATGGTAACCACTTAAGACTATTAAATAGTTGGACGCTAGGAGCCCGACAGTCAGTGTTCATAATGACTCTCGCTGCCCTTTTCTGCAGCTTCAGAATCCTACCTAAACAATCTTTATCACAGTTTATCCATATAACGTTCACGTAATTCATTATGGGCCTTATCATTGCATTATAATATAGTAACCTCTGCTTCAGTGGTAAACATGATTTTATCTTTTATCAAGAGAAAGTGAAAATCCTGATAAACAGGAGAATAACAGTCTAACTGCTCAACTGAATACAAACCAGTACTAGATATGCATAATTTTAGAGTCCCATGGAGAGACGAAAGCATCATTGTCAAGCAAACATTGACCATTTCTATGTGAAGAATTTGAGGTTTTTACTGGTGTAATCACAACATAAATGCCAAAACAGAAATAAACAGTTGTTAAACTGGTTGTATAGAAGTTTTCAGGCGAATTTGATGATTTGAAAAAAAAAACACTAAAAAGTCACATACTTTAGGCTGTTTTCATGCTCAACCCTTTATTGATATCCTGGTTATGTGTGATATAGGCCAATCCCAGTGATGTTATTGTTTACAATGTTGCCTCATTAGCATAAATTAAACTTCATTTTTAAATTTTAAACTTAGTAATCACCGAAAATTTGAGATTGATACATGTATGTTAAATATATACATGTACAGAGAAATTGACTTTTCAAAACTGTAAAATAGGCTGGGTGGCAAGAGTTGCCGACAGCCATACATTCTTTCTAAATTTTGATATTTTAAATGCTCATTCATGAAAATATATTTATCATATCACTCAATTTTTCAGTGATTATCAAGTGTAACAATCTCTTTCAATTTGTGGACTCTGTTTTTATGTGCGTCGCTTTGATGTACATGTACATGCTAATGAGAAAAAAACACAAAGAAAGATTTGCCTATGCAAGCCAGGGAAATAATTTTATAATTGAAGGGGTCCGTGCAAGAACAGCGTAAGTGACTTCTGATCAAATTTCAAATTCTTCTTGATATTCTTTGTTTTCTAAGAGAGAATTTAGAACTTGATCAAAAGTCACTTACATGTACGTTGTTCTTGCACGGACCCCTTCAATTGTTCTGGCTTGCAAGCACTGGTGGATGGTCGGTTATGACTTGGGGGCCTTGGGTGTGAAATATACCTACACGTAGGTAAAAATAAAAATTACCTGAAATGAAAAATTAATCTACGACATGCGGCCCATACAAGCAATTATAATTGAGCCATTAAAAACAATTGCCAAAAATATTGAACCTATTCAAAAATAAATTGAACCACTGACCAAAGCTGTCCCACAACAAAACAAATAATGGATTTGCAATGATTGGGAAATCCAGCTGAGACTGAGTCAGATTATAGCTTAATTGTTGACTGTCGAGATTCAATATTGTTCATTTGTGGTTATTCACACACAGCCTGCACAGTACATCAGCTTGGAATTATCACAGGATATGTCACATCACGGGCACGGTCATCATGGTCATCATGGGGGTCACCACTCAATTGTGGGACATGTGATCCATGACATTACACATGGAACACATCAGGGGGATCACCATGGCAACCATCATGGGCATCACCCTCCCCCATACCACGGTCATCACCAGCCACACCATGGCCAACACTATGGCCAACACTTCCCACACCACTGGGATAACCATGGACACCCATCTCACCACAGTGGACATGTGCTTCCCCATGGCGGTTATAATTACCAACCAGCTTCCTATGGAGGCTACCCAACACCACCACAAGGTGGGTATCCAGCTCCCCTTGCAGGATATCCCAGCCAGCCTGGTCCATATATATACCCATCCTATGGGCAGCCCTCAGCTGGTGCTTACCAAACAGGCACTCACCCACCACCTCCAGGAGGAAACCCCCAATCACAAATCCCCCCTGGTGGGTACCCTGGTTATGGAACAGCCCCACCACCATATAAGTAAAAGGTAAATGTGTACATGTAGTTGTTCCCAGTTAGCTCAGTGATTTGAAGTTTTGTATTCGAAAATTACCACTGAATGTGATGACTTCAGATGCATTTAATATACAGTGTTAGCTTCATTCTGAAGTTAAACATTCATAAATACCAGCAGTGAGTCCCGTGTGGGTTATTCATGACTCTGCGTATTGTTGCAGTTTCAAGTTTTGCACCTTCTCACTGGTATTTATGAATTTAACTTCAGAATGAGGCTAACCCTGTGTAAGTGCATCTGTAGTCATCTCATTCAGCAGTAATTTTCAAATATGAAACTGGACTATTGGTCTAATGTGCCATAGGTCAAGGGATCTGTAATCATTTATTTAATTGATTTAATGTGTTAATTTTGTACATTTTTCATCACAGTAATTGAAGGCTGTATGCAAAAACTGATGAAGTGACGATTTGAGTCTCGCTCGATTTAGTTTTTACTTTTATGGTCGCGTTTACGTTTTTTCACGCAGAATGAACTAAAATTTTAAGATGTTTGTGTATGTGAAGATGCCGATAATGGTAAAAAAAAAAAAGGATTAGACCCGAGACCTGTTGGCTCCCCTTCGGACTTAACACGAGCCGAAAGGAATTATGGGTACACAGCAAACATTTTGACAGGGAAACTCTATACGGTTTCGTCTTAACAATCTTTTATAAGTCCCCAGGCGAAGTACAGACCAGGCCCGACACGACTATCTTTGGAAAGCTCAGACCACGAAACTTACCGAAATGGCCTTCTTAGCTCAAAAATATTCACAGTTTGCTTTGCCTGAAGACGTGACTATACATGTATGTAAATCTCCAGTGATAACAAACCGCCTTTTAGTCAAACAGTTCTTCGTTCAACCATGAGTTAAGCCGGCGACTTAAAGATGTCCAACAACACTTTAATACACAGAGTCGCTCTTTTCAACAAGAACCTCCAATCCACCGGTTACAACCATCTCTCCAGCTTGGCGGCAAGCGAAAGTCTGTTCGGACGGTTAGCAATTTCCCGCCCAATATACAACGAATGAGCGTGGGCGCTACAATTCCCCCCCCCCCACACCTATTAGAATTATAGCAAAAAAATAACAACTCTTTTCGCTGTAGAAATGACTCGATGGCTTGCTTAATTTGTTTATTCTTTAATTTATTTGAGATTTCAAGTGATATCCTAACAGATTAGAAATAACGGGTTTTCTTAATCAAAAACCGAAGTTGGCTATCTCGAGTTTTCAAATCGTCACTTCATCACTTTTTGCACACAGCCCTTCAATTGTGGTGTCTGTTACATACTAAGATGTTACTAGATGACTATAAGCATGAGCCCTGGGGCAGATCTAGGGGGTAAACCGAGGGTTGCGACCCTAGCCCCTTTTCAGGGCTTGAAATGAAACAAAAGTTCTGGTCGCATTTTGAGACTAGTTATGAAAATTTGGTCGCAAGTTCGCAAATGTAGCAGTTCTATTAGAAAAGGATTAGCCTGCGATATATTTTAAAAAGAGACCGTTTTAAAATGGAATCTGATCGAAGGTTAGTGTCACTTGGTTAAAGGGAAATAAAAATGGGAAATTGAAAGTAAATGGTGCATGATTTTACTGACAATTTTTGAAATCCCAATGAAGCAATATAACACAAGCTAGCTCTTGGACATTTCGTTCATTTATTTATTCATTTATTTCGGTGAAAACTAGTTGCCAAATTTGCGACAGCCAGAAAAGTTTTAGTCGCAAATTTGGTCGCATTTGCAACTGTATTGGTCGGAATTTCGAGCTCTGCCTTTCTCTGTTGAACTCCCTTTCAAACCTACATGTACATGTATTGAACCCCCATTCAGAGAATCCTGACTCCTCGAGAGACGGGAGAGCGTGCGCTTAGCGGTCATGCGGGTGGAGGTTTGAGTCTCAAAGAGGACACTGTTTTTTGTTTTGTTTGCTTGTTAAACTGGCCAACATCTTTAGCTCTCCTAATTTCCTCGTTCTGGTATTTTTCTTTCAATAAGAATAACTAAAAAATCACAGCCTTTCAAAGTGATCGATCTGTTTGAAATATCTCTCATTTAGTCAAACTACAATTCCTAGAAATCCGCCAAGTGCTGTACTGTGGTCAGAAATAATGGGAGCTCCGCCTACAGGCTCGGGCTTGCTAATAGCACTACCTATCTGAGTCGTACGAGTGCTTTTAACTATATGAATTAAGATTGTTTTGCCCTCTAGTACAACCACGTGATTGCATTCCTGCAAAAGGTCCAGGTCATGTATGAGAAATTCGACTTTTCAACTGGCTGATGTTAAGTCAAGAACAAACATTTTCGGATTCACATAATTGTTCTCGATCCCTAGAGGAAGTAATATATTGGTGGCTTTCTATTGTGTAAACGAAGCCAAAAACTTAGCCAAAAACTCAATCTATGATCTGGTAGCTAGTTTGCGGCCCATACTTACTTTAAATACCCTACTGTTCGAAAATGAATAAAACAAATGTTTAAAGAATGCCAATCAGGATTAATGCTTTGCGTACCCGTGTTTACATTTGAACAATAGTAAACCGTTTCAATCGCCATTTTCGTACAGCTAGTACGAAAATGGCGATTGTAACGGTTTTCTATTGTTCAAACTCGCAAAGCATTAATCCTGATTGGCATTCTTTAATAAACAATCATATTCCAAGTGTTGTTGCATCAATAATGCCAACGTAGAAGGGAAACCTTTCCCAGTTTGGGGGGGAAGGGGTCTTCCTATATTCGGCTGGGAGGGGTGATCGTCGTATTTTTTAGGGTTTGAAATCGGCGATTTAGTATTTTTTAGGGGTTGTCCAAGCGAAGCAAGCAACGAAGTCGCGAGTGATCGTCTTGTTTCCCTTGCAAGGATTCGATTTGCATTTCGTGCCAAAAACACCGCCGAGATGACGATAGATAGATAGTTTTAGATAGTTTTTTATTTGGAGTCGTATACATCTGTACATAGACATTTATCCAAATAAATGTGCACTTCACTGTGCTACAGGTGTTTGGGGTCTTTCAGAATTATGAGAGTCGAGGCAGAATCGATCAGAGTTCTTTGAGGCCATTGTCTCTATACATAAAACATTTGTATATGAATTTTGCAACTATAGCTGCTGTCCTATTGTTGGGGCTTAACATTACTTTTAGCCGACTTTCCTCGGATAACTTTTCTATGTTTATCTGAAATTCATTTTGCATGGAACGCATTTCGTAAATGGTTATATTTATTGTATTTTACGAGGAAATGAGCTTCATCCTCAATCTCCTTTCTAGGCAGGCAGAATTTGCAAAGTCTTTCATCGACCTTTTTAAATGGCCTAGCATGTCTTCCTTTTTCAATTTCTAAATCATGGTTGCTTATCCTAAGCTTTGTTAGAGCCGTTCTATGCTTCGAACTCGTAATTTACTTTAAAATTTCTGTAGGTCCTTAGCTTATTTCTCTGATTGGCATTTCTTCTTGTATCATTGTAAATATCACTGTGCCAATTTTGGAACTCTATGTCGCATAGCCTTTGCTTACGTTTCTTGCAAATTATTGATGTGTTATTGGCGATAGTGTTTGAGGGGACTAAGATATTTCCAAATCCGAGCTTGAGGACTATCTTACTTATTTTTTTGTACCAACTTGCGGGATTATTTAAGAGGCTTGAGTCCAAAAAAAAAACGTCCACTGCAAGTTTGTCGGTATCGCAGACTTGCAGTTTCAGCCAGAACTTTAAACTCCTGGATATTGCTTCTGTTTTAAGAGGAAATCTTCCTAATTCGGCTCAGCATGCATTGTTTGTTGCGTATTTGGACACTCCTAAAATCCATTTACAGAATTTAATATGTACTAGTATCGGATTTCTTGAATGCGGGGCTAGACAGGGTGGCTAGACTAATGTGGCGTACTTTGGTATTCTTCACGCGAATCTACAAAGACTTATAATTAATGATTGACAGGTGTGCACTAAAGCTGTTTTGACTGGCTACTCTTATAATGTATTCACCGACCCAAAAATCCGTTGGTAACAAGGATGAAAAGTCTCTCGTCCAACGCCAACCCAAATCACGAAAAAGCGCGTGGGGAACTTTGAGAAAGTGTACTGAAGCCCCTGTTTCTATTTATCTGCAGGATAACTACAAGCTGAGGGGGACTAATATAATGAAGCTGATGACCAATAGAGAACTACAGCCAAGGTGTACTTATAATAAACTTTACACAGGTTGGCGATTTGATCATTTCAAAGCCTCAATGAAACGGTTTCAACATCTCTTCAACATCGGTACATGTACAGTATAACGTTTGTTGAAACCGTTTGACATGGCCTGAAAACAATAGACCTTTAGCTTGGCTCAATGTTGACCCATTTCAGATCATGTCACCATCCCCTTGTGTATCGTTTCTTTTATTTCTGGTTTATAACACATGAGGAGATAAATTAATATGGAAATACTTCGGACAAAGAATATTATTCCTGAAAGATTAGAGATGGACAACACTGAGCCAAGCTAAAGAGGTCTATTCCGACATCAATAGTCAATTACAATGATGAACAGGAGACTCTGATGAACAGATGTTGAAACCAAGTGATACGCATGCTTTCACAATCATGTTGAACCATTGAATATAGATTGAAACCATTTGACCCAGGGTTTAAGGGGGAGGGGGTGGGGTAATTTGTAGTCCGTGTAAACCAAAGGAAGAAAACACCACCCTCTTAATATAACTGGCTTAGCATGATCAAAAATAAGTTGTATAATGGGTTTGTAATATTTTGTAATATTTTATTGTATTCTCGACATGAAGTACTATATTTCATTCCTAAAATTGAATGTCAATTTCAAGAAATTAACAATAAAAATCAGATGTGAAAATTATGTGATTTTGATGCAAATGTCCGATTACAAATACAGTAAAAACCCACATAAACGAACCCATGATTTTCTGAGGCAGGCTGAAATGGTTCTTATATATTGAATGTCAAGTGAGAAATCAGGCTGAATAGGTTCTTAAACAGGTTCTTACTTATAGGGTATTTTTTTTTATAAAAACAGTTATTTCTGATATGGTGTATCCCCATAAAATCTGTTGTAATAAGTGAACTATTGACCCTCAGGTGTCTGGTTAACAAAAACAAGAGCACATTTTATGTTTATGTAAAGGGGGTCTAAATTGATATTTTTAGGCTAACATGTTCTTAAATTCTAGGTTCTTATAAGCGTGTAAGAACTGTACATCGATCTATACAGAAAACAGAAAATCATATTCATATGTATTATACTTTGTGTTTCCATGCAATGGCCTTACAAGCACACTTTGGTCGGCACCAGTGTTTTCTGAGCTTTAGAATTTTTTTAATACATGTAAGAACCTGCTTCATGTGTCAGGCTGAAGTGCTTCTTATATATTGGGTGCTTTATTGGTCAAATTTCAGCCTGGAGGTTCTTAATCCTCAGTTTCTTTTATGCGGGTTTTTACTGTATATGACAATGCCCAAAATTAGGAATCGGCATATCATAGGGGAGATTATGGGACAACATATTGGATATTATTACAAACAGTTTTAGGCATCATAAAGATTCACACTTTTCAGCAGGAAGTTTTTTGGACCATGTATTTCCTAATATTGAAGAATAGTAAACACATCAGTTAGAATTCCAAGATACAATATTTTCAGAGATATAAGCGCTTGTTTTTTTTTTACGTAAAATGCAAAATCTTCAAAACTAGACGATAGATGATTTTTTTTTTATGCTGTTATATATTAACTAACCCATGAATTTTGTTTGGTAACGAGTTTCGGCTCAATCCCGGAAAAGGAAATATTTCCCTTTCTCCCGCCACAGGTAGCCCAATCTGAAAACAAATTAGCAAAATGCACGTAACGCCATCGCCGCCATCTTGGTTCCGTTTAACAAAATATTCCTCGTTCGATCCACCATTCGATTCAACCAACATGGTCGCCACGTCTTTGTTATCTCTTGGGATTGATTGCAAACCAGCAATATCACCAGATGAAGGAGGAAAGGTCGATTGTGAATATCTGGTGAAAATCGACAAATTTTAATGTATCTAAATATAAAAAAAAAATTACGATAACTTTGGCTTCGTTCGCCAGTATGTTGAAGGACAGCATTTTGTGACATCATGTGGTGTTTCATTTCTTTTCATGAATACGTTTTTGCGTACTGAGGTCGGGATTGTAGCTGGTTGAAACCTTCAAAATCACTCCTAGCCTTTTCTTCTTCGAACTTTATAATTATGCGCAAAATCGTACATTTCATGATCTTTATTCCAAATTCCTCACGTGTATCCAGTCTTTTTTATTTTGATTTAAGCTTTATTTATTTTAAATTTGGAACAACAAGGCCACAAAATGCCCCCTGAAACTATACCCTTCGAATATGCGGCTAATTTCATCAATGTAATTATGTTAGCTTTCGAAGCGGGTGACTGAATACATGTACACGCGAGGAATTTGAAAACACGCTCATGAAATGTACGATTTTGCGCATAATTAATAAGCACGAAGGAGAAAAGCAGATTCCCGACTTCAGTGCGCAAAAACGTATTCATAAAACGACATGAAATTGCACATGGTGTAACTCGCGAATGAGACGAAAGTTTTCGTTAACATTTTTAAATATTTATATGAATTCAAAATTGCTGCTTTTCACCAAATATTCACAACCGTCCCACTTTTTCGATTTTTTTAAATGAAACCACCTGTTACTAAACACAGCCTGGATATGCACTATAAAAGGGTTGCTCCTGATCTTCTCTCTCCCTATGGCATTCTAAATTAAAATTCAGAACAGTGAAGCAAGTTATTTAAGTGTCTTCTCCTCAGCTGTTAGAATAATAATATATTTAATAATAATAGAACACTAAAATAAGACAAGCAAAGTAAACGACAGGAAGCTAAAGGATTGGTAATGACTGTTAATAGATTTTAAAACCGTGAGGGAAGTCTCATGACCGATCACTGACTTCCCCTATCCCTGGAAGGGTGAAATGACAAAAGTACATCTGCTCTCTTATTGCATACACATTGTCTCTTCGATGTGGGATATGTTTTTGTGAGAAACTAATTCATCCCACATCGATAGCAAGGTGGGAGAAATAAAAAAAAGTGTTATTATTTCGTAAAAATGCGTACGGTTTTTCTCTAACATCACAAATAGACCTATAGTAGGGTAGCCAATCAGAATGCAGGATTTGTAATAGTGTATATTTTTACAGTAAACATTCAACTGTTTGATTTGAATTTTGCGTGATGACAAATCTCACTTGTTAATATCAGGCAGGATTCGTATTCTCACGGACGGGCTGGAATGAGCACTCAATGGAGGCTCATACGGGGGATCTTTTCTGATGCAAAATAGCTCTTGATAAATCCCCCGCATAAGCCTCCATTGAGTGCTCGTTCCAGGTGAGAATACGAATATTGCCTATTGCAGAGCTTTGAACAGAAATATTCACTTCACAAAGGCTGATTGACAAGTTAAGGTGTAATCAACCTAGTTGAGGCCTTTTTTTAGTGCGGTCCTTGTTTAAAGGCGCTGTGTGGTGGTTCTGCGCATGTCTGGAATCAGTGTTCGATTGGTGGGTGTTACTTGGCTACAAACAGTTAAAGTCCCCTCACTTAAAGTGCCCCTCAACCCCAAATTTTTATTTTATTTTCGAAAAGAGATAATTTTGAGTAATTCTGTGAAAAAAGTTTTGAATTTTCGTTAATCCTTCATTTTTATGAGCGATTGTAAACGGGATCTGATGGTAAAGCGCCTCCATTAGAATTGTGATTTTTCTTTCTGAGCATGGATGAATACGCACGTTTTGCTTTCACAAAGTCAACCCACTTGCGCCTTGTTTTGGCTAACGAACTCTCATCTCCCCAGAATGGAATTTTGTGAAGACTGCATGATATCTTGCTTGGCGTCTGAACAGTTGCTGCAGCCCCCTACAACACACCTATTCAGCATTTCAACGTCATTTATTTTCGATTTCGATGACCACTACTTCCAACTACTCCGACTTCTCTTTGTAAATTTTTACGATTGAAACAGACGCTTTTCCTCCACCGTTACGGCACAAGACACACGGGATTTTGTCATCTTTAAACGCTCATAAAAAAATCAAGGATTAATGCGAATTCAATTATTTTTTTCGCAGAAATGCTCAAAATTACCTCTTCTTTTCGAAAATAAAATAAACATTTTGGGGTTGAGGGGCACTTTAAAGCTTGATTGAAAGGATATGCCATATTTTCCTTGAAGACTAGATCTACGCATAGTTTGTTAGTCATTTTTGTACATTTACTTTGATTTCATCCATCGAACACGTGTGCTAGGGTTGTCAGTTTATATATACATCACTGAAAATAATTTTGTTCCTGACCGGTACTTAAAGGCGTGTCTCTCACCGTGACACAGCTCCTTTACGTTTGAGCAACTGCTAGCAGAGTTACTGATTTCTGTAAATTTCATTTACAAGATATATTTTTTGTATAATGATCAATTTTAAAACTGCAAGCTCAAACAGGGTTCCCACGGTCAGGGAAAAACGTTTTTTTTGTTTAGGTTTATAGTGAATTGTTAGGGAATTATATTTAGGATTTGGTCACGGAAATCCCACATTTCCATGAAAAGTCAGCGAAAAGTCAGGGAATTTCTATGTTCAATGTTGCTGTCCCAAAATAGGATTGGAAAAAATACAAGCGTGCGCTGGAGGTCGGTGAATAATGCTTCTTCGTCAGTGAAATATCAGAGATTTTTTTCCTGCAAATGTGTGGGAAACCTGTCAAAGTACATGACCCTTATGTATTATAAAATCGTAAGGGACTGGTCACAGTTAGATAAACCAATGAATTGAAGATTGTTATGGCTGATTGCACTGTTTTACTACAATATTACAGGGCTCGAAATTAACGCTCGCAATTAACTTGCTGCGAGTCGATCTTCCTTTATAGCGCTGATGCGATCAAATTACACTTCTCGTGTTTCCTTCAGCTTCGGAAAGTAACAGTACTAAATACTTACCATTCAAAAGCTTAAGTCAAAATTCCTACGGGAAGTCTGATTATTTTAGCCATAATGTATGTCCGCCATCAATCGATTAGAATTGGATGACGTCATCTAAACAACTCTATAAAATAGACGTGCCTACTTTAATATCCAGAAGGAATGCGTCATTTTTATATATAAACGTCTAGAGAGCTTGTACTCAAACGTTTTAACCTTTTAAATGCCTTTTAGTTGCTCTGTCGCGTAGCTGTTACTTAGATGACGTCACGAAAAGACTGCTAAACAAAGACTTCCCGTAGGTATTTTTGATTTAAGATTTTTAGTTCTCTTACTTTACGAAGCTAAAGCAAACAGGAAAAGTGTAATTTGGTCGCAGTAGCACTTTTAGGTACAACTTGGACTGTCTGAAATCCTCGAACAATCGTGGCAAAAAAATTTTTACAAGAGTTTATAAACCTAATTCTTACCTGATGCACCATTAAAAGTACGAATCCTGTGGTGTAAATTTATATAAAATGCATTCTTGTAGACAATTAAATAATTTACTTCAAATGAATTGAAGTGGTATTGTGAATGTGTAGAATATGAATTTCATTAAAATATATACTGTATTTCCTCAAAATATATACTGTATTTCCTCAAGTATTTACCCACACTTGAATAACCGTCCCACTACAGTAATGGCCCCCGTTATAGAACATATTTGAAATAATCACCCTGTTTGAATAATAGCCCTCGCTTGAACAAGTGGAAGTACACATCAGTCGAGAAGGTGAAGCTCAAATAGAATGAGATAACTACAATATTAAGAGTCATGGACGACTCTGTCGAGGATAACGAGAAATGACTGACAATTATTTAAGAACACTATATATATATATATATATATATATATATATATATATATATATATATACAGTCGTTGCCGTTAATGTTGTCCTGGACATATGCACATATGGATTTATAGCCTTTGTTCAGTTCGCACCTTTTACACAAAGAACGGTAATCATCCGAGAACGCGCCCTTTGTATTTGGTAACCAAGAGCCACGGTGGTCTAATGGTTAACGCTCTTGCTTACCAGTTCGAAAGCCCCGAGTTCAAGTCTCAGTATTGGCATTTTTGTTACTGCGAAGATTTTTTTCATTTCTTTTTCCCCTCTTTTTCTGACTGCATGAATTCCCTTAAAAGCTTTTATTTCAAACGTGACAACAAGAACGGAGTTCTTTTTAACCTTTGAAATGCCGAGGACACCTATCATCCACATATATTTTATTAAGGGATGTTCGAACATTTCTTTTGCAAAAGCTTCGACTGCCGCAGGAAATGTAGTATTTTGATCATCGACATCGTCCATGGCGTAGCTTCAAAAGTTTGTTATCGTTTGTCAAACACTCATAAACCTTACGCCGAGTACACGGCCTTCACAAAGAAAAAAGCTTCGTCAACTTATGCAAGCATTACTATGGGTTTCAAAGAGAATTCTGGACAATTTCTGGACTACCGGATATTTTCAAAACTGTCCGCTCCGTGTCTCGCGGCCGATGTTTTCGAAATCTCGAGGGGAAAAAATGAGGTCGCTCGCTGTCTGCCTAAGTTCAGAAAATCAGTACGAATGAAATTAATAACACTTGCTAAAATCGCTTCCTACTTCTAAACAAAGATATAATACTTTGAATCAGTGGGTATCTAGCATTTTCAAAACTGTTTCTGGTATATACATGTTAGCCCGGCACAGTGTAAGAAAAACAAATTACGCTTTTTCAAACCCACAACCATCAACAGAATCGCTACACCGTTCTAAACGAAAATAGCGTAATTTGGGCGTACTCAGTCAGTGCTGGTATAATTATCTACTTTGAAAGTCTGGGAAAAGTTGAGACCGTTTCAGGTTGAAAGTATTATTTTAGCTACATCGTCCGTTCTTATCCAATATCAAAAAAGAAACTGCAAAAAGAAACATATGTAAACAAAAAAAAAAGACAAGGGAAAAAAATACGATGCCGATACTGAGACTTGAACTCGGGGCTTCGAACTGGTAAGCAAGAGCGTTAACCATTAGACCACCGTGGCTCTTTGTGACCAAATACAAAGGGCGCGTTCACTGCTGATTACCGTTCTTTATGTAAAAGGTGCGAACTGAACAAAGGCTATAAATCAATATGTGGATATGTCTAGGACAACATTAACGGCAACGACTGTATATATATATATATATATATATACACTGAAACAAAAAAACTCTGCAAAAGACTTACATATATCATATATATATATCCTTTATATTTCCATCAAACTTTCTTGACAGTTGTTGCTTTGGTAGACACAAAGAGACATAATAGGCTTTGTTTTCCTTTGTGTTTGACGGTAACGAAGTAGCAAGTTCAACCGTGATTTTGGCCTGCAATGTTTTGATCACACATTTTCAAGAGCAAAAGCGGTAGCCGGTCAGTCGCCTTTCTTTTGTTGCTCAATAATCTAAGGGCCGGTTTACATGACGCGTTTACTGCTCCCGGGGCAAGATGTGTCACGAGTTGAAAATGAGTTATTTTGTGTATGACTTAATCCCTCATAACATTACACTTTTTACAGGGAATGATCATAATCCAACTATAAAGAAATTTGATAAGAAATATCGCCGCGGGATTAAACGTGCATGTCATGTAAACAGGCCCTTAGATGAGTACCACTGACTAGCATTTCTGCGAGATTAGGACAACTCATTTGATGAACGCCCTTAAATGACGTCATTTCAAGGATATGTAATGCTTTTTAAAGCAATACTACGACCATAAATCGCCTAAAAATGGTTGACCAAGATTTAAGACACTTTACTGCGCCCAAATAAATGATTTCTGGCTAGAGCTTATAGGCACTTTAACTCGAGCTCCGAAGCCACTTCAAGAATTTAAACAAAATGTCATAACTTTTAAGATTTTTGCCAAATTCTGCTCAAATCTTCACAAACAGCTAGTACACAATTTACAGATCCAACTGATAATGTCACAATTTGACCCGATCACACATACTAATGACGTATTGTGACGTAAGTCAACCCCACTTTTTTGACATTTTGAGCCGGCAGTACTCGAAATGTAGTTGAACGATTTTTTTCAAACAACTGGAAACTGTTCAAACTTATAACACACATATACAGTGCAAATTTTATCGAAATCCTTTGGGCGGAATTGGCCAAAATTTGGGCTCTGAATTTCTCACCTTACTAACGTTGTCAAAATTAAAAGGACCGTAGCTTTCTGTCAACGGAAGTGATTAGAATCCATGCTGGTTAAAAGTATTTCCCAAAGCTTAGTAAATCTTGATAGCAAACAAAAGTGTGTAACAAAAGTGTGCTAGAAAAGTGGAAAAATTGCAAAAAATCTACAAATTTCAGGTTTTCAAAAAAGCCGCTCAAGAGAATTATTTTAACGTTTCTGAGCTATAAATTCAATCATTCATAAGAGTAATACACCAAATCCTATCGCTGAGAAATATCTACAATTGGATATATAATTTTTCAAAGAGGAGTTTTTCTGGAGTTTTTTTTAGGAAATCTGAAATTTGTAGATTTCGAGGTTTTGCCATTTTTCGACTTTTTTACTCTCGAAACTAGAAATATTCACAACCCTTTTTCTGTTTTCGCTAGTACAATTATATTTGGCATCAAGATTTTGTAAGCTTTGGGGAATACTTTTAATCAGTTTGGATTCTAATCACTTCTATTGACAGAAAGCGACGGTCATTTCAACTTTGATAACGTTAGTAAGGTGGTGAGAAATTCAGAGACCAATTTTGTGTTGTTTTCAAGAAAGAAATCATTCGACCAGATTTCGAGTAATGGCTCAAAATGTCAAAAAAGTGGGGTACACTTACGTCACAATTACGTGAATTGTAGGTCAAGATTTTGACATTATCAGTTGTATCAATAAATTGTGTACTATTTGTGAACATTTGAGCAGAATCAGGCACAAATCTTAAAACTTATGACATTTTGTTTAAATTCGCAAAGTGGCTTCGGAGTTTCAATCGAGAACATTAAACGCTGCACCGTTTTTTAACGAAATAAAAACTAAAATATCCTTCGTTCATTTCTATATTATTAAATTATGGGTAGATGGGTGCAAAAATTTGTGTAGTAGTACTAATAAAAAAAATCAAAACTAATTATTTTGGTTCAACACGGGTATTTTGGATCAGTTCAAAAGCCGCAATTTTCTTGCAATAACGATTCGGATATACTTTAAAGTGATTTCTGTATAAAAAGAGACAAAATAACTCATTTTCCTCTCGTGACACATTTTGCCCCGGGATCAGTAAACGCGTCATGTAAACCGGCCTTTAGATTATTGAGCAACAAAAGAAAGGCGACTGACCGGCTACCGCTTTTGCTCTTGAAAATGTGTGATCAAAACATTGCAGGCCAAAATCACGGTTGAACTTGCTACTTCGTTACCGTCAAACACAAAGGAAAACAAAGCCTATTATCTTTCTTTGTGCCTATCAAAGCAACAACTGTCAAGAAAGTTTGATGGAAATATAAAGGATATATATATATGATATATGTAAGTCTTTTGCAGAGTTTTCTTGTTTCAGTGTATATTATTCCCGCTCCAAGTTCAGACTTGTCGAGCACTCTACGATACTCCGCAATGGAAAAATTCAACATCGGCTACTCAACCAAGAATATTCCTTTACCATCACATAATGACTACCTCCAACGACTCATCGAAAAGACCGAACAATTTCTACGCAGAATCCGCTGGAAAGCCCACTTCTTCCTCAACCCCAATACCACTTCGTCCTCCAAAGAAACCTACGGCTTCAAATCCACCAAGAACCCCCCTCCGATCGAAGAACTGAAAGATTTCGAAGATGACATGCTTAAGATGATCCAGTCCGTAAAATTCAAGCAAGTAAACAACACCTTCCTTAACAAGCTGAAAGATGACACAGACCTAATCCGTAACGAACCCAAACTACTAATCGCCGCCGACAAAACAACGAACTTCTACAAACTAGAACCCTCAACATACAATGATCTCCTTAAGAAAAACATCAATAAATCCTACAAGAAAGCACAACCTGAAGCTACACGCGCCATCCACAAAGAAAGCAAAGACATTGCTGCGAAACTCGACATTGACGACAGAGTGGACACTACAGCCTACAAAGACGCCTTCATAACACTCAAGGACCACAAGCCTAACTTCGCTAACAAACCAACCTGCAGACTAATCAACCCGACGAAACCCGAAATAGGCAAAGTAAGCAAAAAGATCCTTGACCGCATCAACAGTAACATCGCCCGCAAATGCAGCTTCAATCAATAGAAAAACACCGCATCTGTAATCGACTGGTTTAACGCTACCAAGGAAAAACAGCAATCCAGCTTCATCTGTTTTGACATCGAAGAATTTTATCCATCCATTAGTCAAGACCTTCTTAACAAAGCACTCGACTTCGCCTCCGCCCACGTCAACATCACGGCCGACGAAAGAAACATAATAACCCACACAAAAAACTCCATCCTAATTCACAAGCAGCAACCCTGGCAAAAGAAAGGCAACACAACATTTGACGTCACAATGGGCAGCTTCGACGGAGCGGAAACGTGCGAGCTTATAGGAAGCTTTCTTCTCTCGCAGCTCCAGCACCTTAACATAAATGTAGGACTTTACCGAGACGACGGACTAGCCATCACTAACGCTACACCTAGAGACACAGAAAACATCAAGAAGGAAATATGCCGCATCTTTAACAACAACGGACTACGCATCACCATAGAAGCCAACAAACAGACCATCAACTTCCTAGACATTACATTCAACCTTAACCAAAGCACTTATCAGCCTTTCACGAAGCCTAATACTACACTGCTATACGTTCACCGTGAAAGTAACCATCCGCCCGTCACTACAAAAAACATTCCCGCCGGCATCAACAAACGACTTTCATCCCTGTCTTCCAACAAAGCGTCCTTCGACCAAGCCGCCCCTCCATACCAGAAGGCTCTCAACGAAAGCGAATATAACTACACCCTTCAGTACGAACCCGCCACACCTAACAAACGAAAAAACCGCCAACGCAACAACATACTCTGGTACAACCCTCCCTTTAGCAAGAACGTCAGCACTAACATCGGGCACAAATTCCTCGCTTTAGTAGATAAACACTTCCCCAAAGATCACAACCTTCACAAAATCTTCAACCCCAACACTATCAAGATTAGCTACAGCTGCATGAGCAACACCAAACAGATTATCGATAAACATAACAAGAGTATACTATCGCCTTCACAAGCCAATGATACCGCCACCGCAACTACAACTGAAGTAAACAAGACATGCAACTGCCGGCAAAAGAACGCCTGCCCGCTCAACGGAAACTGCCTACAATCATCAGTCATTTACCAAGCAACAATAACGCATAAAGACAACAGCAATACAGAAACATACATCGGACTTACGGAAAACGAATTCAAAACAAGATACAGGAACCACACCGCATCATTCCGCCACGCTAAACACAAAAACTCTACCGAACTCAGCAAATACACTTGGAATCTGAAAGACAACAACATTGATCACTTTATTTCCTGGCGCATTCTCTCGTCGCACTCGCCGTACAGTAGCTCCAGTAAAAGATGTAACTTATGCCTCAAAGAAAAATTTCTAATCATCTGCCGACCTGAACTGTCCACACTAAACAAACGTAATGAACTCGTGTCTTCCTGCCGACACAGAAACAAAGCCCTCCTACGTAATAATTGAACTGTTAAATTCCGCGCTGCATATATTAGGCTAGTTTGATTAGGTCATCAATACTATTGTTATGTAAATCATTCTGTATATAAGCGACGGTAAAAGTATACTCTTATTAAATCCCCTGACGAGTGGGCAACCACGAAACAGGCTTGTAAGGATGAACTTGTAGTTTATTTGTCTTTTTTCTTCACCATATATATATATATATATATATATATATATACAGTCGTTGCCGTTAATGTTGTCCTAGACATATGCACATATGGATTTATAGCCTTTGTTCAGTTCGCACCTTTTACACAAAGAACGGTAATCATCCGAGAACGCGCCCTTTGTATTTGGTAACAAAAGCCACGGTGATCTAATGGTTAACGCTCTTGCTTACCAGTTCGAAGCCCCGAGTTCAAGTCTCAGTATCGGCATTTTTGCTACTGCGAAGATTTTTTTCATTTCTTTTTCCCCTTTTTTTCTGACTGCATTCCCTTAAAAGCTTTTATTTCAAACGTGACAACAAGAACGGAGTTCTTTTTAACCTTTGAAATGCCGAGGACACCTATCATCCACATATATTTTATTAAGGGATGTTCGAACATTTCTTTTGCAAAAGGTTCGACTGCCGCAGGGAATGTAGTATTTTGATCATCGACATCGTCCATGGCGTAGCTTCAAAAGTTTGTTATCGTTTGTCAAACACTCATAAACCTTACGCCGAGTACACGGCTTTAATTCTATGTGAGTTCTTTTCCTTCACAAAGAAAAAAGCTTCGTCAACTTATGCAAGCATTACTATGGGTTTCAAAGAGAATTCTGGACAATTTCTGGACTACCGGATATTTTCAAAACTGTCCGCTCCGTGTCTCGCGGCCGATGTTTTCGAAATCTCGAGGGAAAAAAATGAGGTCGCTCGCTCAGTCTGCCTAAGTTTAGAAAATCAGTACGAATGAAATTAATAACACTTGCTAAAATCGCTTCCTACTTCTAAACAAAGATATAATAATTTGAATCAGTGGGTATCTAGTATTTTCAAAACTGTTTCTGGTATATACATGTAAGCCCGGCACAGTGTAAGAAAAACTAATTACGCTTTTTCAAACCAACAACCATCAACAGAATCGCTACACCGTTCTAAACGAAAATAGCGAAATTTGGGCGTACTCAGTCAGTGCTGGTATAATTATCTACTTCGAAAGTCTGGGAAAAGTTGAGACCGTTTCAGGTTGAAAGTATTATTTTAGCTACATCGTCCGTTCTTATCCAATATAAAAAAAGAAACTGCAAAAAGAAACATATGTAAACAAAACAAAAAGACAAGAAAAAAAAATACGATGCCGATAATGAGACTTGAACTAGGGGCTTCGAACTGGTAAGCAAGAGCGTTAACCATTAGACCACCGTGGCTCTTTGTGACCAAATACAAAGGGCGCGTTCACTGCTGATTACCGTTCTTTATGTAAAAGGTGCGAACTGAACAAAGGCTATAAATCAATATGTGGATATGTCTAGGACAACATTAACGGCAACGACTGTATATATATATATATATATATATATACAGTCGATCCAGGAAAGGTTGTCTTACAGAAAAGTCAATTACACACACATAACTGTCACGTGTCCGTATATACAGAATACATTAAATTCGCTGGTGTCGCGAGTTGCTAAGACCCGCAGCCCGGAGATATAGAAAACGAGAATATTCGGAAGCAAGAATACTCTAGTTCCAGAATAGTTTGGCAGCAAGTATATAAAGGAGAGAGAGACAAATTGGATAAATGCAGTATCAGTTTACAGGAAGGTTGCGTTTCATCTGGATTTGACGAGTAAACATTTGCGTTTAATTCTAGAAGTTTGCACGAGCGCGTAGGGCGAGTCCAATTTGAACTTTTTTGAAACCATCAGATTGACTTTTAATTAAATACATGGACAGATGAGCGGAACAAATAATAAGCTTTGCTTCTGTTTATTCAGTCTTGAGTTCATACTAAATCTGTGGCTAAAGGTACGCACTTTTCTCAAAATAGCGCAATGACGGGGTCAACACCGTGCACGCGCAAACTAAACTTGCCTATTAACTCAAGCCAAGCGCAATTTACTGCATATTGTTTTCCTTTTTTTTTCCTTAGGCTTTCATTATAAAATATTGGGTAAAAATATTAGATAGTGAATGCTAGAGAACAGTAAGTTTGGGAAACTTTTTGAACAAAGTTCAATATGTACAAATTGGAATCACAACACAACTGGTATGAAGTCATGCACATCAGGCAAGACCATTCAACAATTAGTATTACAAAGTAAAAACGTTCAATAATATATAATACGTAGGGAGGTTTGCTTCAGTAACTAACAACTTACACTGGATAAAAAAGCCGGAATGTTTTGCGATGTTTAAATCTTTTAAACCAACCACGTAATTTAGTCTAGAATTAAAACTGTTGGTTAGCTTCGCAGATAAAAATAACGAAGCAAGACTATATTTTGAATATTTAATATTTTCTTAATAAGTGCCGTTAAAAACAGCTGCGATGTTTGCCATTGTAGCATTTTCTTCAATGCATTATTTAAAATAAACAGATGTGGCTGTATTGCAACCGTACCGATGTATTTTTTAAATGATTATATGCAGTCAAACTAAAAAGTTCTTCATTCTACACAGGACAGTTTAGTTTTTTTTATTCGAGAAGCCAAGTGAACTATGCATGCATCAGCACGCATTCATCTCCGGTCGAACTGAATGAGTCATAATGATTCAGTGATTGTTCTTCATATTTAAACTACAAATTAAAGAACGGAAAAAATAAAGCTAGAGCTTGCATCTATGCTGTCAGTAAATTAAGCCGACTTAATAACTCGCTATAGACCCTATGCATAAGTCCTGGTAACTAGCATGTCAACGAGGCCAGTAGGTCCTCTGGAATGTTGAAATTGAAGCGCCCGGGGAGATTGTGAAATGCACTGAAGGAATGTTCAGTGAAACAATGCCGTTAATTTGCTATGCGCCTGGCTGGTTGTACTATAAAGAAACATTTTTCAACTAAACAATCATGTTCAACACGTTTCACACTTCCTGCTAGCATTTCAACTTCAACATTCCAGAGGACCTACTGGCCTCTTTTTCGTGTTGTGACCGCGCTAGTTATGCATAGTGTGTATCAACTCAGTACTGTGTTGTAGAGTCGAACATCCAACGGCGACACGGCCGAATATTATTTATTCAAACGTAGTATTTAATTTAAATTGAATAAGTTCATATATCGTGATGATCTCAAGGAACACTGAGTTATTACTCTGTCACCAATCGCCCCTTGAATTTAAATATCGTGACCAGATAACACAATGTTTGTCCTTGCGGTCTGCATGATAATTCCCTTCACGACCAAACTTCTAGAATTAAACGCAAGTGTTTACTCGTCAAATCCAGATAAAACGCAATCTTTCTGTAAACTGATACTGCATTTATCCAATTTGCGTCTCTCTCCTGTATACTTGCTGCCAAACCATTAATTCTGAAACTCGAGTATATATATATTAAGTATATAGAGAGAAGAAACCCATCTCTAATATTAGTGTAGTGGTCAACACATCGGACTAGTATACCGAGGCCGTGGGTTCGAATCCCATTCAGGGCATATTTTTCTCTTTCACCTTTATTCTGATTATATATAGCGAAGTGCAAAAACTTTGACCCCCCACACCTCAACTATATAACTATATCGGGTGCATTATGGGTAGGAGTAAAGTCATTAAAATGCAACTACAGCCGATATCCGCGCGCGTTTGCGAATCGTCATAGCGAAGACTTATGCAGTTGATTTAAAGTTCAAGATTTCATCTAGGATACAACATTTTTACTCGGGACAGGCAGGACAGCTTAAACAAGAAGCTGTACACAGCTTGAACTCCGGCGTATATCTTTTTAACGCAGACGCTCTCGTATACCTTCGTGTTTGGCACATTACAAACGCACAATCTGATACGAAAGTACGCACATACAGTCGATTCCATCTAAAATTTCAAACGAGTCAGAACATGAGTAAAACATAGGGCCCCTAAGTGCAACTCGTGGATGGTCAGTGAGCTATTTTGGCATATATTAAAAGTCACGTGAGCAATGACGTCATCGTTACGTCATCACCACTAAGTGAATCGTGGGGAAACAATACCTTTAAACTGTCTGGCATTAGAAATGAGGGAGATATGGGCATGTAGTTAAAATCACGTGACCGATGACGTCAACGTTACGTCATCGTCGCTAAGTGATTGAAAGCAACCCAGTACCTTGTCTGTCCAGGTTTGTGCAAGCTGACATTAGAAATGAAGGAGATATGGGCATGTACTTAAAATCACGTGACAGATGACGTCATCACCACTAGGTGCTTGATAGGGACCCACTACCATGCCTGTCCAGGTTTGTGCAAGCTGGCATTAGAAATAAGGTAGATATGGCATGTACTTAAAATCACGTGACCGATGACGTCATCGCCACTAGGTACTTGATAGGGACCTACTACCATGTCTGTCCAGTTTGAGCGGGCTGGCATTAAAACGAGGGAGATATGGGCATGTACTTAAAATTACGTGACCGATGACGTCATCGTTACGTCATCACACCTAAGTGATTGATAGGGACGCACTACCATGTCTGTCCAGGTCTGAAGTGTTTGGCATTAGAAGGGCCCGTCAATAAATCTTCTCCAGCATGACCAAATCTTTTCGAAACCTTCCTGGCCGCGTATCATAAACATCCGTACCATATCTTCGGTAAATCAAACGTCATTCGGAAAGCCAACGGCGAGTCGTCGATCAACAGGAAAAAACGATCAATAAATTATCTCACTCGAAGTCCACAGGAAATACCTCGCATCCACATAACCCCAATAACTCGTTCTTCACATGCGTGCATCCACGAGTTAAAAACGAGTGAACACAAGTAGAACACGAGTGACTGCAAGTAAGCTAGGTTACCCTAGGATAACACAGGTAGCTCAAAATGCTCGGATGCAAATACTATTGTTAATCTGTTCTAACTCCACAGTACACCAGTGAACACGAGTGTATAATTGTTCATTATTTAATTTAACACTATAATTAAAAGAACTAAGAGAAACAACCCGAGGAATCAATAGACCTCATTTCCAGTGGTAACGAGTTCCATAAAATAAGAGCAGATACCAAAACATCCGAAGTCCACATGATTTCAAATTATACTTCACGATCTTGAATAAATGCTGACTTGCCGAGCATAGCTTCGGGACTTGTCGAACTAGTAGCTTGTTGAAGAAATTAAATGCTCTTGCAATTGATTGTTTATTTGTTTCATGAAAGAAGTACACGTGCTTTGGGTAACAAATTTCATAATTTCTACCGGATTAAAAACACAATCAAACCCATGAATTTCCCCGGTGCTTCGAATATGATTTGACCTCGGCAGGAAGCCAGTAATATTCGTTTAGGACTTTAGATTCAAATTGGATTTACGAAAGCACAAGCAAACAAATACCCTTTGTAGCTTGAAATGTACCAGGCATCACAGACACATATTAAATAGAGCGATAATTAGAACAAAAAGCAATTAACAGACAAACTGAGAGGGTTTTTTTCACTCATGAATGCAGTTCGAATTTATGAGTGAAAAAATGTGTCTGTACCAGGCTATGTTTCGATTTCCAAAGTCTTATCCTGTCCAGTTTATACGGTTTCCAATGACAAATCCAACTTCTAGTAGCTTGTCGAAGTAAAATGCTCTCGTTGTTTATTTGTTTCATGAAAGAAGTAGACATGCGCTTTGGGTAACGAATTTCATTATTTCTAGCGGATTAAAAACACAATCGAACCCATGAATTTTCCCCGGATGCTTCGAATATGATTTGACCTCGGCAGGAAGCCAGTGTATTCCCGTACGAGTGGAACTTTTCACAACCACGCTTGGTAGTTTGAAATGTACTCGACATCACAGACACACAGACTTTAAAACAGAGCGATAATTAAAATAAAAGAACGAAAAGCACAATAACAGACTATAGAATCCTCGTAAGTCTTGCAACGATACCGAAACACGATCCCGTAAATTTTGAATGAGTAAGTCTATTGAGTCTTGACAACACAGTGACAAGTCTTGAATAAAATCCCGTTCGTTAAGTCGAGTTTTAATTTAATTGAGGTCTGGCACACAATCTTGGCCTGCAGATAATTCCGATTTCTATCCTTTGTCGTGAAACTGTCAGCAGAGTCCGCTGAAAGTGTGTGGACAATCTTTAGAGAATTCTGAAATTTTTTTTTACAGAAGACCCGGCAAGCAGGCTACTTTGCTTCCCGTTCGCCGAAGTACTAGATTCGGCTACCATGTATATTTATGTCATATGCAGATGACTTTAAGCCACCGGTTTTGAAAATCATCCTTATTTTTCAATCGCTCCAAACTTACCAGAGTTGAAATACAGTGTACTTTGTTGAAAGTAATCCCAACGAACACTCTTCTTCCCCGCCGAACCACAGACAATGATGGACTTCGGCCGCAAAGCTAAACAACACGAAACTCGTCCGCTTTGATTTTGTTTCAGTAGAGCCATTTCCTCCGTTTATCAGCTGTAACACAAGCTGCTGGGACGTTTAGGGTTTCGAGTCCTTCATCAGTGCAATTAAGGAAGAGATATAAACTACAATAAATACTTTCCGAGACAAACAGACTTGACTGTATACGCGGCGTGATGGCGATAATTTCACAAGTTCACTTGCGCTCGCGACGAGTTGAGCCATTTGAAAATTCAAGGACCCTGGAACTAACTGAGAAGGCGGCTGTATTTCAGGCTAGTTATCAAACTCAATGCAATGAGGGTTTCTTCAGTTTTCCCCATATTAACAGACATGTAACAGTATATTAATGTCTCTCAATCCAGTAGAAAGACTCTCTAAGCTGTGTAGTTGACCTGACAGTTCAGTTACCCATTGACAGACGGTGGTATTGCCTAATTTTACGGCCGGGAATAGATTTCTGACAATGACTCATAGAAATCGATATCTCCTTGTCTCGCCTTGTCTGAGAGCTTTGACCTTTGTTATCTGAGCGCGCCTGACGAAATCTACCCTGAGATTATAATTCGATACCTTTTATATCTAAACGTGTTTAGAAACACTTAAGCTGAGATTGTATTTCGCTTACGTTTTTATATCTGTCCAGACAGCGCAGATCTAATGTATTACGTTGTTCGTGTATTTTTAGGTCTATAACAGTTCTTTTACAAGAATCAGAAGATTAAAAAGTAGTTAAAAAGAACTGTAGCGCCTCGAAGTCTCACGTGTTGCTCATTTCACATTCCCACAGTGGTAATTATACGGAGATGATAGTATGTGATGTAAACAGTGTTAAATAAATCTATAACGTTTAATGCGCATGCCTCCTGCTTTATCGCTCGATCACAGCATCTCCGACCCACATTGTTAGTTGCAAAGGTCAGAACTGATCAAAAATTTTACAAGAAACATTAAAAATAAAAATAAAAAAAAGACACAGACTGCATTTTAAGACTCCGGCTGCTGCCATAGCAGCGCCGGAGTAATAAACCTGAGTATTTAAATGCAATCTATATATTTACTGTTAGATCGAATATTTGCAAAACAGAACATATCACTGGTCGGCGGAAAGAGAACAGGAAATGATCATGCCGAAGTTTCAGGTTCCGAAGGGTGAATTCAGAGCTATTTGTGGAGCTGTTAGGGTATCTTCTGATGACCTAAAATATCGAGATAACCCATGAAGTGGAGACATGATTACACCTGATCTGTGGGTTCAGAGCCAATATCAATTCGTTTGAAACTTTGACATTCTACATTTGTTGTCAGTGATTCTAAACCTAAACTGATAGCGATGACAAAATTCAGCTCGATATCAGCGCAGTTATTCCGTTCTCTGTCTTCTACTTCTGTGAAGACTGAACTGATCAGTGTTATTAGACTGATAAGACGTTTCAAAGAGCAGAATGAAAGGATTCATAATATGTACTGATCGGAGCTGACCGGATGCACAGACTGCACAAGAGCATGGCTTATAGTTGGAAAACGTATCGACAAAGCAAAATAAACACTTTATAGTGTAACGTAAGGAAACCTCTTACAGTTTGAACATCGAATCGTTTTCTTTAACTGTTGTGTAATGTTTATTTTTAGCTGATCCCGATGAGACGAAATTCACAATCTGATAAAAAACTGATGTTGTTTGGAGCTGCAATAGAATTACAAAATGAAACTTCGAAAATTAAATATTCAAAAGTTTTGTCCCAGCTCGTTATCTACGAAATTAGGAAACTAGGATTCACAATAAAGTGATGTTGTTAAATGGGACCATAGCTCCTAACATTTTTGGTTTAATGACGAAGCTAAATAAACAGTTTCGTCACAATTATGAGATTTAAATAGCATACAAAATAAATTTTAAGAATGAAAGAAAACTGTGCAACAATAATAAGAACATTCAGCGATGCGAATCCAAGAATTATCGAACGTACCTTTCATAAAAGCTTTTACTAAAAAAAATTATACCATAAAAACAGGATCCCTCCGAACCTTGAATAAAACTGGATAAGAGAATTTCAAGAGGAATAACTCAGAGTTTATTAGAATTTTTTAGAATCGTTTAATACCATAACATATGGCAAGATATGGGATACGTTAATTTCTATCCGTTTCTTAATCAAAATAATTAAATGTTTTATGAATTTGTTGTCAATAAATTTATGAAATTGTGTAAACCTTTAAGCTATTTTAATCTCTTCAATTTTCCGCGAAACAGTTTCAAAAATAGCGTTGAATTCTTGCTTCGCAGATGAAATTCGGCATGATAGTTCCGTCCGCGTTACGTTCTGCTAACGTAAACATTAATTTATAATATAAAATCAGGAAAAATATTTGTCCAAACAGAAAATAGAGAGTGCATTTACTTTACTTTAAACTTTCCTGCCTGTTCCGAGTAAAAGTGTTGTATTCTAGATAAATTCTTGAAATTTAAATCAACTACCCAAGTCTTCGCTGTGATGATTTGCAAACGCGCGCGGATATTTGGCTGTAGTTGCATTTTAATGAACTTACTCTTACCCATAATGCACCCGATATATTGATATAGTTGAGGAGCGGGGGGTCAAAGTTTTTGCACTTCGCTATACTATATATATATATATATATATATATATATATATATACAGCAAATTGCAAAAATTATGAGGTGTCCAACTTTTCAACATATCAACATATCGGGTGCATTGTGGGAACGATTTCCCGTTACTGTCCCGCACTGAAACCGATGCGACAATGGCTACGTATACGTACTGTTAATGTCCATCTAAGGGTTTTGGATGTAGTAACTAAATGAACTTTTCCCAGTACTAAACATCTTCTAAATGTCGTATTTATTTTTAAAAGTATTGTCGCAGCAATAATCTCCGCAGTTATGAGCGCGTAGATTATTGTCGCGGTTCGTGACTAGCGCGCTAGCTGTTTGGAACGTCTAGCCCAGCTAGCAGAGTACAAGATGAAGTAAATAAAAATATTTTTTTCTATTATTAGCCTCATTATCTAAGGTGCAGACAATTTCAAGCCCTTCTTACGAAAAGCCTTCCAACCTTCACCAACAATATCGGGCCGTGTTCAACAAACAATAACACACAAAGGAGATACTGAAATGTAAATTCAAGGTACGCACGAATTTCTAGACTTAGGAATTTTAAAAATCATGATTCATTGGAAGGTTTGATATTTGATCGTTATAACATGCTTGGTAATTATCATATTTTCGCTAATATGCTAATCTTTTCGTTTGCAGTGTCGACGTTTTCATAACTAATAAAACCTTAGGGAACAAACTTTTACTTCTGAAATAACCTTTGAACCTTCTTGGATGATAAAGTAGGAAAGCACGGCTTTATTTACATGTATTTCCGTCTAGTACTCTCAGCTTTAGCCAGCGCGCTAGTCACGAACCGCGACAATAATAATAAATATCTGATCATAGTACTGTGCATTGTAATCTTCGTCTTGCCAAACCAATATTTGAGAAAAAGGAGATTTCTTATCGCAAGGTGCGTTCTATTGACTATACCACTTTTTGTCATGATCTAAAAAACTCTACTTTATTAACTGAACCAGCTAGCGACCTGGGTGATTTAATCTCTCAGTATAACGATGTTCTGGCATCACTGCTGAACGATCACGCCCCTCTGAAAACTAGAACTGTAACTATCCGACCTGCTGCTCCATGGTTTACTGGTCTAATAGCAATCGAGAAGAGAAAAGGAGAGCACTTGAGCGCCGTTGGCGTACCTCACAACTTACTATTGATCGTCAACGCTACATTACGCAATGTGGAGTTGTTAACAACGCCATCAGGTCATCTAAAATTAAGTATTATTCCACTATCATCCGTGATAGTAAGAATGATCAACGCATTCTTTTTCAAACTGTCGACAAGCTGCTTCACAAAAAAGCGGAGGTACGTTATCCACCTTCCGGTTCTGATAAGGAACTTTCAAATTGTTTTGCTGACTATTTTACTGATAAGATTGCTGGTATACGTCATTCCCTGGCTACGGAGAGTTGCGGTCCTATGATTTACCTCCCCACACCAGTGATATGCGCCTGTGAGTTATCTGGTTTTGAGTGCGTCTCTATAAAACAAGTTGCTGAGCTGATAGAAGCCTCTACTGTTAAATCCTGTGCTCTTGACCCTGTTCCTGCCGATGTCCTTAAAGCTTGTGTGCACGTGCTACTTCCTGTAATGACTGATATAATTAATCTATCACTAGATACTTCTATTATGCCTGATTCTTTTAAGCTCGCTCTACTAAATCCGTTACTGAAGAAAGACAACTTAAATTTCGAAGAGTTTTCTAATTTTAGACCTATTTCTAACTTCATGTTTATGTCAAAACTCACTGAGAAAGTTGTGGCACTTCAGCTTAATAACTACATTAAAGGTAATGATCTTGATGAGGTTTTTCAATCAGCCTATAAGAAGTTTCATAGCACTGAAACTGCGCTAGTGAAAGTTCACAATGATATTGTTGCTGCTATTGACAATAAGCGTACGGTAATTTTGTTATTGCTAGAACTCCATTTATCTGCAGCTTTCGATACTGTTGATCATACGATCTTATTAGAGAGGTCCTGTCGTTTTGGCATATGTGGAAAGGCTCTACGCTGGTTTAAATCTTACCTTAGCGATAGAAAACAGGCTGTAGTCATTGGGAGAGAAAAGTCTTCGAGTCGTAACATGCTCTGTGGTGTACCTCAGTTCGGTTTTAGGGCCACTCCTCTACCTGCTTTACACTTCTCCTTTAGGAGATATTGTTAGGAATCATGACATCGGCTTCCATTTCTTCGCGGATGACACCCAATTGTACCTCTCCTTCGAGTCTACATCTGGGGAAGATCGCGAGTCATCCATAGTGAAAATTGAAGCCTGTGTCAATGATATAGATACGTGGATGTTGCAGAACAAACTTAAATTAAATACGGACAAGACTGAACTTCTTATTATTAGTGCACATCATCGTCCCCGACCGTATTTTAATGATATTACAATTGGCAAGGATCACGTACAACCTTCGCTTTCTGCCAGGAATATCGGAGTAGTTTTCGATAACAGCATGATCCTCGAGAAACATGTGTCCACTATTTGTAAGTCTGCATTTTTTCACTTAATGAGGATAGCTAAGATAAGGCAATATCTGTCAGAAGACAATACTAAGATACTGGTTCATGCATTTATATCCTGTAGATTAGATAATTGTAATGCTTTATTGTATGGTTTACCCAAGTATCAAATTGATAGACTACAGAACTGCGCTGCGCGTTTAATTACCGGTAAATCAAAACATGATCATATTACTCCTGTCCTCAAGCAACTCCACTGGCTACCTGTAGGGCAGCATATTGTTTTTAAAATACTTTTACTTACATATAAGGCTCTAAATAAATTAGCTCCACCGTACATTAGTAATATGCTTCACGCCTACATTCTACACGCACCTTGAGATCGTCTTCGCAATATTTATTAACTGTTCCTATGTCTAATTTGAAGAGCTATGGTGACCGAGCCTTCTCAGTTGCTGCACCTAAGTTATGGAACTCATTACCAGCTAAGATTAGAATGAGTCCGTGTATTGGCAGTTTTAAATCTACGTTAAAGACATATCGTTTTAATTGTGCTTATAATTAAGGATTTTTATAGTAGTTTTTAGTTGTCTCAGTAGTTTTAGTGGTATACATACTAGATCGTCTAATATCAATTATATTCTAACTTTATATATATTTTTACCAGTATTCATTGTAAAGCGCCATAGGGCAACTAGTGGATTATGGCGCTATATAAATATTTTATTATTATTATTTATTAATAAATATCTCATCTACGCGCTCATAACTGCAGAGATTATTGCCGGATGATGCTTTTAAAAATAAATACGACATTTAAAAGCTGTTTAGTACTGGGAAAATTTCGTTTAGTTACTACATTATTCTACTAGAGCCGTTGTAAATAATAAGCTATACCTACCTAAACCTAAAAGTAATGCCGGAAAGCGTTGTTTTTCATTTCTAGCACCGTCGCTATGGAATAGTTTCCCTGTCACTGCTACTAAATCTGATACATTACCAAAATTTAATAGATTTTGTAGGAAATATTTTAAAACTAGACTCACTAATGCTAATGAGTTGAAGAGCAATAGGTTTTACTGACTGTGATGTCTAACGATGTTTCTAGGTCCATCCCTTAATACATGTAACCACCTTTCGTTTACATATATGTTTTTAATTGTATAATTCTAAAGCTATAGTGTTTATATTTTATTCAATGTTTTTTCATATCTTCCCAATAATGTATATTCCTTTTTGAGTAGTTAAATAATTATCTATTATGTCTTATAATGTAATTATATCATGTTTCTATCTTGGCATATAATAGTTAGGAGGACCAGATTGGAAACAAGTGTAAACTTTATCTGCATATCCTCATTAAATAAAGTGTTATTATTATTATTATTATTATTAAAACCCTTAGATGGACATTAACAGTACGTATACGTAGCCATTGTCGCATCGGTTTCAGTGCGGGACAGTAACGGGAAATCGTTCCCACAATGCACCCGCTATGTTGATATGTTGAAAAGTTGGATACCCCATATTTTTTGCAATTTGCTGGCTTAAACATCAAAACCTATCAACTTGAAGAAGAATATCATTTTCTATTTTTTAGCAGATTTGAATTGCACCTAGTAAAAACTCTCATAACTTTAACTATAACGAAAATTAAAAATGGGGAACATTTTAAAATTGAACGTTTTCTTGGTTATTGTTTTGGACTCTTCTGATTGGACGAAATGTTTTCATACAAAAGCAAAGTAGTTTTTTTTAACGCAGTTTTAGTGGATTTGATTTCAGAAATTTATCATTTATGGGTTGTCAGTTTGAAAAACAGAAAATTGTAATATGGTGAAAGCAAATTGCATCTGAACAATAGAATTGTGCCTAATTTTTACACGGATTGTTTCTTAATTGAACTAATCACGTGCACCCCGCTTGAATAACAGATCCATTTCAGATCACCTATCTTTAGCCTTGATTTGTGTTTTTTTCTGTATCCGAAGAGGAAATTCATATTCTTTTTAGAAACCGAAAATAGCATGCTGGACAAGTCTATATATTTCCCCATTTTAGAGGCAATAAAAAAGTGCTCACCCAGGGCAATTATTCCAGGAAATCTAGTACCGGTACTAGGCCGGTACTAGGTCCTCTGGAATGTTGAAGTTGAAATACTAGCAGAGGTGTGAAACGTGTTGAACATGATTGTTTAGTTGAAAAATGTTGCTAATCTGTCCTCATTTATCCTTTATTTTTCTTTATAGTACAATCAGCCAGGCCCATATCAAATTAACGGCATTTTTTTCACTGAACATTCGTTCAGTACATTTCACAATCTCCCCGGGCGCTTCAGTTTCAACATTCCAGAGGACCTACCGGCCTCGTTGACATGCTAGTTACCAGGACTTGTGCATAGGGTCTATACAAATTACGAAAACAAAGTGGAATTGAAATTTTCAGGAAATTATTGCAAAGTGAGGTTGTTTAGATCAGTTATAGCTCAAAGATGCTCAAGTGGATGTGAAGAATGTAGTTCAGCCTGTTTGCTAGTAAACTATTTTCTGTTACTACACCAAACGGCACTTGCCATCGGCTTCCCCGAGGAGGGGGGTGTGAGACCCCGGGGAAATGTGGTTATTTCATTCAATCTTTGTAAAACAGTCTCTTGTTCTTCACTTAGTTAGGCAGACTTATAACTGAACACATGCCCCAGTAAATGTTCTTATGTTCTAACTTAATGAAATAAATCTCCAAACGAAAGGTAGCGTTCGGTTCCTCTTCTTTTATCATGAATTTGCATACGACTAATCCTTCACAAAAGAAAGTTCTACGTGGCTAAATTCAACATGAATTTGAATACAACTAATCCCTGTAAGAACCGGAGCGGTGTTGCTGTAGAATTGAAAATAAAAACACTTTAAATGTTATCATGAATAGTTTCGTTGTTCTTGCTATTTACGCTACAAAGTGGTTTCACAGGTATCGCGAAGTATTTTTTACTTTTTTCTTCTTTGTTGGCTAGAACCGATTGAAAGGTTTGTATTCATTAATTGATCCATCTTGCACATGGCTCAACTTCGAATGGATTCAGAGGGTACTTTCCAGAATTTGACCCTTAATTTACAAGAAGTTGACTCGCGATTGGTTTCTTGCTTTACGCGCTAATAAAACGTATACTGATTTGACAAAGCTAAAACCTCTCTAAATAATACAGAAACAACATGCCTAGGATCGGTATATACATTACATTCAATTATGAGGATGGGAGAAATTGTGCGAATTAAAGAACTACATCAATTCTTATATTATAGTTCCACATCGCCCAGAATGCCGCGACACATCCGGGATATTTCTAAGAACAACAGCGGCTAAATTCAAAAGCTACGCAATGATACGTGAAGCAAATAACAGAGAAAATGGCAAAAAACGCGGCTAGATTATAGAATACCCCGCAACCCCAGATAGATAGTAAAAAGACTGGCACCGTGGTCCGCAGTAACAGTCACTCAGCCGCAGTCACGCTGTCGAGTGATTAGCATATTCATCAACTTCGGCCACCAACAAAGACTGATTGGCAGATGCGTCATATTAGGCCCGGTCGTTGTGTCGTTCTCAAAAAGACCTGAAAGAGATCACGGGTAACTTAGCTTCATATTACGACAGTTCCCATCCCGTACAATTGCGTCGTTTTCGAAAAGATCACAAATACTGATTCACACTAGAGACATCCCGTACCGATTGTGTCGTTCTCAAAAAGATCACATGCAAATACTGATTCACACGTATTTTATTGATCAACCGACGACGGGTAACTTTAATAACTTCATATTAAGACAGTTCCCATCCCGTACAATTGCGTCGTTCTCAAAAAGATCACGTATTTTATCAGGGAGTCATCAACTACGACGGGTAACTTTAATAACTTCATATTAAGACGATTACCATCCCGTACAATTGTCCGGGGGGGGGGGGTACTTACATGAAAAATGGATATGTATGTGAGGCCAAGAGGCTCAAACCCTGACCCTGTTTGATCCAATCCGAGCTCCAAAACCCTGATTGCCCCCTTTTTGGGAAAAAAAAACTGAATGCCCCTTCTTTAAATTGTTTTCAAAACAAGGTCGGATATATATCCCGGCCGGTATACCGCGTACCGGGATTGCATGCAAAATACGGAACATTTCAAGTCGGGCGTGGCATTGAGTAAACAAATCAGCAGATGAAGTACATAGATAAGTACTGAAGTACGGGAACCTCAGTGCTTGCATGTGGGCAGGCGATCAAAATGCGGCAACAGAATGTCTTTTTTTGACATAGTAGCTAAAAAAAACCTAACTGCCTAAAAAATACTGAACCCCGACCCTGACTGCACCCAAATTATACTCAAATCCTGACCCTGATCTGCCCAAATCAGGCCAAAACCCTGACCCTACCTGCCCAAACGGAGCTCAAAACCCTGACCCACCCGGGCGACACATACATAATACGTCACAAACAGGAGTACCCCCCCCCCCCGGGACAATTGTATCGTTGGCTCCGTGTCGTTCTCAAATTTGAGTTAATTACACTGTTAGAAAATTGCAAAACTTACCGCCGTTTTATCTTCTCATTAGTTAATAAGCTGTTTATCCAGAAAGGTTTTCCTAGTTAGAACTGATCTAATTACCGAATTAACAAGCGCCGTTAGCTCAATTGAAATAGAACAAAGCACGCGAGTCGGTAACGCTCCTTTATTCGGCAAAGTTCTTTCAAAATAGATGGATCGACGCGAGCATTGCGGGTTATCAAAATCTTACATACCACAATAACTACTTCTAACTTCATTATGGTTTTCATGCATGTAAAAATCATCAAGCTGTTTGGTAGTTGTTTCCAAATATGAGTTCCACTCGATACAAGCTAAGGTAAGTTTTAAAACTTCCCGCCGTTTTAGATCTTAATTAGTTCATTAGCTTGTTTATTCAGGAAGTTTTCACGCGAGTCGGTAACACTTCCTTTATTCGGCAAAGTCTTTCCAAAGTAGGCGGATTTACGGGTTATCAATGGCAACAGGATTGTTCGGTCAAATTACTGCCCAGTTATGACTATCGTGAGCAGTAAAACAATTGACTACGCGCCAAATCTTTTCGAAAACCGAACAGTGACAGAATAGGATTTTGGCTATAGCAAGCATCGTTAACTCAAGATCAGGCGTAATGAACAGGAGGTTCAATTGAAGAGGACATCTATTGTTAATAATTAGCGCCATCACGTTATTTCTGGCATTGATTGACGGTGCCTTATCAGCCTTGGGACATTTGTATTCCCATAACGATTAATGAACAACCATTCATGTATCGCTAAAGTGAACTGCTCATGCGTTAGATTATAATTATTCCGCTTTAGATTAATTCTTCAACAGTAAGTACATGTCGCGAAGAACAATAGGATTCTGCCCGATGATACAATTCCTTCTTCAGCCGATTAAAAAGTTACAGCGTGTTCTTAATTCAGCGGAACGCTTGATATTAGGAGCTCACAAGTACGATCATATCACCCCTATTTTAATACAGTTACACTGGCTCTCAATAAAGCAACGTATTATTTACGAGATTATTTTATTGACATTTAAAGCACTACATGGACTTGCTCCGCAATATGTCATGGACATGATCAGTCATTATATGCCTGGTAGAAATCTTAGATCTTCAAAAACTAGCCTACTTAAGGAACCTAGATTTAATGTAAATAGCTATGGTGGTAGAGCTTTCTCTGTTTGTAGCCCTAGGCTATGGAATAAGCAACCTGCTTCTATTAGAGGATGTGATAATATAATGCTTCTAAATTTAAGAGCAAACTGAAGACACACTTGTTTAAAACAGCCTATAACGTGTAGGATGGTGATATTTTGTTAGTTATTTATATGAAGTTGTAGATTTCAGATTTTATGATTGATATGTAAATTTTATGACCAATGTAATATTAGATCAATGTAAGATTTTATATTTTGTGATTGATATGTAAATGTTATGATTATATATATTATTCTTATTCTTAATCCTTTGCGATAATAAAGAAAGCGACGTTTGTGCTAATTAGATCGGCTTACGTCAATTTTCTTAGATTTCTGATAATGTATTGACCTTCTTCTGCACTCCAGCCTGTCAGAATTAGTGTTCTCACTTGGGCAAGTGCTGGGTCTTTGTCAGTCCATTTTCTTATGTCTTCAGCACACACTGCATGCCGAGTAAGACAGATGCTCCAGAAGTAGAACCTCTGATCCCACCTTTGGGGAACTCTTACTCCCATATATGGACTATACGGGGATGATCCTCTGGACAGGGTATGGCTTTTCGAGTTTCTGATCTTAGACAGGGTATCCATTTTCACATCGACAGATCTTGAACAGGGGCCAGCATATAATCTCTGCAAGTTTGAAAGTACGTGAATCTCTGTTTTTCTGTTTGTCTGCGTGTTTTTCTGTCCGGTCAGAACATCGAACTAGAACATCGAATGGCAGGCGCTTTTCTTCCCATCCAACAGGCCGCGAATGTGAAGGAGTTTTTATGTTTATTTGCTGTGCCAACACCGCATTCAAAGGCTCTTTTCCTGTAAGTCGAGTCACCTCGCTGTTCATGGCTTTGATAACTTCTGGAAGTCGCAATACCCATTCTCTACTACGCGCAACTGATCCTTCCGAAGTAAGTACCATCTCTTGTGCATATTGATATCCAAACAATCTCTCAGCTAGTGTTCTATTTGCTCGTTCGACAAAGCTTTGCGCTCTATGATTACCAGCCTCGCCTCGTTGGACTTTCGTACCATGTAGTTCTAGTGTTTCAGACATACGACCCATGAATTCTCTACCAGGATCTACTTGCAACGTTTTTGGCCATGTTAGTGGACTGCGATCGTATATTCGTTCAAATGCCACAGACACTTCACCGCTATCTTTCGATACTAAAGGTTCAGCCTCTTTATATTTAGAAGCCACACCGATTACCACTAATGCATACTTATATAGTTTCCTTCCACGTCCAGGTCGATCATGAGGTAGAAATATCAAATCAGCTTGATGGACCTCATTTGGTTTCGATACGGTCCAATGTGGTCGTGGTATATATCGTGGTGGTGGTAAATAAATTTGCCATAGTGCTTGTTTCTCTAACCAACTCCTAGCTGCGTCTTCCGATACTTTTGCTGCCACCGATAGTTTACCAATTGCAGAGTAGCCTTTCCAGTATCCTTCAGGACCATAGAAGATAGTGTCCATTACATATCGCATTAACGACGAGACTTTAATATGAAGAGTTCTTATCCTTCTTTTTGCATCTATCGCGCCCTATTATCAAACCTACGCTGCTCCCTTCGTACACTTCGGGGAAGAGAACCATGTGCGCGGTTAGTGGCTTATCTGAGCAAAGCACCACATTGTGAATGCTTGAGAATTCTTCCGTCTTACTCATTTGCAATTCTAGATTCATTATGTAGACTCTGTAGTCGGTATCGAATTTAACGTCTGCTAACTTTCCTTTTGGGTCTAATTCGAGCATAAGCGAATCGGTACAATACGAAGTAGGGGATTCTAAGGCTATTAAGGCGTTAGTGGTGACAGAACTTACACTTCCTTTAATCCTCACGTTGACGATTTCCATTTTCACCTCTGATATTTATATATGTGTGTAGCTTCAAATGTAAGTAGAAACCAACTTAGGCGCACATAGTAAGCGATCTAGTACCTTCCTAGTAATTGCCAGTAATTGCCAGTAATCTTACCAGTAATTGTCAGTAATTGCCAGTAATCTTGCCAGTAATTGCCAGTAATTGCCAGTAATCTTACCAGTAACTTCCTAGTAATTGCCAGTAATCTCACCTAATGTAAAAAAATCTCACCAAGCGTAAAAAAGCTCGTTTTTAAAAAGCATAATCATATCAAACGACTAACGGCATATCCAGCGGCTAGCATTCCACCTCCAACATAGACCAACCCACCCGTCCTCTGCGAACTTGATGGTTGATAGTAGTCTGATAAACGAGGTTCTCTCATTTCTTTGAGATGTTGTAGTTGCTTGCGTAGTTTGTCGGATCGTACGAAAGCACGGTTAGTGTCGTTTTGAGAATCGTGCGCATTACGTTCCAGGCCTTCCTGTTCTCGCGCATGGTCGTATAGTCTTTGACGTTGTTTATTGTAAGCAATCGTGGCAGCTGTTTTTTCCTCTAGTGCCCTGTCGTGTCTTTCTCGTTCTATAGCAGCCCTATCGCCTTCTCCAGAAAACATCCTAGCGAGTACGCCGCCACCGGTGAATGCTGTCGCATTTAAAACAGCTCCGAAAATTGCCATTCCAATTCCTGCCAATGTTGCCATGAGCACTCACAAATCAGTTGGTACGTACCCTTGACCCTCGAGGTATTCCTTTGCGGCTAGACTACCCGCCAATACCGCTATCCACTTCACGTTATTCAAGATAGAAACGGAAGGATCGTTAAGCATAGGTTCTTTTGCCACTTTTCTTACAACCCACCCAATACCTGTAGCTAGTCCAGTAATTATTGCGGCGTCGGTGACCGTTTTCATTAATTTCTTCTCTACCATTGTTATACTACTTATGATTCTAATTTAATTTCTTCTCTACCATTGTTATACTACTTATGATTCTAATCTTTAAATGCTACTCCATATCTGGTAATGTCGCCTTCCTAGTCTCTACTGGACTTGCGGGACGTATCGTACTTGCGTCACTTCTGTATCTTTTATATTGGTAGTATACGCCCACCAATGCAGCACCTACGCCAATGGCCGTTAGAGTAGTATTATTAGACACATCTAGTAGTGATCTAGTAGCTTCCTCTACGTTGGTTTCTTTACATGATTCACTTTCACGTTCCAACTCCCGCTTTAGAGCCTCTTTGCCAAGTTTATTGCTTACCGCAAATGCTTTTCCAGCAGCAACGCGTTTTGGATTCTTTTCTTTTTTCTCAGGTGCAGTCTTCGGAGGATCTGCAGTTATACGATCCGTCTGTTCCTCCATCTTGCTTCGATATAGTAGATATATGCGAAGGTTCAATAGGTGTGGTAACGGAGCTACTAGGAATGACTACGTGACCAGATACGTGGAATAAGACGCTAGCTAACGCTACGAAGCGACCTGCTTTAAGTGATAACAGGCCAGTCGCAGCACTAATCTCATTGCGGATTAGGCGGTCTTCTCGTAGGTCTAGCATCAGTTCTTCTTGAGAATCTATAGGTATTAGGTATGCAACTAGTCGGGTAGCTAAACGCATAATACCATCGACTAGATTCCCCGTTATTTACTGAGCTAGAATGGCCTGGTATCTTCTATATAACTTATCTACTTCTTTTTCAGATAGTCTAGTAACGTCTCCTAGAGATAAGTTCTTTCCTAGGTATTCTTTCGTTGTACCAGTTGCAGCCAAAATGGCAAGTGCTTCCCGGTTGTCCGTTGCATCGTTATCTATTTTTGGTGGTGGACCTGTTACGTCCTCACCTAGTAGCTCAAGTATTTCTTTATCGTCCATCATGATACATTATAGGTGCGGGTAGCTCTAACATGACTGTGAAAGGATGTCGTAAACAAAAACATATGCGAGCAAACTTGTGGGACCGAAGTACTGCTCGTAACTCATTACATTCTTGCGATCCTCCGTAGTCTTCAAATATCCTCTTACCATCTATAATCGATGCGGTATGAAAGGCAACTACGATAGCCACGTTCTCGCGGAAAGGTTTGCATATACTCGTTAATTGTTGGGATAACACCCAAATAGATAGTCCTATATGTCGAGCAGAGAATGCCAGATCTACTAACTTGTCAGTTCTTCGTTTTACATCTTTTGAGGCGACACAATCATCTAGAATCAATAGCGTATTGGTTCCAGACCAAAAGGTTGCACAAACCTCTAGTGCTGTATTGATAGCATCCTGTGGTGGCGACATAACATAGAAGTGTGGATCTTGATTGGCAAATCCACGATAGGTTTTGTTGTGCGCATGCGTAGGACATATTAATACTATATAATCGAACTTACCGCGAAATGCTCCACGAAGTTGCTCTACGAGAAATGCGGTCTTTCCGCAGTTTGTTGGACCTACTATGAGTGCGTTGAATGGTATGTGTCCTACCAAGGAATCCATTAGTATCTTATACTCTGCAGTTCTCTGTTCAATATAGTGAGTTGAGCATCTGCGAGAACATAGATGTGCATGTTTACGTTTCCACTACCTTTTGCGGATCTATGTATACGAAGATCAATGTCTTTCCCGCCACCTGTTTGTGCCATACCTTCGCCGTGAACAGTGGAATCTTTTGCCGTGCGACAATCAACTAGGATAGCAAATCTATTGTTGTGAAATTTGGTAGGAGTCATAGAAGTATTGGATGTGGCAAACCATCCTTTTGCAGCCTCCCAGAAATCTGGTGGTAGCATACCTCCTGGAAAGAATCTATTTCGGACTCCATTGACATCTACCTCTATCTTAGAAATACCAGGATTTGAGAATGCTTCACTATCTCGCGTGCCAGTGGTAGGTGGATGTATAAATAGTAGAAGTAGCCCAGCAAAGGATCGTCGTGGAACATTGATGTTCTGAGATATCAAAGTATCTGATGCCTTAGCAATAGTTACTGTCTTGAAATGGACAGCATGGTTGTATAGAAAAGCAGTACCTCTTTCATATGCGTTAAGTTCGTCCTTAGCTAGAGTTTCATTCTTGATTGCTTCATATTCTAACTGTATGTTGTTAATCTTGTATGTGCCTATCTTTGTACTGTCTGATCCAACAACTATTTCTATGGCAGGCGCTAGAGTCAACTCAAACGATATAGTGTCTTCTAGGGCGTGAGGATATAGAACGCCATGTTGTGTCAGAATATTAACGTCTAACGGAATTCTATATTTAGAACCATATGCGGCTAGTAGAGCGTTTTCTCCAGCGTTTGAAGTACCTGCATCGCCAGCTTTCGATCGTAACTTGTTTGTGTTCTCTGATTGGATACCTTGTTGTATTCTAGATTCTCTCTCTTGCGTAGATAGGTATATATCGGAATATGTCTGCAGTAGATCTGACCTAGCGATGTCTTCTACTATTTCAGCCCCCATTTTACAAACTCGATGTATAACCAAGCAACGCCCAACATTGGAAACAACACGATTATTGACATGTCCACCAGACAATACAATGTCACCCAATAGTGCTAAGCTACCAGGTACCAGTACGATATTTTCTCCTAGCGTTGGTACTTCCACATAGAGTGTCTCTCCTGGGTTGGCAGATGATGGGGTGAAAGTTTTTCTATATAGAGTTCGTGGAGCCTTGAGTGCTCGAGGTTCTCTTCGCGCTTTTGCAGGAAGTAACTTCGATGCTATCATGTTGAATATACGGAGATATGTAGTTATGTTCAACATGGATGTTGATGTCGCAGAGGAAAGACCTGGTGAAGCCGAAGCAGGTGAAAACTATAAGGATGAGGATGCTATCGATATGGAGGAGTGGAATGCGACATTTCCAGATGACGCTACTGCGTCAGGAGAAATGATCCCAATGGAAAACAGGCGCGACTATACTAAAGAAGGTGCTCGACCAAAGAATCAGGAAACCTCATTTTTTATAGATGATGAATTAATGGATGGACTCATCGGCCCGGAAGACTCGAACGTTTCTAGATATCAAAGAATCCTGGAAGATCTGAAAGATGAGAAAGCTCCTAACTTTACCAGTAGAAAGGTAATCTTCAAACAAGGCTTATCAGCCAACGCAAAACAGATGCTGTTCGAGAATTTCTGGGAACGATACCGCGATGTGGGAATTCGAGGATTGCTTGAGATAACAACCATGTCCGATGGTAGAGTCGTTATCCACGAGTATGGAAGTAAAAATAAACCTATCCCTTTGATCACCAAGAAGGGTGAGTTATATAAGAGGATGGGAGAAGGTCTCAAAAGAGTTCTAGGACCTACATTAGAAGAAGCGGTAGAAGAAGTCATAAAAGCTGAAGACCAAACGAATGAGAGGATCGAACAAAACGAAGAAATACTCAAAGACCCTACATCTACTGAATCTCAGAAAGAAGATGCTAGTAATAAAATAAAAACCAATCGGAAGGAACAAGCAGTCCTAGGACAAATAGAAGAAGCCATAACAGAACGTATGCCACTTAGGGATCGTATAAAATCTATCTTCAAGAAGTATGGAGTTAGTATAGTTAGTGTGATGGCTGCGGCAGGTATAGTGATTGGTGTAATAGTTTCCAATCTAGCGAAGGCAGTTCCCGCAAAAGCACCGGGGTTGGGAGATGCTGTCAAAGCCACCGCTAAAGCCACTGCCAAGGCATTAAAAGCAGTAGGTAAAAAGTTAGAGGAGATTCTACCTAAGATTATTGGACCAATTGCGAGTTTCATATTTAGTATATGATGTAAAGTGGTAAGCTGTAGTGCTATGTGTGCACGCCCTACGAGGGAAAGAGAAAAACATCTCTGACCCAAGTGGGACTCGAACCCAACGACCCGCTCCAGGTTGCATGTCTGGCGCTCTACCAACTGAGCTATCGTGGGTATTGGTGCGTTTTATGGGGTCACGGCGATTATATATGTATATGTAGCTATGATATGAAATCATGTTTGCCGCGTAGCACTAGTAAGTGTAAAGAATATGATGTAAAGTGGTAAGCTGTAGTGCTATGTGTGCACGCCCTACGAGGGAAAGAGAAAAACATCTCTGACCCAAGTGGGACTCGAACCCAACGACCCGCTCCAGGTTGCATGTCTGGCGCTCTACCAACTGAGCTATCGTGGGTATTGGTGCGTTTTATGGGGTCACGGCGATTATATATGTATATGTAGCTATGATATGAAATCATGTTTGCCGCGTAGCACTAGTAAGTGTAAAGAATATGATGTAAAGTGGTAAGCTGTAGTGCTATGTGTGCACGCCCTACGAGGGAAAGAGAAAAACATCTCTGACCCAAGTGGGACTCGAACCCAACGACCCGCTCCAGGTTGCATGTCTGGCGCTCTACCAACTGAGCTATCGTGGGTATTGGTGCGTTTTATGGGGTCACGGCGATTATATATGTATATGTAGCTATGATATGAAATCATGTTTGCCGCGTAGCACTAGTAAGTGTAAAGAATATGATGTAAAGTGGTAAGCTGTAGTGCTATGTGTGCATATTTAGTATGGCTGGTGACGTTGTTGGAGTCTTAGCAAGTAACGTTTGGTTGTTAATCGTAGCAGTAGTGGTATTCGTAATAGAGCAATACAAACGACGTTAACGAAACAACGTCCATGTGATTCCAGCTGCGGCAATAGATATCACTGCAAGATTGATCTCATGTTGTGGGATGGACTTTGGTACGTAAGTGTGTGGTACTTGTTTCTTGTGTGGTACTTGTTTCTTATCGGGTGGTCCTTCCATGGGAGGTGGACGGTTTGTTTCTTTGACTTCCGTATTGATATCATTCGTACCTAACACCATATATGTCGTTGCTTTCGGGATTGGATTTTTATAACCATCTTTCTTACCGAGGTAGTACACCAGATTGCTTGGCAGTAATCGCACACCTACAGCTATTGCTAGATCAAGCCTCTTATGCGTTGTCGTTATAGCGGTAAGATAATTATCATAACTTAACTTTGAATCGTTTACCTTAATAGCGTCTTCAACCAATTTCTTAAACCTTTCTTTGACGTTATGGCTATCTATGATGGATTCGTTCAGGTCAGCTTGAGCACCAAGCATGCAATATCCAAAAGCCTCGACAGATCTATTCAACCTACCCAATCCAGGATCTGTCAAACCTTTTACGATTGGTGGTGAGAACCAATTATATTGTTTCCCTCCGTGTTCATCGTTCCGAATAAAGGATACTAGATTTCCCATTTCCTCCTTACCTCCTTGGTCTGCAAATAAATTATCGTGGTTTGGCCGATTATCTGCTTCTTTGTCGTAACCTCTGATTACGTGGACGTTTATGAAACCATCGCCGTACAAAAGGAATACATCGCCAAGTCCATTATTACGACCTCCTTTCCATCTGAAGTCTGGTGCTGGTTTTCGAGGTATATCGAAATCGGTGAATAAGTTCTCTAGAACCGTTTTGCTATAGAGGTTATCAGTTTGTTTGAAAGCAGAGTCACCGGGTAGAGGAGCTCCAAGTTCATGTAGAATTCTTCGTATTGTGAAATAAACGTGAAATCGTAAGAACCCTTGAACAACGGGTGGATATGTTTTGAAAGTAGGATAGAATAACGACACTCCGCATCCAGAAGTTGCACACCATGTTGCGAAATTTAATTGTTGAGGCCAATATTTAAAATCTGGAGCAGATAGCCATGCATAAGACTCATGTGATGTTTTATGTGTCACAATGGTCTCCTTGAATATGTTAGGGACACCTGCTTTGAACTTTTTCGTTGGCGTGGCATATATCCATAGATTAGTGAGATCGATATCTTGTGCCGGTTCGGTAAAAGGAACTGCTTGAATAGGATATTTCGCACTTTTGTCTAGCGTTAAGGTAAATGGAAAACCTCCCCGCATACTATACATAGCACCATCAGCACGTTTTCGAACATCTGCTGGTATGAGACCACCCATATCCCAATGTTGCCCCCCATAGTAAAACATGATCTTAGTCTCGTATGTTGACTCATCATGTATGTCGGATGCCGTTGTCCTAGCTGAGAACTTCTCGAAGTCCGCGTGGGGATATTTTTCCTTAAAGATCTCGAAAGCCTTTGCATTACCCCAATCACCTTTGAAATTAACTTTATGAGACATATTGAAGCTATACGTATACATAGTTATAACTTCAATATATAAAATGGTTCTCTTATATGTCACCACCACATCGGCCGACCATACTGTCTACTTCGATCAACCCATTCTTATCAATAATATTTCGCTAGTTGAGGTCACTTTTGAGAATAGCTGGTGGAACCTAGCAGAGGAGGCTTCATTCTGGTGGTTTACGGCTGGAAAAAATAACGATCCCGATGTGAGAATCTCGCACACTATAACTGCAGGGCACCACGACATGGCAAGCATCAAACCATACTTCAAACCCGCAATTGATGCTGGTGTCATGAAATTCGTGAAAACCTTACCAACGGGGAGTTGGATCCTAGAAGTCAAGAAACAGATTCGATTCAGCAGAAATCTCTGTACACTGCTGTGTCTCAAAGGCAATGAAGAGGGGCATGGTGTGACGCTCGACGCGGATATCCACGAACTGGCGCTACAAGATATCTACACAGCGTATGTTAACTGCGATGTGGTAGATTCTAGCTTCTCGATTCGAGATGGAAAACGATCGCAAGTCCTAGCTACGATAGAGATCCGAGGTGAAAGATTCGCAAAATCGACATACGCCTCTCTACTCCCAACAACCACTCGAGCTCTTGGGACAATGCGAAACAGCCTTCGTTTGACAATTCGCGATGAGAAAGGCAATGTGGTAGACTTTCGTGGCCGACCTATACGATACGTATTGAAGATTGAGTAAATCATATGTATAACATGCGATGGACGGCGATTCAATTCAACCGTTTCCAACAGCACCAGGTATCTATCCATCAGGAGCTATAAAGGAACTTAGCGACAATGGATCGAGCTTTAGACTGCAGAAAGTATGTGATACGCTTGCCGAACTCGAACAGCAGGCAAAACACTACGAAGTCGTTCGTAAAAAATATGCCCGAGCGCGTGGTATTGTTCACGGGATTGCTGTGGCCACAGGTAGCTTGAGTGGTGTCTTATCTGCTACAGCGTTAGGTTTGTCATTTACGGGAATCGGGATACCCGCGGGTATTTCTTTAGGGTCCGCGGGTTTCCTTTGTGCTGTCATTTCGTCTTTGATGGCTGTAGCCAGTAAGAAACTTGGCGTTCGCGTCTCGAAGCATGAAAAGACTGTTATGTTGGCAAAAGCTAAGGCCAATTCCGTGGAAGTCAAAGTCTCAAAAGCACTAGCCGATGGTAATATTTAAGAAGTTGAGTTCGGAAGCGTTATTGGTGAGAAATCGAAATATGAATTGCTTAAGCTTGAAATACGACAAAGAAATAGGAAAGAAAGAGGGTCAAAAAATGTAGAAGAACTTCGATCCGAGATCCGAAAGGAGATGAGGGCAAAACTTGGCAGTCTAGTGGGATAAGAATAGATATCTCCTTCGAAAGAAACCGGCGTGGATTTTATTTTAACTTTACAAAAAATTAATTAAATTAATTCTGACATCTGGTTCGTATGCAAATTTCTGTTTGCAGGTGCTTAAAACATAAATAGGATATTTTACCACCGAATATTTCGTCTAGCACATATAGCCCAACGGGTTTGTCGCTGGGACTTGTGATCGAGATGGGAGCCGTTCACGAGTTCTGGTGTTCAAACCTTAGCGAGCTATATGTGGTAGATCGGCTTGTGTTGGGTAAGAAGCTCCCAGCCCAACACAAGTCGTAGCGCGTCTGCCGATGTGGTAGTAGTAGAATAATTGCAATAGAAATAATGTCAATCCTGGGTCGGGTGCTTGGGTGAAGCTTACGGGATCTCGAAAAGAGTTCCTACGGTTGCCGGTTGTGCCTCAACCAGTTAGGACAGGATCCAAATAACAGTAGAATGAATACAGTAGAACGAATACAGTAGAACGAATACAGTCAAAGCCGGGCCCGGCAAATAAGCAAAAACCTCTCTAGGAACGAAAAAATGGCGAAGTAAGGAAAAGGTGAAAGGTTCCTAGAGAGGTTCTGGTGACACCAGTTTTGCTTTTTGGGTTTTTTTCATTATTAAATTTTCTTCTTCTTATGGTCTTAAACTAAATTCTTAAATGAGTACATATTGGCGGATGTCATTCTCACGAATTAGCCGTTTTGGCCAACTTATTGTCTCATTCGAATAGCAATTAGAGATAAGCTAGTATAAGATGTATATCACATGATGACTGAGACAATAACTTGTTGTTGGTTGATGCGAGGCAAGGACACAAAATGCATAAGGAAGCGTTCAAAGATATCAGAGTACTGTGCTCAACATAACTACCAGATACGAAAAGGGTTCGCCTCATTCGTCCCATGTTCGAAGTGTGGCCGTGGTTGTCGTACTAGTTACGGACTTTGCTCAAGGTGTGGTGAGCCACAACGCCGTAAAATTCGCGAAAAGAAATACCGTGACGTAATATGCAAAACCAAGGATTGCTTCTCAAACGTATTGGCAGAATTGAAGGATCATAAGGTGGAATTGAAGGACCATATGATTCCTAGAGATAATGTGGATGAGTTGACGGTGAAATTGGAGGGCTGCAGGATTCCTAGAGATGACGTTGTGTGCTTACTAGAAGAGTTGGAGTAATTAGAAATCGCGATACAAAAAAAACACAAAAAGATGAAGAGAAACTGGTAACCGCCTCTCTCTCTCTCTTCATAGATAGACCTACTGTATACGCCACTAGTATGGATGATCTTCTTAGATTGCTTGGCCCCGAAATTTGCGCAAGTCTACATATCAACCCTCTTATTCCACAGTTACGTCTTAACCCTGTGGAAACATGTTCCGAGTGTCTCTGTTCGATGAAGGTGCAAGGAACGGAATTAGTTTGCCCCACATGCGGTTTCGTTTCCGAGACCGAATTGTGTGAAGAAACGATTAATGTTACTACTCGGTTACTAATCTACTGGCACAGCGCATCGCCTTGAATGGATTATCCTCTTTGGTGATCTGGAGGTGCGTAACGAACCACTTAACGACGTTAAGATGACCCTCTCCACTGGCTATTAGTATAGCATAAGCAACGAATTTGTTGCCACTTAGGGTGAGCTGAAAGTGGGTAACGATCCACTTAACTATATCAAGACGCCCATTTTTGCTGGCATAGCACATTGAAGCGTACACGCGGTCATGCTCTATGGTGGACTGGAAGTGCTTAACGAGCCACTTAATGACATTAAGATTACCATCTTCACTGGCATAGACTAGCGCAAAAGTATCGTCGCCATTGTATGCGTCTTATGTGGAAATACCGAAAGTCCTAACCAAATTGTCTCGATCGTTATCGTTGCGAGTAGACCTAAGACCAAAAGTGAGTACTCGTTTACGGAACTCTTGGTCTACGTTTTTGTAGCGTGCTAGAGACGCTGCATCGCCTAGACGTTTTGAAGTCGAAGCAATGCTTGCAAATGATGTAGGGCCTGCATACTCTACGATCTTAGTCAAGATTTTTATGGGGAGGCATAATACGTTAGCCATAGTTTTTTCGATATAGTAACTATGGTGTGTGATATATACCTTATGATAGCGTATCTCTAATAGGGGGGAAAATGTTGGTTGAAAAAATGGTACATCCCCATATATAGTAGTATGAAGAGTGGCGTGTTTTGGCAAAGCGAGCCGGAACTAAGCGGAAATAAGGGGTGAGTGGCCTCTTGGTCACGAACCGGTTATTTCCGCTTAATTCCGGTGAAGGTGGGCCAGAACCGCCACTCTTCATTCTACTGCTTACCGTCATCTTCGAACTGTGTTTAGTGTTTCGTTTTCCTCCAAATATACCATCCCAGAAATAGCCATTTAGGGTCCACACGAAGTCTTGGTGAGTTCTTAGCTTGGTTCCAAAACTCTTAAACTAGCTAACCTGCTGTAAATCCATTGAAGTTGTAGGAAATTAAGACCGCTCAGAAACTGCTTCGCCGAGGAACCGTTGAACTTGAAGTTCGTCCAACAGCCGAAACCTGATATACACGTACTCATGAGCATGCGTCATAGAGTTGCCGCTGACCGATTTACAGTACTGTAGTTACCAGTCTCTACTCGTGTATCAGGAGAACAACTGCGGAATGGATCGATTGATCTTTTCAGTATTTTGTACTATAGTATTATTTTTGATTTATTAATGCTTAAGCAATTTACATGCATTTGGGATTTAAACGAACAAAATGGGCTCCTGAGTAAATATAACTCCAAAAAAGTTATTCCACTCTCTAGAGTTATTTTAGTGAAAATAATATTGAAATGGTAGTTTCACACAACCAATGTAAAGGTAAATTTAACCAAAAACTTAATGTAATTTTAACCATTTTTAATGATAACATTTTCTCGACCATTCTATAATTGGTAGGTTATGGATATAACCATTTTAGTTGGTTGCTACAACAAGGTTCTATATTGCCATTTTTAACAAATTTAATTTTTTACCATTTTTAAATTGGTTAGTATGCCCAATATGAAATGGTTATAACCATTTAAATTTATTATTCCAACCAGTTAGTTTTCACAGTGTATATCAAAGTTAGTCAGCCTATAATGTCCATTGCCTATTTCTTATTCAGTCGGATCATTACTTAGCAGAGAAGAGGCGCTTATTAGGTGCTGGGCGGTTAATATAGCATTTACAGTATAGTAAATAATATAATGATTGGTATTCATTTAAGTCTCTCGGATTGTGAGAACTTAGGAATGAAGGCTTCATGCATGCACTGGTTGGCCGCATGCATGTACTGTAAAAGTGCATGCATGCACATGTGATGCATACATGCACTTTGTGATTGCATGTATGCAGGGTATATGCATGCATGCACAATACATGCAAACGCATGCATGCAAATGAGGTGCATGTATGCGTGCATACATGCAAATTTGGGTACATGCATGCCACATGCATGCACATTTTGGAAGGGTACAGAGCAAGTTGAAAATGTTCAGACCGGCCCATTAGACGACGAAATAAGTGAGGAAGAGATAATTAATGCAATCAACGGGCTAAAATATAAAAAAGCTCCTGGAAAAGACAATATACTAAATGAGATATTGAAATATGGAAAAGAACAATTAAAAGTACCGCTGAAAAGGTTATTCAATGCATACCCGAAAAGCTGGGGACTGGGACTCAGTCCCTATACACAAAAAAGGAGACAAATCTAATATGGATAACTATAGAGGAATCACGCTCCTGTCTTCTCTCGGTAAATTGTTTACATCAATTTAAACGGAAGATTATACAACTACTTTAACGAGAAAGGAATTCTGAAACGCGAACAAGGTGGATTTCGGAAAAGTTTTAGTACGTCCGATAATATATTTATCCTAAAAACAATGATCGACAAATATGTAAAAAGCATTCCAAGAGATAAATTACTTGACAAATTAAAGAAAACCGTAGTGAACGGACGCTTCTATTCCATTAATAATTCGATGTATTCCCATGACTCTTCAGTAGTTAAACTAGACAATAAGGTAACACCCGCCTTTAGATGTTATACAGGTGTCAAGCAAGGGTGCATGTTATCCCCCACCCTGTTTAATCTCTATTTACACGACCTTCCTGGAACGTTAAATGACAAAAATAATAATATCACAGCCGGTGGCGCACCACTAAGTTGCCTTTTATCTGCAGATGACTTAGTTATTATGTCAAAAAGTGCTGTTGGTTTACAAAATTACTTAAACAAACTAGAGAGCTTTTGTAATGAATTTCAAATAGATTTGAAACTCGAGAAAACCAAAGTGCTTATTTTTAACAATAACAGAAAAAGAATGAACAATTACTGCTTTTAATATAAAGATAAGGAATTAGAAAATGCAAGAACTTATAAATATCGGCCTTCATTTTAGTACCAACGGTAACTTCACCTTAGCCAGAGAAGAGTTAAAAAAAGACTACTCTGAAAGCACTTTATAAACTCAGAAAAGAAATGGACGTTTTTTTAGAACAAATCTCAAACTTACAATGTCACATTTTGATACATTAGTGAAACCTATAACCTCTATGGAAGTGAAATATGGGGTGCAGACCAATCAGAAATATCAAACAGAGATAACTTGGAGGTCGTTCACATCACATTTTGCAAGATGTTACTTGGAGCAGGAAAATACTCAAGCAATAACGCGTGCCGTGCAGAGCTACATGTAGGTCGATTTCCCCTAAATGTGGATGCAAAACATAGATGCATAAAATTATGGATAAAACTTGTTGATCTAGATAACGTCCAAAAATGATCTTACTGTATCTATCATGAAACCAAAAAACCAAAATAACAAAGCGTACTGGAGTAAGAAAGTCAAAGAAATATAATTTCATTGCGGCTTTGGAAATCTTTGGTATGATCAAGACAATATTACTCAACAAAAAGTATGGCTTAAGCACATCAAACAGAGACTAAGAGATAACGAATTCCAATACTGGCTAAGCGAAGTGTATAATGATGATAGGAAAAGACCCCAACAGCGAAATAAATTAAGAACATACCGCTTATTTAAAACAACATATACATATGAGAATTACCTTACAGAAGTTAAAAATCTGAAACACAGAACGGCCCTAACTAGACTAAGAATTAGTAATCACAACCTAGCAATAGAAAAAGGCAGACACGCAAGGCCATACAAAAAACCGGAAGAACGAATCTGTTTAAAATGTCAAAAAGATATCGAAGACGAAATGCACTTCTTGACAAAATGCCCAGTTTATAATAACCTAAGAGAATTTATTTTCAACATTTAGACTTGCCAAAAAAAAACCCGACACAATGACAGAGAAACAATTGTTTCTCGCACTGATAAACCCACAAAAAATACTGCAAAAGGCATCAGCTAAATATGTTTACGATTGTTTTAAAAAAAGAGAGGAGACGTCCGATAATATATTTTAATATAGTTATCTCTGATAGAAATTGTAAAACTAGTTATAAAGTCAAATGTAAATTATTGTAAAATTATCTTTTTAAATTATGGTAACACTAACGTTATTTGGAACAAACAATCAATGTAGAAAGTGCACCTAACACAACTTTGAAGAGGGGGAGAGGGGGTTAATTTTAAGAATGGTCTCTAAAAGCGAGCGTTGTCTCAAATTAGTTTGCAGATGATTGTAGGTAGTTGACCTCAGGTTCCATAAAGGAGCACTTGTCCTTATTCAGTTTAAGTCCTGCGTTGGCTAAACTTTCTACCAAAGACTCAAGCACCTGAAGGTGTTCCGCTTCAGTTGGACCCGTTAAGGAATGTCCTTCAACACATTTTACATGGTTCTCTGGAAAATACCTACAGCACTATGCACTCCAAACTGCAGTCTCTCATATGCAAACAGTCATTATATCACACTTGACACGGGTTTCTTTGTTCTTCATATATAGGGGTGAAACTCTGGTATAAACCTGTTGAACAATAGACTAATTAAAAGCCCGGGGAGGGATTTGATGTTCAGGCAGGGAAATGTGGGGTTGATTAATGAATAAACTCATAAATTTGAGATCTATAATTGACAGGGAGGTTTATAACTCAGTTATAAACCTCCCTGTAACAGTTATAAACCTCCTGTCCAGACGAGTTACTGTTTTTGGGTTACCTGTGGCGCGCGGTCGAAAATGGGCGCACCGACAGTAACCCAAGAAACAGTAACTCGTCCGGAGAACTATTTATTACACGGACAAACATTCAAACTTACTTTACTTAAAGAAAAAAACTACAATTGTTAAATGAAATATTGTTGGATCTAGACATTTTCTTGAGTGGACACTCATCTTCGCCGTCCACACTGTTCTCCCTCTTAGGTTTGATTTTCTCTTCCTCCCTAGCTCTTGCCTGAACCAAGTCACCATACGCAGTACTTCCACATTCGAACGCTTTGGAAATTACTACCTTCGTCTTTACGTCTGGCCTTTGATATTTTTGCAGAGATCTTACGTCTCGATGGCCCGTCCTTTTCATTATGAATTTCTCGGGCACGCCTTTTTCCAAACCCCTTGTCACGGTAGTGGCTCTTAAGTTGTGATTAGTAAAGTTACCCTCAATGCCAGCTTCTTTACACAGTTTCCGCACTGTTTGCCCTAGACTATGGCCAACTGAATTACCCGTAAACCACTCTAGAATTAAATAATTAAATAAATAAATTAGTTAATGTCTATTTCTGGAAGAACTGTAGAACACCCCGCCATAGTTTCACTTGACATCTTTCTTTTAAACTCTTATGACAATTTTTTTTAAATTTAATCTTCAAAATTCCACAAATTCTCAAGGCAAAGGCGACTGACTATCAGGTTTTCAGGAATTTTTAAATTAGCCGAATATTTCGTACACTAAGATACATGTGCCATTTATAATTATGTATTGATAAATACAAAAAATACCTTCATCAGTATCCTTATACTTTCGCCTTGGGGCTAGGTAGAAGCAGTCTTTGATAGACTTTGGGCATTTGGCTACGTACTTTTTGTACAGCTGAACAAGACATCTCTCCGGCACATCATCATTTGCGTAATTCTCGATGCATTAATTTGCCTTTCACAGAGCGATGCTTCAAACCACCCATATAGTTTTTCTCTCCGAAAGAAGTATACACCAGCCTTTCTGGTTCCTTCTCGAACGCGGGCAAGAGTTAGCTGTTCGAATCGTAGTGTACGATGTTCTTTGCCACTTCGAAGGGAAAAGTTCTTGCCTATCAGAAAGACCATGGTGTTGAGAAGAACTTGAGGAGAGTGATCACCAAGAAGTCTGAGAGCCCATAATGATTCCTCCTGCTTCTCTGTAAAGGCCTCAGCCTGTTTCTCTACGGCTCCAATGCCCAGTGTAGTTAGTCGCTTCATTTCAGCATCAAGCGAGTCTTGAAAATGCTTGAAAAAGGAATTGTCAAACAAGTTAATCTCAGGCCGACCATTCTCCCTGAAATGCCTCTGTATTCCACAGCATATCTGGTACAGTGTATTAGGAGTGTAGGATTCTCCGGCACTTTTCTCCTGTCTCACTTCCACAACGAATTTCCCGAGCCAGTAATTCAATTCTTCGTCGTTTAACTGTAACACATTGGACTGAAGACTTCGGTACAAATCATCATTTGATGGCACATTTCGAATACTTCGTTCAGCCGCCCACTGCTCCCACACTCTAGCACACCAAGCTGTGCACGATCTGGTACCTTCGGGAATTCGTTCTTCGTTGCATTTCTGTAATTCGGCGTCAGAAACTATAATATTTCGTTCCGTTTTAGTCGACTCTCCACTTATTATGCCCAGTATATCCTCACAATCATCCAATACCGGCTGCCGTGAACTAAACACGTTCTGTGTTAGAAACATTTAATCATCGTTGTCACTATTAGAACAGTCGCCATCTTCGAAGACGTTTCGAAATGGCAAGTTGCGATAAATTTTTAGAATCTTCCATTAATTAACATTTTACCAACTAAAACTTACAAAAGCTTTTAATTTGTTATTACTAAAACGCGTGGAAATGTGCAGTTCACATCGTCTACATTTATAAGCTTGCCATATTTGCATGCTTTTAAAATCACAGCTCCCTTTTTGAAACCGATTTCTATACGTTACCGTGCTAACGTCTTAATTATACTTGTAGTCTCAACCATTTACGTATACACTGGTGGTTTATTACAGGATTCTCAAACGCGCCGAGCCAGACGATCGGCAACAAAATACAATAAATTATACGACCGGCAGACGGCGGCGTTTGAGAATCCTGTAATAAACCACCAGTGTATACGTAAATGGTTGAGACTACAATTAGTTTGAGACAAACTGTGCGGATGCGAGACAAAATAGACCAACGTTACACTTCAATCTCATGTGCAGAATGAAAAGCAAAATCCAAGTCTAGAGAAAAAACTACGAGAATTTACATATAAACAAAGAGCTAGCGGTGGAAAAAAACTGAACTAACAGTTACGTAACACGTGCGAAGATAACAAAAGTACGTTACATAACCTAAAATAACAAGACATTAATTTACATTTTTTACGCATCTACATTCCGGCCCCTAAAATACACAATATTTTACCATCTATAGAAAGATGCGAAACCGACATATGAAGCATGCAATAAATGTCTGAAATCTGTTTAGCTCTAAATGTTCAAATTGCGGCTGATTCTAGTAAGCACAATTTAGCAATTGGCCTGTTAAATGTTCCTGATCTTGTCTTGTTTCTTGCTTGTCTCATGAAGCCTTTCTTGTCGGGGTACACTTGGGTGACTCTGCCGATTGGCCAGGAATTCCGTGGGGAAGAGTGGTCGACCATCAACACGACATCATCTACAGCAAAGTTCCTCTTTGGGTATTTCCACTTGTCTCTCTCTTGCAATGCAGGGAGATATTCTATTGTCCATCTCCTCCAGAACACGTTGGCCATATACTGGACCTGACGCCATCTCTTTCTCGAGTAAATCTCATTCTTGTCAAAGAGTCCAGGCGGAAGGGCAGGTTCTTGATTTAGGAGAAGCAAGTGATTGGGTAGCCTGCGTAGCAAGCCCAGGGGAATGGGGAGAGGGGAAGAGGAGAGGAGGAGGAATGGGGAGAGGAAAAGGGAAAGGAGGGCTTGCAACGAACCCCCCGTTTTTTCCCTTTTAACATTCATTTTTTAGACGTAAAATTCCGATTGGCTAAAGCCGTGTTCAATGACATTTGATTGACATTTGATTGACACTTGTAATAAAAATAGCGGTTATGGCGCGATGAAATGAATTCACACGAAGGACTTGTTGGCCATTTGACCCACCAGATTTGGAAAAAGTATCTTCAACTTCTTGTAGTTTATAGAGCTATTAGTAGATGTACAGCGATAGCTTCAGGGTTGTCGGAAAAACGAATAGCGAAGACCCAGGCGGAAAAACGAACCCCGAAAAACCGAAGACCGGAGAAGAACTGAAGTCTGTTGTGAATTTTTCCTTGTCGAAAATCGTATGTTTAAGCCAAAATGTCTTGCTGGAAATTTAGTACGGATACCCTAGAGGTTTCAGAGAGTTTTTATTTGGTGAAAATCCATACAGAACTCCATTTTCTAGCCCAAATGTTTGATCTTCGGCTTCGTTGAGAAGGCAGTTCAACATGGCGGCCCGTCTTGTTCAACCAGTGCTGTATACAGTTATAGACTTAGTCTAGGCCAACTTTAGCAGCCTTGAGTTGCCTAAGAAGCAGATTCTTTACGACTAGGATGTCAAGTGATTCAGGATTGCTACGTCTTGGGACCAGAAACTGCGAAGTTGTATTTTATTTTGATGCAAATGTCTGAAGGTTTTGTTACGCCAGTGTTTGGAAAGCGAAAGTCGTGAATGGACGAATAACATTTTCAAACGTTTGATGTAGAAACACTGACTTGTATGGCAAAATATTGTACTACACTTGGATAGTATGTACCCAGGAGACGTCAATTGCTTTTATTGCACTCAATTTGGTGCGGAAATGTGTTTTTGCGTACAAAACGCTCGCCAGCCAGATTGAGAGAGAAACCAAAATGGTCTTGCCTCTTGGCTAGGCCAATTTAGTAGCCTTAATTTACCTTAGGTTGCCATAAGAAGTAGATTATTTACGATTAGGATGTCAAGCGATTCAGGATAGCTACGTTTTAGGACGAGAAGCTGCGAAGTTGTATTTTATTTTGAGGCATTAGACTCTAGAGAGTTTTATAAATACTTAGTAACGCGAGTGTAATTGTGTTTTTTCGTGTCGAAAAACGTATTTTTAAGCCACAATTTCCCGCTGTAAATTTAGTATGGTACCCCAGGGGTTGTAGAGTGTTTATTTGGTGAAAATCCATGCAGAAATCAATTTTCTAGCCCAAATGTTTGACCTCTGTTCTTCGTTTTTCCTAGGGGTCATTTTGAACTTCCTTCGCACCGAAGGTCAAACATTTGTAACAGACAGAAACAAGGAAGTTGATTGGTTGATTTTGACAGATGACATGTCAGACGACACTGAAAATGAATTTATAATTTGGGGGCGTAAGGGAAAAAATGGGGGGTTCGTTGCAAGCCCTCCTTTCCCTTTCCCTTTCCTCTCCCCATTCCCCCTCCCCCCCTCTTCCAATTCCCTACCTCTCCCCTCTTCTCTCCTCTTCCCAATTCCCCCTGGGCTTGCTACGCAGGCTAGTGATTGGGTGTTAGAGGTTCTTCGTCTGTAGGATCGCTAGAGACCTTTGTCAAAGGTCGTCCATTGATTATAGCCTCTACTTCGGACATCAGAGTCGAAAAACCTTCGTCATCTAGAACTTGTTCCTTTGCTAGGGCGGTCAGGATCTTACGAATTGTTCTAATACATCGCTCCCAGGATCCTCCAAAATGTGATGCATAGGGTGGATTGAAAAACCACTTGATTTCTCTTTGTAAAAGGAAATCGTGAATCTGAACTTGATTCCACTCCTTCAGGGCTATACGCAATTCTCTTTCACCTCCAACAAAGTTGGTGCCGTTGTCTGCGTACATTTCCTTGACCTGACCTCTGCGTGCGATAAATCGTCTTAAAGCAAGGATGAACGAATCTGAATCAAGGGAATGTGAGACTTCTATGTGTACTGCACGTACAGCCAAACACGTGAAGATTACTCCATATCGCTTGACCAGGCTTCTCTTGAGACGTACGTAGAAACGGCCAAAGTAGTCCACTCCAGTACAGGTGAAAGGGGGATTATCGGGAATAACTCTGGCTGCTGGTAGATCTGCCATCTTTTGTTCAGCACTTGTGGCTTGGCGACGCTTGCAATCAAAGCAGCTAGACAAGATTCCTCTAACGGCAGAATTAGCATGCACCACCCAGAAGCGTTGACGTAGCATACCTAGGACGTACTCTCTTCCAGAATGTCCAGATTTGACGTGAAGGTGCTTGATAATAAGCTTGGAGATGTGAGAGTTCTTTGGAATGATAATTTGATGTTTGGCATCATCAGGTATCAACGATCTGCTTAGGCGTCTCCCGACACGAATTAGGCCTTCGACCAGGATAGGATCCAGTTTCAGCAAATGGCTCGACCTCTTAACAGTATTCCCACTCTCAAGAGCTGTAAATTCGTCTGGGAAAACCTGGCGCTGGACATAATTCAGAATTTTTCTTTCTGACTCTCTTAATTCATCAACTGTGATAGGATCTGTGTCTTTGGCTCTCAGACTGTTGATGTCATCTTCCTTGGCATCTCTGCGCCTTTCTTTGAACCGTTTCTGACATCTGAAACATCGGGCGATGAACTTCTTAAGATGCATCCAGGATGAGAACCTCTGAAAAATGGCATCTAGTGCGCTTACTGATGAGGTGGCGACTACTGTAAAGGCTCCAATCTCTTTCTTTACTTCAGGGTCATCAGTAAGGGGATCTTTCATGGTGCCTGGTCGCGTAGACCACTCGCTTTCGGGTTTCCGCAGAAATTCCGGCCCCTTTAGCCTTCGCTCACGACTAAGGAAGGTATGGGCAGATAGACCTCTAGAAGAGTCATCAGCAGGATTAAACTTTGTACCTGTGTGCTTCCATTGTACTGGGCTTGAAGCATCTCGTATGAAGGCAACACGATTACCTACATTGGTATGGAATTTCTTGGAGTCGTTCTCGATGTAGTGGATGACAGTCATGCTGTCCGTCCAGAAGGTTGAGCTCTCTATTGACACATCTAGTTCACTTCTTAGCATCTTATCTGAACGTACGGAAAGTGTAGCAGCTGCCAATTCTAGTCTAGGAATAGTCATTTGCTTCAGAGGGGCAAGGCGAGATTTTCCAAATAGGAAAGAACAGTAGACTTGGCCTTGTGTATTTACCATTCGTATGTACGAAACAGAGCCATATGCACTTTGGGAGGCGTCTGAGAAGTGGTAAATTTGACTTGAGATGACTTCACCGAAGCCTTGTGGCTTGATGCATCGGTTGGTCGAGAACTTTATAAGTTCAGGGAGCTCTGAAAGCCATTTCTGCCAACGAACACAATCTTCATAGGGGATTTCCTCGTCCCAGTCTAGCTTTTTCTTGTAAGATCTTGCAACAGAATCTTGGCTGGTAAAACAAAAGGAACCGCCATCCCAAGTGGGTTATACACAGAGCTCACCACTGAAAGCAAACCGCGACGGGTAACGGGACGGTCCTTGAGGGTAATCTTGAATCCGAGAGTCCCTGACTCTACATGCCATGTAACGCCAAGAGCTCTCTCGATGGGGAGACTGTCATGATCAAAGTCAAATTCTTTGATTTCCTTAGCTCGTTCACCTTCAGGAATGGACTGCAATACTAGTCTGTTGCTAGACATCCACTTGGTAAGTCTTAAACCTCCGTTCTCCATGAGACGGCATAGATCTCTGACGAGGGCGATGGCTTCATTGATTGAAGGTATCGACTTCAAACAATTATCAACGTAGAAGTTCTTGTAAACGGTGGCGATTACTTCTTCATTAAAGTTGCCCTTGTTATCGTCTGCATTCTTCCTAAGAGCAAAGTTTGCGCAGCTAGGTGACGAGACAGCACCGAACAAGTGGACTGTCATCTGGTACTCTTCTAATTCTTGCTCCAAGTTTCCATCCGTCCACCAGAGAAAGCGCAGTAAGTCACAGTCAGATTCAGTAATGCGTACTTGGTGAAACATTCCTTGGATATCGGCCATAACAGCGACGGGTTCTTGGCGGAAGCGAACCAGGACTCCTACCAAGCCGTTAGTAAGATCCGGACCTTGCAATAATACTTCATTCAGGGACACTCCATTGAACTTGGAAGAGCAATCAAATACAACGCGTATTTTGTCTGGCTTCTTCTTATGATATATACCATGGTGAGGTATATACCATACTCTACCGTTACTTCTCTTTAGTTGATCCCGTGGAACTTTCCTTGCATGACCCTTCTCGATTGTGTCATTCATGAAGGCCAGATAATCGTTTTTGAAATTCGGGTTATTCAGCAACTTTCTTTTCAGGTAGGCTGCTCTTCTCTCTGCTTGAATTCGATTGTTTGGTAAGTGCAGCGATGGATCTTTGATGGGTAAGGCGATCTCGTAGTGTCCGTCGTCATGCTGCTTGGTTGTTTTCTCTGCAATATTTAAGAACTGAAGATCTTCATCAGTGCGTTCTGTCGTGGCATCAGAATATGCATCCGCGAGATCTACACATGCCGAACACATCGTGGCTAACATCAAGACTTACATCTGAGAGAAGACTGCTTGAGCGGAGAGCTCCTTGTAGCCTTCCAATTGGGCCATTGATAACCCATCCAAGGTCAACCCTAGTGGCATATGGTCCCCCATTGGTACTGATGACCTCTTTTGGTTGTAGTGCCTCAGGAACGTTGACGCCGATTAGGAGATCCACTTCTTAGTCAAGTTTTGGTAACTGTAAGTATTGTTGGAGCTGAGGGCAACAGTCCACATCATCTTGGGTTGGAATCTCGTTCTTGGCGACTGATATGTCTGGTCTGGAGAACACAACTGGCAGGGGGATTACTTTGTTTTCATCAAGATCGGAGATTTCAAGATTCCGGATGATCATAGTATCAACCTGTTCAGTTCCTCCAATTGTGGTCAGTTTGATCTTTGATTTCTTTCCAACAGCTCGAAGGCGATGTACAAGACTGTCCGTACAAAATGTAGATGTCGAACCACTATCAAGTAAGGCATAAGTCTCTATGTATGTATCGTCACCGGCCTTTCTTACTCTTACTGGAACAACTGGCAGAACGGTCTTAGACTGTTTGAGTGGTTCAGCAAACTTGCTTAGGGTTGATTGTGTTCTATACTAACTCCTAAGTACTATTTCAAACACAAACTGGAGTGGTATTCCAAATGTTGAGAAAACAATTGAAACCTGAGAGGCGTAGTTCTCATACCCAAAATATGTCGAACGCACTTTGATAATCTATGATTACTTCTAGCACAGGCTAACCATCCTCCCATTTTGTGTATTTGTCACTGATGTTTTAATAATCCATCATTTCTTAGCAAATTGTGAAATAAAATACCCTTTGACTTGATTCTGCTGTATATATGTGTTGATTTAGCGCGCGCTCATAATACAGCTCGGGTTTCCTGTGGCTCAGGATTGTTTACATATAGCTCGGGCTTCCTGTGGCTCATCTCGCCAACTACATAAAAATACACAAGGCAGGCAACTAAATTCATCGCCGACAAGCGAGACGCGCGAGAATTTTGCCAAAAAACGAAAACTTCCAGGTTCCTGCTCCCTCTCTAACATTCAAAATATTTAAGAACAGTAAATGAGCTACGTTTTTGGTGGTAATTCACGGCGACATCGAGTGTTCCACACTCGTAAAAGCTTCTTAGAAACCGTCAAACTGATCCAGATTTTCGGCGATTTTTTTTTCTCCCTATGATCGGGACAGATATGAGCCATCATAAGGATTTATAACGGTCATCACATTCAAATTGTTTTAATCAATCTGTCGAATGATCTCCCGTCTAGAGTCTACAGCGAACAAATGGACAGCTGACATATTTCCCCTAATCTCCCTCGTATGGGCTGTTTTGCAACTTGACACACCACCCCGATGAAGTAGTTTTTTGGCAGCTTCCGATAAACGAACCGGAAGAAAAATATCTTGAAGATTAAGACTCGCGGGAAGTTTGTTTACAAAAATATATGTCGCACGACCGCTAAACTCTTGTACTATGATTTCAGACCAAATTTTACTCCACTCTACTGGTATTACCAGGTATTACCATCAGGAAATTCAGCACAAATACAGTTTATCACATCATAAAAAAATATTTAACTAGAAAATTACCGTGTTTGTAGTGAGCTTCTCGTTCCAAGAGTGCCAGGATCTTTGAAATTTCTAGTAATAATAATAATAATATATATTTATATAGCGCATTCTCCATTGCATGCCCGAATGCGCTTTACATTGATGTAAAAAAAAAAAAAAAAAAAAAAAAAAATGTACAATATCTTGGATAAATCTGGAGAACTTATTTACAACTGAAACAACTTGTATGTAAAACACTTGTATGTATTAATAAAATGCTAATTTGAATAAATGTGTCTTTAGCTTATATTTAAAAATCTGAATAGAGTCACTTCTCCGAATATCTACTGGAAGATTGTTCCATAATCTTGGCGCGCAAACAGAAAACGCCCTAGCACCATAGGATTTCAGACGGTGAGCCGGTTGCTGAAGCAACAGCTTCTCAGCCGACCTTAGAGCGCGTGCCGGAACGTATGGCTCTAGTAACTCATTTAAGTAAGCAGGTGCAACACCATTAACTATCTTATATGTATAAAGTAGAATCTTGAAAGTTATGCGCTGCTCCACTGGGAGCCAGTGCAATTCATAAAGCAGAGGTGTGATGTGATCACACTTGCGTGACATCATAATTAGCCTTGCAGCAGAATTAAGCACGTATTGTAAACGTTGTATGAGATGACCTGGCAGACCATACAATAATGCATTACAGTTATCAATTCTAGATATAACAAAAGCATTAATCAACGTCTTAATAGAGTCAAAACTTAGGGAACGTCTGATATTGGCAATGTTCCTAATATGAGAGAAGGAGATCTTACAGACCTCCTTGATGTGACTCTCAAGATTCATAGTACTATCAAATGTAACACCAATGTTCTTCGCTGAGCAGGAGAGAACGACAGGAAAATCCCCCACCTGCACCGACTCTATGGGAGGTTGACAACGACTCTTAGAGTGTAACACAAGGAGTTCGGTCTTGTAGATTGTTGATCAGCATCCAGTGATCAATATCGCGCACACATGCCTCGACTCTCACTTGACACTGCTCAAGATCACCAGGGACATACGAGAGTGTGAAGAAGAAGTTCCACTTTCTTCCGATTTGAAGTAGTCGATAATTCCACCACAAACTGGCACAAACATTGAGAACTTGAAGCGAATTCGCAAACCGAAGCGAAGTCCAAAGCCAAAGTCAAAGAGTTAGGCCGTCCATATCACTTTAAATCTTGTCTAACACTAACAGTTCCAGCAAATGTCCAACATTTCCTCGTCGTTTGTCGAAGGCAAAGAAACAAATCCTGCTAAACATTGCACAGCGCCGTTAAGTGTAGAAAGCGGCCCAGAAGTTCGTCCGAGACAAAACATTCTCAGGCGAGATTCAGGAGGACATGAGAGATCTCGGATGCAAAATGCAAACCAGCTCTCATGCATAAATGAAGTTTTTCCGAGGGCGGGAATTTGTAGCGCACGCGTGCAAAGGTTTTTTCGCGCCTTTTGTGCGAACTGAGTAAACGTTTGAACTGAACAAAAAAAATCCAAAGTGAGCAGTGAATTGGAGAAAACTGAGTGAGGGTTAGCTAGAAAACCCGTGCAAAAAGTGTTCAAATACTCATATATTTGGAAGCAATCCGTTAGACTACTACTTAAAGTATAAATCAGTTACTTGAACCGTAAAAATACAAGCAAAAAGGGAACCCTAAGGCTTGTAGTTGTAAAGATGCAAGAGACCAGCTGAGACTTCTGAGCCCCTGAAACATTTTATAACGCTTTACAATATAATGTTTTTGCCTTCGACAAAATCGACTTTGGTCTTTCGGAGTTGAAATCGGAAGAAAGTGTACTTCTTCTTCACACTCTCGACCAGAAATTTCAAAGTCAAGATCCTGGCACTCTTGGAACGAGAAGCTCACTACAAACACGGTAATTTTCTAGTTAAATATATTTTTATGATGTGATAAACTGTATTTGTGCTGAATTTACTGATGGTAATACCTGGTAATACTAGTAGAGTGGAGTACAATTTGGTCTGAAATCATAGTACGAGAGTTTAGCGGTCGTGCGACATATATTTTTGTAAACAAACTTCCCGCGAGTCTTAATCTTCAAGATATTTTTCTTCCGGTTCGTTTATCGGAAGCTGCCAAAAAACTACTTCATCGGGGTGGTGTGTCAAGTTGCAAAACAGCCCATACGAGGGAGATTAGGGGAAATATGTCAGCTGTCCATTTCTTCGCTGTGGACTCTAGACGGGAAATCATTCGACAGATTGATTAAAATTTTTTTAATGTGATGACCGTTATAAATCCTTATGATGGCTCATATCTGTCCCGATCATAGGGAGAAAAAAAAATCGTCGAAAATCTGGGTCAGTTTGACGGTTTCTAAGAAGCTTTTACGAGTGTGGAACACTCGATGTCGCCGTGAATTACCACCAAAAACGTAGCTCATTTACTGTTCTTAAATATTTTGAATGTTAGAGAGGGAGCAGGAACCTGGAAGTTTTCGTTTTTTGGCAAAATTCTCGCGCGTCTCGCTTGTCGGCGATGAATTTAGTTGCCTGCCTTGTGTATTTTATGTAGTTGGCGAGATGAGCCTGACAGGAAGCCCGAGCTATATGTAAACAATCCTGAGCCACAGGAAACCCGAGCTGTATTATGAGCGCGCGCTAAATCAACACATATATACAGCAGAATCAAGTCAAAGGGTATTTTATTTCACAATTTGCTAAGAAATGATGGATTATTAAAACATCAGTGACAAATACACAAAATGGGAGGATGGTTAGCCTGTGCTTCTAGTAGCAAAAATATTAGTGTCGGGATCTATATCAGAGTTCAATAGAAGGTGTCTAGAATCAAGGTCATCTAGAAAGGGATTGAAACACTTATTTTTTAGCAGTTCATGGTCAAAAGTAGAGTCAAGAATAGAGTTACGGTCAAAAATAGAAAAGTAAAAGTCAATATCATCATTAAAGTGGTTAAAGGGAAAGACATGTTGAGCAGAACCAAGATTCATCAGAATTAGAAAGGGAGGTTACTGTAGGAAATTATTTCCCCTGATCTTTTCCTGTCAGTTGGATCAGGTTTCGCACGAGTTGAGGTACTTACGAATGGTTTAACTATTTATTGGCTCTTTAGCTCCTGACAGCTATCGACATAAACTCAACATTTTACCACATAAACCTTAGTCGCTCGTCGTAACTTCAGTGCGAACTTCTCGCTCGCTTCAATCCTTACAACAACTGTCTATAGTCTAGTCAGTAAAATAACTGAGCACGTGAACACCGCGATGTCTTCACGTGATTGTGGGCAACACGTTAAGGCCGCTACAGGTGTAATCATTTAGAGAGAAGGGAGTATATTACATTTCAGATGAGTCCAAAGGTGTAAAGAGTCACAAAATAAGGCTCTGTGGTTGTTATGGACAGAGAAATTGCAAACGGAACAAGGGCACTTGATAGGCTTTTAGTGTACAGAAAAGCAATAACAATAATAAATGGTTTATTTTACGTCGAAGATACAGGAAGCCGTTACCGGGTCTCTCCATGGTCGAATTGGAATTTAGGTTGGTTTTTGAGGAGGGAGGAAAACCGGAGAACCCGGAGAAAAACCCTCGGAGCAAGGGCGAGATACCAACAAACTCAACTCACGTATGGCGCCGCGTCCGGGATTCGAACCTGGGCCACAGAGGTGGGCTCCCCGATAATAGCAACGAGTGTAATTATTTAGTCAGAATAGCTAATTTTTTAGTAATAATCTTAAAGGTTGACAGAAATGAAAAGAATAAACAGAAGTGGAGTCAAATAGGAGAAGCTGGGAAAAAACGATTAGTTAATTATTAAATTAAATCCACTGAGATCTCGCTCAGTAACGTGATTGCAGTTATTTACAGTTTGTAGTAGGCAAGATCATAACTGAGATATATAAACTAATACTAATAGTCTATGGATCTAGTTGGTAAACTTAACTGATAGCTACAATCTCTTGTCATTGGGGGAGGGTTGTACATCGGTTCAACAGTGCCGGATGTGTGAGATGAAGGCCGTAGAAAAAACGATTGCTTCTTGATTGCTTCTTGATTGATCGCTCTTGTCAAAATCGGAAAAGAAGAAAGAGACATTTCATTTCCTTGACCACTGTTAACTTTGTAAACAGCCTAGTGTGTAATTGTAACATTATTTTTGTCGCTTTCTTCACGATAATAAAGATAGACCGGCAACGTGCCGGCTTCCTGTAGATCGTTGAATACAGCTTTTCAAACCACTGAATATAACAAAATAAATAATATCCGACCTAAACTTCTTGCTCATCACAGTCAGACCTGTTACGAAGCCAGCATGTCATTTTCGTCTTTTTGTTATTAACCCCCACCTACCTCTTTTGTAGATAAGTGAAAATTTGAAACAAAGTTTGACTTTGCATTGTGCTGTGTATATTGTTTTATTCTACTCACTCCCATCCCATCCGTTTGGTCGACTCACCTGCACATAACTGACTACAATGTTTGGGGAAACAATTTCCTAAGCATGCGCACGATTGACCGGTAAAGTTATATTTGGGTGTTCTTTAGGTGAAGTACCCTGGATCAGAGGCCTCTCCTAGATCACATTAGCTTCTCCTTTCTCACAATATCAACTCTCTTAGAGTTCCTAAGGAGAGGAATCGCTCACTTAATTAATTCATGAAATGACCATATAAACTAACATAAAATAGCAGTAATTTAAAATGTACAAATTTGACAGCAATCGAGCGACGATGGTTGTTTAGTGTAGTGGTTGCGACGTTTGTCTTACGAGTAGGCGGGAGCGGGGTTCGAGTTCCAGAAAATCTCTCAATTTTTTTTTTTACCATTTTCTTGAGAAGTTTTTCTTGAGAACCCTAGCTCTAGGTGGGTAAGATCTTGTTTACTGACCGGTTAGGTTTATTTTTATTTTTCAGGGTAGGATTTTAGTTAGTTTAAATTGTCATTTCATGAGTTCATTAAATGAGCGATTCCTCTCCTTGGGAGCTCATACGCTTTGCAACCCTCTCGGTTTTTAAGCTCATTCATGCTCCTTTCCATTTTTCTCCTTTCTTAATATTCTGTGTTTTGTAATCCTACGTAATGAATAAATAAATGAATCTGACACTACCAGGATCCAGGTTGAACTGCAGGCTGATTTGATAGAGACATATAAGTCACAACACCTAAACAGTTAGGAAAAAACACTCCCTATTTTGTTAATTAAAATATTATCAAGGAGCAGTTTTTTTACCTTCTTGTCAATTCCACCGTGCCATAGAAGTGCTGACAGTTGGTAGGCGTTGGCTGACATAGCAGAGCATCTTGCACGGAGTAGCAGAGAGGAAGCCATGCTAACTGCCGGAATTGACCTATCTATCACCTTGCAGGACTTTTGCTGGGACCGCTCGTTCACCGCAGCAGCTCTCATGAACCGATGCAGAGTGGCTAGGCTAATCACATTTTCTGGCGACGTTTTAACTGAAGATTGAGGGATCTTTTCTTCCACACAAGGCCTTTGCTTTCTAGCTGTATATCTCGTTCAAAACAAGAAGCGATGGTTTCCCTTACTTTTACGTCACCCAGTAGGCTACGCGCCCCCAAATGCAAATCTCCCTTGGAAATGTGACGAACGACTTTGGATTCCTAAACTAAATATGATGACCTGAAAGAGTCAAAACAAAACAAAAACGTATAATTAGTATAAAGCTCTATATTTTTAATAAGCGGGTCGAAAATAGAGGGTTTTTCGGGGCGAGGTGTGAGAATTTATTAAGCTTTACTTAAAAATAGGTTTGATTCCTACCTCAATCTGAGATGAAGCAGCAGTTATTTCAATCAAGTTATCGTGGCATGGCAGTTCTGGGGCAAAACTGCATGACGGTCGGCAGAAGAGTTCTTCGCAGATGGGACGATCCCGTAGGCATACAAATTCGCTTCGTTCTGGTTTGCACTCGTTGCGGTGAGCTCGTCGACGGCGAAACCCAACATCTTCTTACGCGCTCCGAGGCTGCGATCGATCACTTCGATCTTCCGTCGTCGCACCGCCACAGATTATCCGTTCTTCTCCTTAAATTCCTCAAGATCACTTGAAATTCGAAGCGTTCGAAATCTCTTCGGCACTTATAACAAACCACGCAAGAAACTCCATCGCACCTCAAAATCGGTGTACCAAGGACCTTCGCCAAACGTTCTGCCAGTTTTTGTTCGAGCGAAGCTTTCCCATGCAGTAAACAATTAAATTACATTTTCCACTACCTAAAATTGTCAAGTTACACATGCATATCCTACATATTTCATTTGGCTTCACGATTTTCACGGGTGTTTTCTTCATAGCTTTTCGTCGTACGCACGTGAACACACTGACACAGCGCGCGAAAGCCAGAGTTTGTAAACATGCGATATGACACGTTTTGACAAGCTCACATACACCACGTGAACAAAACCGGTTTGGCCAGGTTTATATTTTTAGCACATTTTACGCATGCCAATCCAATTGGATTATGGTCAAAGGAACCGTAAACAATACTTGAGTCTCCCAGAGGCTCGTCGCTTCGCGACTTGAGCTGACGACTTGGGCTGACTTAGGGTATCCACCATCAAACACAGACATTTCTATGTAAAGCGGTACCTTTTAGGGGTCGGGTGTCAATTGAACAAAAAAGCTGTTATCAATTTACATTTTTATTATCTTTTAGGGGTCAAAATAAGCTTGAGCCACGCCCATTTTAGTACCTCTTAGGGGTCAAATCGAAAATGTCCGACGAGCATCCCTACCCCTTTTATATGGGAGTCACCCCCCCCCCCCCGGGCTTAAAAGAGGTCTCGCTTCGCTCGACTAAGACTCTGGCATCCAGGGTATGGGTGAAGCTGATTTGCTAGAAAATGTCCAATTTGAGGCAGCTAAGCTAATAACTGGTGCAATAAAGGGTACGCACAGGGAAAGTTTATTGAAAGAATGTGGTTTGCATAGGCTTAGGGCCGGAGGTCAATGCATAAATTATCTTTGATGTATATATATATATATAAAATAATCTTACACCAGCTTATATATTTGTCTGAGCTTTGTCCACAATACGTTTGTCAGAGAACCTCCTATACGCTTCTTAATAGGGACAACTTGTGTTTACCTTCTATTCGCACTGGAAACTGTTGAATTGATTTTTTTATTGTACGACTAAGTTGTGGAATAGTCTTGCTGCATCGACACGTAATAGTCCAGTTTCGTATTCGAAAATTACCGCTGAATTCAATGACTATAGGCGCATGTACGCAGGGTTAGCCTCATTCTGAAGGTGGGCTATTCACCACTCTGTGTATTGTTGTAGTTTCGCATTTTGCACCTTCTCGTTATTCACCTTTGCGGTAATTTTCGAATACGAAACTGCACTATTGTATTTCTTTAGCATCTTTTAAATCTGACTTGTTACGTAATAGATTTTATGTATTACCTCCTAATAAGTTTTTTTATCTTGGGGATCGCTATTCATCTGTTTTACATACAAGATTAAGATTGATGCATTGTGGTCTTAATTTTACCTTTATTCAATGAATTGTGGCGTCTTCTGTTTGTGTTTGTGGTGCGCCCAAAGAAGATGTTATTCATTATTTGTTGATTTGTTCCCGTTTTGCTGTTCTGCGCGCTATAATGCTTGCCTCAGTTATGCAGAATGCTGAAAATGTATGGGCTACTTTAAATTTATCCCCCAAAATGGATGTATTACTGAATGGTTCTTCCACTCTAAATTTCGAATTTAATGCCTCAATTTTAATGCACTTTGAAGTTTTATTATTGATTCAGGTCACTTTAGTCATTAGCCATTTTGCGTATTATTTGTATCTTCTTTTTTTCCTTGTTTGTTACTCTTTAAATTGTAATGTTTTTTGCTTCTTCGCGGTTTAAATGTATAAGTGTAAATGTAAGTGTTAATTAATCTGAGCTCCCTGGTGAGCGCTTTGTGCTCTTGGGGTTAACGTTTAGCTCAAATATTAATGGGGTTAACGTTTAGTTTAAATAAAAAACGTTATATATATTTGTCGAATAAAGAAAAAAAATTCGACCTCGGCTATCGCAAAATGTCATGATTTGTTCTTGTCTCGCTGTGAGTTAATTGCCTCTGTCTTCAGTATTGGTAAACAACTGAGCGCTCGCCACAAACAAATCATGATATATTACTGGACGAGGAAGATAAAATAAATAAGATATTGTAGTCCCCTAGAGAGAACCATTTAAAGTAAGTAATTGCTGTTTAGTTAAAATTTGGTAACCAACTAGCTCGAAAGAATTCAAGTAACTAAGTGAAACACGGCGTTCTACGATTTTCCCACGAATATCTCACTCGAATTATAATCGTTAAACTGATAATGAAGGTTTGCTGTAACAACAAAGTATTGATTGTCATTTCCTTGTTTCTTATTGCTTCTACAGTCTTCAAATTTTGGATATCTACGAGTGTTCTTCGACGACACAACACAGCGACACTACGACCACAACATCGGGCCAACAACACGTTGTTTCTGGATGTGGAATTGTCTCCAAGTTTTTTGTACCTCATTCAAACTGAAAGCTGTCTCTCGGAAAGGTTTCTGAGCACAGAATACTTCGGTAATTCTACACTATGTTCCTGTGATGTTCTCGTGTTAAGCTGGAAACAACTTTGCAATACTTCTACTTCACCACATATTCACTATGTACTTTTTTCACAAGTAACCTGGAGCGAAGGTCGCAATACATTGTTTAACTTGGCTAAGGACTCTCACAAACAATATATCTACTATATCTTCAGCGATGACGATTTGTGGTTTAGTTACACCAGCTATGCTACGAAACGTTTGAAGGGTGTACCTCCTTTGAGAGCATTTGAGGATTTTCTACTCGATTTTGAGCCAGCTGTCGGCGTTCCAAGTTATTTTTTACATCATGGCGCACGTTTTGCAGTCAACAAGCGCAAAGAAGTTTGCGAAAGCCTATGGAAAAACCAGACCTTGCTAAAGAAATCTCCAATGTATTTACCTCTTGTGGAATACGATGCATGTTTCAATGCAATACACCGCGATGCTATTAACCATATTCTACCCTATACAACACGGTATGATGCACTGTCATGGTGTAGCAGTCAGAGATGCTTCATTGCTGCAACAGAGCTTATGTTTCGCGGACAAGCTGTAATCTTTCTCCCTCTACATGTCGGTAACCCTACACATCGACCATACCCTCGTCATGAGCCAGATCCCGGTAAAGTGTGGAAGGATTGTGTGAAGGAAGTAGTTCACAAAATGCCGTACATCTATCAAAAGACGGAAATGATTCGCGAATTTCAAAGAAATCCTGACAATTACCTAGCAAAAACGTTAACATATTGTCTCGAATTTCCGGCTCATGCTCCCATTTTACCTTATGGACATTTTACTATGAATTTGAGTCTTCAAGGGAACACATAGAGGTTAGATAGATTTAATGTTGATTTTGTAATCGTCACAAATAGAGAAACGATAATTAGGCTGAGAATAATTAAGAATAAAAAACTATGATTTCTAACGAGACCTGAAACAACCATGAGGGCTGATCAAAGCCAGGTCCCGGCTAATCCACAGATCGAATTGGAATTTAGCTTGAACATTGGTTTTTGCGGAAGGAGGAAAACTGGAGAACCCAGAGAAAAACCCTCGGAGCAAAGGCGAGATACCAACAAACTCAACTCACATATGGCGCCATGTCCGGGGATCTAACCTGGGCCACAGAGGTGAGAGCTAGCGAAGCGCTTAACCACTGCGCCACCCCAGCTCCCAGAATAAGTATACGCTCTAGTTTTACATGTTACGATTCTCTGTTTGAAATAAAAGTATGATATTTGGAAGATAAACGACGCATTTACTTGTTAAGAAGAGATACGAAATAAACACAATAAAATGATATAATTATGTTACATAACCATACCAACAGTAACTAAGGCCGTGGTCACACTTGCGCTACGCAAAGTAATACGTTTGTTGTTACTATAGAAATAGCGTACTCTGCCCGCGCTAGCATGTGTGACCTTCAAAATGAAGCAAACGTACGCTTTCTGTAACTCGACGCTACTTAATACAAAACTTCTAATGCGCCGACGTGCGCTAGCAACTCCAGTACAACCACTCTAGAAGCGAGCTATGCAAACAAAATTTGAAGAGCTGTCATAGGCCGTGGTCACACTTGCGCTAGGCATACGTACCTAGCATGCAATTAGCCGTGTTTATTTAGCCTCGCGCTTGAGTGAACAGGGGTGAAGCACATTTGTGTTAATTAATTATCGTCACTTCATGTGTCAGGGGCATTCAGTCGAGAGCAGTGGGTTTGTTGTCAAAAGAAAAATCATGGATAGCCAGCTTAAGATGAATTTGTTCCTTTTCTTGCTTCTTCCTTTACTCTGCGTCGACATCAAGTAAGCTGACTGCGACGGAAAATTTCTATGAGACGTCGTGTTCGATTTTTTTTGCCGGCATTAACGGTTTTGGTGGGCAATGAAATGGGCCAGGCGGGAATACGGTTTTGGTCAATCCCGAGACCACAAATGTGGTTTGAAGCCTTGTTAAACCACAATGGAATGGTGGTATACTGGAAACGACATTTCTGCATGACGAAGGAGACTTTTCTGTGGATTGTACGAAACAGCGCGGCATGAAGTTCAATTCTGACTGAAATTTGCATAAGGAGTCTGACAACCTGACAATCATTATGACAGCTCTGTCAAAGCTCGCTTCTAGAGTGGTTGTACTGGAGTTGCTAGCGCACGTCGGCGCATTAGAAGTTTTGTATTAAGTAGCGTCGAGTTACAGAAAGCGTACGTTTGCTTAATTTTGAAGGTCACACATGCTAGCGCGGGCAGAGTACGCTATTTCTATAGTAACAACGAACGTATTACTTTGCGTAGCGCAAGTGTGACCATTTCTTTACGAACTAGCAATCGGCATTTCACAAAAACTTGGGACTAAAACCGATTACCTTAGTGATGTCTCGGATCCAGTAACAGCACCTGAAAGCCGATACATGGAAAATATACCCTGGAAAAATTCCCTGGCACAAAAAAAAGATTAGAAATCTCTGCTAGCACGTCCAGCTTTCAACTCGGTTGCCAGTGGCTCTAATTCCACTAAATCATCTACATCCGGTAATAAATCTAAACAGAAAGAAACATTAAGGTGTCTCGATCGAAACTCCGAAGCCACCTTGCGAATTTAAAAAAAATGTCATAACGTTTATGATATTTGCGTGGTTTTGCTCATTTTTTTACAAACAGTATACAATTTATTGATACAACTGTCTTTCAGTGATAAAGTCAAAATCTTGACCCGATCTCATATAATAATGACGAACGATTGGTTTTAAACAACTGGAAATTGTTTAAACTTATAACACACATACACAGTGCAAATTTCATCAAAACCCCTTGGGCGGAAGTTGGCGACAAATTTGGGCTCTCAATTTCTCACATTATTAACGTTTTCAAAGGTAAGATGACCTTAGCTTTCTGTCAATAGAAGTGATTAAAATCTAAACTGGTTAAACGTATTCCCCAAAGTTCACTAAATCTTGATGCCAAATAAAATTGTGCTAGAAAAAACAGAAAAAAGGTTGTGAATATTTCTTTCGAGAGTAAAAAGTCGATAACTGGCAAAACCATTTTTTTTTTAGTTTTGAGCATCATGATTAAGTTTAATCTTTCATAAGAATGATACACCAAATTCTATCGCTGAAAAATGTCTACAATTGGATTTTTCAGTCCGTCCAGAGCAGTGGGTTTGTTGTCAAAAGAAAAATCATGGATAGCCAGCTTAAGATGAATTTGTTCCTTTTCTTGCCTCTTTTCTTTACTCTGCGTCGACATCAAGCAAGCTGCCTGCGATGGAGAATTTCTATGAGACGCCGTGTTTGATTTTTCATGATCAGGAGTCTTCAAAATAGAAGACAAATGCTCATATTGGCAACCGAGTTGAAAGCTGGACGTGCTAGCAGAGATTTCTCATCTTTTTTTGTGCCAGGGAATTTTTCCAGGGTATATTTTCCATGTATCGGCTTTCAGGTGCTGTTACTGGATCCGAGACATCACTAAGGTAATCGGTTTTAGTCCCAAGTTTTTGTGAAACGCCGATTGCTAGTTCGTAAAGAAATCAATTATATTTGCTGTGTCAAATCTATTTTCTAAAATACAATATAATTGCTATAAAATTAAATCGCTCTGTTCTTTAATATGAAATCGTGAGTGATAGGAAAAAAGGTATTGAAATGACTGATCTACAGCTTTACTTTATCATAGCACTTGGCAATATTCACGCGCCCTCGTAGCGAGGCACAGACAAAGTACAGTGCATGAAATAATATTGGTCGTTTCTTAACATTGATAGACTGTGATTTAATCTGACTTTAGTAGTAAAATGAAATTAGCAGTAATGTAAAAGGCACACTATATCGCTAGGTTTATCTGTTTATAGTTAACAGCAATGTAACAAACTATGTTCTCAGCAAACTTAGGCGCTTAAACACTTCAAATAGTAACTTATGTAAGCTCAAGGCGTTCAAAATTTTGCGACTCGCACTGTAAGTGATAAAAGAAATTTCGACCACACAACACGTGTTTTAAAGGGTTTGCGCTGGCTCCCGGTCAAATCACAATTCTATTATTGCGACGCTATTTTAGCTTTTAAATGTATGACGGGTTGTGCACCTGCATATCTGACTTCACAATTTATAACTAGAGGCGAAATGACTGGCCGAGTAACACGTAGTTTTCAGCAGCTGAACATTCCATTATTTAAGAATGCCCCGGTCAGAGAACATTCTATTATATAATAGAGTGTGGAATAATATCAAAAAAACTATATAAAACTATGAAAGTCAATCACAGGTTTCAAGCACAAGTTAAGAGGTCAGCTTTTTGAACAATTTTAGAACAATCGTAACATATTTTATAATCATATATTGTAATAATTACGTCTATTATTATAATTAGTATTGTATTTACTGGTTATTTCATGGTTTTCTATGGAATACGAGCGAATATTTCACGAGAAATTTGTATTATTTGGTATACAACGAGCCTTCAGGCGAGTTGTATACCAAAATAATATGAAGTTCGAGTGAAATATTCGCCAGTATTCCATAGAAAACCATGAAATAACCATATTATCCTATAAATAACAAATTTCCGGGAAGATTTATCACGAAAACAAAGTAACTTACCGGACGATAAACTTTTTTTCGAGTGGCGGACGCGTCTGCAGACTAATTATGTATGCAAAATCTTGAATTCTTATTGGCTGATAAAGTAATGGCGCGAAATTTCCTGCATTTTGATTAGCCTTGATCTAGCCATGAAATACCGCTCTGTATTTCATAGAAAATACATGAAATACCGCCCTGTATTTCATAGTAAAGCAGAGCTCTGATTGGCTGAAATATAATGATTTATAGGATAATGTAGTGTTAGTAGTGTACCGCACCCTACTTGGCCCATGCATGAGTCTCACAGGAAGGGTGTACGAATCTTAGTATGAAGAGCCTAAAGAGCTACTGAAGTATTACCATCTAGACCAGCCTCGAGCATGTTCAGTAAGGCCTAAGTCAAATGCTAATATTCAGGAAAACGGTGTTTGACTATTCCTTGTTAGATAAACAAGGACCAAAGTCCATATATCGGGTTATTTGCAGGTATTAAACGGATTTTAAAGGAAGATACATTGATATAATTATAATAATAACAACAAAGGCAACAACAACAACGATAGTTTATTTATACTCATAAGTTTACATAGAGATGTAATAGTAGAAATAGAATATGGAAATCTATTGAAGTAAGAAACTTCTTCCCAAAGGCACGACACTTGAAATGGGGCAATAAAAAGGTAAAGGAGAATAGGCCATTTTGACGATGTTGCGCGCGCATTGAGAACAATATACAAGCAATCAAGAAAACAAAAGATTATCATGCAACATTGAGTTTTGGCGGGCCACATTCTGGTTTCTTGGCGGGCCACATGCTTTTGTTTTCAATGCGTGCGCAACATCGTCAAAACGGCCTATTCGAAAAAAATGGTTTTATTATTTTCAGTTTAGAATCGCTGTCATGGGTATACACAAAGAGACAAAACCATTCAATAGTTTTGTGGTTAAATTGTTTTCAATATAGGAGATATGAGCATAGTTTTTCTGGCACCCTCTAATAATTTGGACTCCAAAACTCAATTTACTCTGTTTAGATATACCATTATCTCGCTCTGCTCTCGAGCGAGTGGGGAGGGACCTCATCTAACAGGGTAAGCTCAAGTTGGAGGGCCGGGTGGTTAACTAATTGAAGTTAACTGCAAAATCCTGTATTAAGCATAGCATATACGTCGAGGTCTTTTAAATGGAACCATCCGTTTATTGATCTCGAGAAAGCTTTAATTTCGATACCATAGACCACGGCATTCTCCTAAGGAAACTTAGAAACTATGGTATGGTTCAGTCTACTCTTGACTGGTTCCAATGTTACTTATTCGTTCGCACCCAAAAATGCCTCGTAAATGGCAAGATTTTCTATTTATTTATATAAAATCATAGCTGGAATTGTTATAGGGGTGGGGGTAGCCTGAAGCCATTTCCTCTGGTTCGTTCCTCCCGAGAGAAACGTCTGAATCCACCAGTCGATAATGCCGTCCAGTGACGTCATTCATCACTACACGGACTTCGTTTAATCCACTATTTAATTCATGAACACTATTTAACAATTCCTGGCAAGAAAAAGCGCGAACAAAACGGAAACCAGTTAAACGAAGACAATGATGTGTTTTTCACCACTTACTTTCTTCCAAGATTCTATTAGCTTCTACTAGATTCTCATACAAACACTGTATTTTCCGATTGCCCAGCGTGCCCCTTCTACCTAATACTCCAGCACACAATGACGTCATAAAATTTATACACCCATCAGTCTCAGACAACAAATGACTATTTGCATATAATCAACTTACCAGAATTGAATAGCAGTCAGGTCGTCCTCTGACAATTCTAACAAAAAAATATGGCGTTCCTCGACCTTTGTTTGAAAGGGAGAACGTTGGCTAAAATGCAGAAGATTGAGACAAAGCGGCAAACTTGGCGATCTTATCCAGCGAGTTTCGCGTCTCTGTTGGCAAACAATGAGATATGCTATTGGGTTGCCCCGTGACCATGCTGTGACTAAATCCAAAACTCATCTTCTTCCATAGAATATCGTTATAAGACTTCATCTAAACGTTGAAAATATATTCTGCTGGTCAGATTTTCCCGTAAGACGGCAAAAATAAACGAGAAATATCATGATAGCCGACTTTGTGTGCTGAAATACCCCAGCCGTATTCGGGCCATTCACCATTGCATGTTACTTGGAGTTTCTATAAAACTCATCGGAGACCAAAACCAATAACATTGCTCGAGAGAGGGTATTAAAATTACCAACTGTTGAACAGATATTCTAGATACCGACAAACATGCAAAGTTTGACAAATTTACGGGCACCTGAACACCATACATTTCTCTGTAAATAATTTTGATATTTGCGAGTTTACAACTTCGTAAGAAAAAATGATAGCCGCCTAAAATGTGACAGTCTTGCTTATTTTGGTGTGCTCTTTCAAGCCATTCTATTAGATTTTGCATTGGTCGAGTTTTCGATTGTACCTCAGTGAAAGAAAATCATTTCTAAAACAATTCCGAAATTTGTGCACATAAAAATTAATCAAAGTAATGTGCATATATATACGTACGGGTAGTCAAAGTCAGTAGTCAGTTAACTCCCGCTTGCGTTTTATTGCCACTTGTCTCGTGGTTCTGTGCTTTTGAGGTCTAATCTCTTGTACAGACATTTATCCAACGCATTTATCTATCAATGATAATAATGTTGAGGCCATTCTCAACAATTGTGTTCTTCAGTGTCCCGTTACGTCCCGCGCGTGTCCCGTAACTTGTTGTTGTCCCGTGATGCCTTGCGCTTTAACATGTGCTTTTGCTGAGCTGTGAGTTTTGTGTTTCGTGTGTCGCCAGCCGTGTGTTCGTCCATTTATCCGCTCATTTTGGTAAGTTTCTGTGGCTTTATGTTTGTGATATCACCTGCTAGAAGTTAAGCATTGTGTGTAAGTTCTGTTTATGTGTTTTTCCAGGTTTTTACCGTCAAATCCGACAAATCTACTCAAATAGTGAGGATCACAAGTGCATGTAAACCGTGAGTCAGATCCTTGAAGTCAAACCATTAAACGCGTTAAACCATTTTGATCCGCTGGCGATACATATTGTAAAAACCAAAGTTGCCAAATATTGTGTTTTGTGCAAGTATGAATGACACTGGAGCGCTTTTAGAGCGAATTGAGGCGCTTGACCGTTCTAGAAGAGGTTATACGGCATCACTCACTCGAGTGATAAACGAAGTTGACATTGCTATAGAAGACTTTGCAAATGTAGTTAAAAACCCTGTGTCCGAGCCCATGGTGCTTTGCGCGCGCAAGTCATTTTCGTAGGCTACGAAATCAGAAAGATCGTTGTTGTTGTTATGTGACTCCCGAATCTTTCGAAATCCATCCCTAGTTTGGGCCATCGTGTAATTATTGATAGGTATATATGCTTAACTAACTTTCTTTTATCTTAACTTTTGTATATATACTTTTTAAAATGAAACTTTAGTTCGAATATTTCTTCGAATCCCGGTCTAGAGTGGCGAGTAGAGGAATGCCGGAGAAAGGACCGAGACAGCGAGGCGAAATGACTCGACAAATAATCCTTCAGCAGTCCACATTTTACTTTCTCTAGGTCTACAAGAGAACACTTGTGGTTCAAAAGGACTACTACGTGAGTTTCCCGGGGATTTGCTGCACTAAGGCTGGCGGGCTTCGTTGGAAATACAAAGCAACCACTTCTGGCATCAAGAACATTCGTAATTATAATTTCGCACGGCTAAGCTCCACTGAGGTGTTACGACTTATCTGTATCTGCATATGTTTTGCATTTTTATTAGCAGAGAAAGCAATGTCCTTAACCTTTTTTTTCATCCTCCAAGTACGTCCAGAAAGTCTTGCTACCAAAACTACGATCGCGGGTCAAAGTCTAATCTGCCGAGTTCAGCTGTTACTTCGCTGTGAGTTTGACTCGAGTGCGAGTACGACATTTCATTTTGCACTCAAAATATATCATTCGCAAGGAAAGTAGAGATCTTCAAATACAGCTTAGTAATACTGGAGACATAAAAACAAGGTAACAAAAGTATGTGTTTGCTTGTAGTGTTGTGAAAAGTCGAATTAGAATCTAAAGACAGAACACTGGCTTCCTGCCGAGTTACTGTTAAAATCATATTCGAAGCATCCGGGGAAAATTCGTGGGCTCGATTGGGTTTTTAATCCGGTAGAAATTATGAAATTCGTTATCCAAAGTGTATGTGTACTTCTTTTATTAAACTTATAAACAATCGAGAGCATTTTAGTTCGCCTAAAAGCTGGCCTTTAATTTATGCGGCCGTTGATAAACAAACTAATCATAACATTGGCGCAAAGCACCATGGGCTCGGACACAGGGTCTTTAAGGTGCAGGGACTTCAGTCTCGACTAGAAGCAACATGGAAAAAATACTGTAGGTGTTGTGATGAGTACAATTACATTGATCATGATAGTGAAAAGTATGAAGAAGTACAGAATCAATTCAAATTCCAGTCACTTAGAAAGAGGAATTATGAGCTGAAATTAGAGCAATACCTAGCAAATGCCAGAATATAATTTGACGGACAGGTGGCTGAGGAAATAAACACGCCCCGGCAAGCCTCGTCCAAGAGTTCAGTCGGGTCGGCAGTGAGTCTAGCCTCAGGAACGAGTACCTCAAGCTCAAGGAGGTACAAAGTGAGACTCGCTGCTGCAAAGGCTGCTCTAGCCGAACAACAAGCTGAGAAAAGGAAAGGGCGAACGATTGAAGCTGAAATGAAGCGTGTAGAAATCGAAATAAAACAGAAGGAACTCGAACTAAGAAACCGCCTTGAGCTGACTAGACTTAAGGCCGAGGGTGAACTTGCCGAAGCCAAGGACAAGGCCGAACTAGCTAGGCTTGAGTTTTTTATGACAGAAGAGCCCTTAGACCATGGCAGTGATCTGGTGACTCAGACTCAGTCTCGTGCCCAGTCTCCCATGCCGCCAACCATGACAGAAAGGGAAACAGAAATCGTAGAGTCCCCATCTCTCTCAGAGCCAACTGTACAAATCGAACCCCCGCCAACCCCTCAACAAAGGGATCGCCCTGGTCCCCCGCGGGGTAACCTCACCCCACACTTCTACGCCCCTCGTGGCCCTGCCCTGGGGTCCTGATGGTACTCGCCATATCGGAGTCCAATCAACTGTTTCTCCCTTGTATAACCCCCTCATGGCCTTGCCACATGTGTCTGAAAGCCTTCGCCCCACTAGAGCCCAGTCTCCTGTGTGCACGCCCCTCGTGGCCTCAACCCATGTGTCTGAAAGTCTTCGCCTCACTGGAGCCCAGTCTCCTGTGTGTACGCCCCTCGTGGCCTCGCTCCATGTGTCTGAAAGTCTTCGCTCCACTGGAGCCCAGTCTCCCGTGTGCACGCCCCTCGTGGCCTCAACCCATGTGTCGGAAGGTCTTCACCCTGCTGGAGCCCAGTCTACCGCGTCTGCTGTGTATACACTCCCTATGGCCACACCATGGGGGTTGGATGGTCTTCGCCCAGCCGGTGTCCAGCCAACAGTGTACCCTGTGTCCACACCCCCAGCCTGGGGGTCTGATGGCCTTTGCCCAGCCAGAGACCAGGTTGTGGAGCAACAACAAATGCCGATGGTAAGTGGCATGATGAGCGAAACCCTGCTTACTTCCATTGCTGCAACAATGGAGAAAATCAGCATGTCCCACGATCTCCCGAAGGTGAGAGTGCAGAAGTTCGACGGCTCTCCCGAGAAATTCCCAGTTTTCAAACAAAGATTCCATCAGATGGTGGGATCTAGACCTCTTGATGACTCTGTAAAAATGGCCATGTTGCTACAGTTCTTGCAGGGCCCCGCCCTTCAAGCGGTTGAAAGGTATGAGGCCCTCCCGGGTGGCCTTCGTAGTGCGATGAACACTCTTGAGGACCGGTTTGGTCGCCCATCACAGGTCGTGCGTGCAAGTGTTGAAAAATTGACCAAAGGTCCCCCTATCCAAAGAAACGACAATGAAGGCCTGCGACGCCTTGCAGACACAGCACAGGTGACATATGATACCCTAAAGGCTATGGGATTCCTTGGAGAAATGAGCACTGACAATCTAGAGAAAGTCATAGCACGCTTGCCGCATTGGGCACACACTAGATTTGCAGAACACCTTAGGAAACTAGATCGGAACGGGCAAATAATGCCAACATTTAGGAATGTAGTCGAATTCCTGAAGGATAGAGCCGATGTTGCTAATCACCCTTTCTTTTCTATGTCTGAAAACCCACTAGCATCCCACAATCCATCGAAATCGAAGGCACCAACAAATAGAGCTATGACCTACGCTACTAACGCAGATATGACTGAACCCGCCTGCCCGCTGTGTAATCAGTCGCATCGCTTATACCGTTGTGAATCGTTCAAGGCAAAGTCGCCGAAGGATCGTAGCGAGTTTGTCAAATCGAAGAGAATTTGTTTCAATTGCATCAGTTCAACCAAGCATATCGCTACTATGTGTAAATCTTCCATCCGATGCCGAGCGGAAGGCTGCGGCAAACCACACCACACCATGCTACACCTGAAGGAAGCCGCCCAACCTAAGAAAGGGACTCCCCCCGTGAATAAGGATTCCGGAACCAGCAACCAGGTTGAAGCTAACCCTCTTCCAGCAGAAGACGCTGCACATGGATCATATTCTACAACCACCGCCGATGACATGCAGGAGGTTCTGCTTCAGGTCATCCCCCTAAAGGTGATCGGAGACAATGGTGAAGTGAAGACAACCTACGCCTTAATAGATTCTGGTTCTGACATTACCATGATAGACCCCTCGTTAGCAAGGGAAATGAACATGAAGGGAACCACAACCAGATTCTCGCTCAAACACAGTGAATGATAACAACATACAAGAAGTTAAGGCCAACTTCAGTATCGCGCCTGTGAGTGGTGACGACGACGACATAATTAAAGTCGGAGCCGCATGGGCTGTGAAAGACCTCACTATACCACTTAAGCACCAGAAGTTAACAAGGCACGTCGAGCAGTGGCCGCACTTACGACACGTGCGTTTTCCGGAAGTAGAAAGGAAGAAGATTTCGGTCCTACTTGGCACCAACGTCCAAGAAGTGTTCATACCCCTTGAAGTGAAGAAAGGAAGACCAAATGAACCCCTAGCCATTAGATCGCGTCTGGGCTGGAGCATTCTTGGTGGTTGCTCGGGTTTTAGCACGAACAGACACTTTAACTCTAACTTCATCAACTCTGAAGACATCGCACTTGCCCGTCAAGTAGGAGAATTTTGGAAGTCTGAGTCGTACGGTACAAATAGGCGAGACGCCAAGTCAATGTCTGTTGAGGACCGCGAGGCTATGAAGATCATCGACGATACAATCAGTAAGAATGAAGGTCATTACCAGATGGGACTATTGTGGAAACATGAGCATCCTAACTTGCCTTACAACCGAAGCCTTGCGGAGTCGAGGTTACGTCATCTGAAGAAGCGCTTTCTCCGTGACCCAGACCTAGCAGTGAAATATAAGGCCGTCATAGAAGAATATATGTCCAAAGGGTACGCGAGAAGATTGACCGATGAAGAAGCCGCTGAAAGAAGTGACATTACGTGGTACTTACCTCATCACCCTGTGTGCAACCCAAATAAGCCAGGCAAGGTGAGGGTTGTGTTTGACGCCGCAGCAAGGTTTTCCGGCTTGTCCCTTAACGACAAGCTACTCCAGGGTCCGTGCCTTATTAACGATCTACCAGGAGTCCTGATGAGGTTCCGACAAGGAGAGGTAGCGTTTACCGCCGACATCGAAGCGATGTTCTACCAAGTAAAGGTAGCTCCATGTGATACAGACGCCCTACGATTCCTTTCGTGGTCCAGCAGTATCGATGCACCACCAGAAGAGTACCAAATGCTCGTCCATATTTTCGGAGCGACGTCATCACCATGCTGTGCTAATAAGGCTCTGAACATGACAGCAGATGCCAATGAAGATAAGTACGACCCCGAGGTTATCAGTGCCGTACGAAGGAACTTTTACGTTGATGACGTATTGAAATCAACAGCCACAAAGGAGGAAGCTGTGAAGCTAGCTGTGGGCCTAATTGGACTGCTGAAGGAAGGAGGTTTTCACCTAACTAAGTTCACCAGTAACAACCGTGAAGTTCTGGCATCCATACCCGTTGTCGAGAGAGCGAACCCAAATCTTGACTTGGATCTTGACCAATTTCCCATTCAGAGAGCGCTTGGCATATGCTGGGATGCCGAGTCTGACACCTTCCAGTTCAAGGCTGTGCCAACCGAGAAGCCGCCCACGAAACGTGGAATACTGTCTGTCATGAGTTCTCTCTTCGATCCTCTTGGCTTCCTCTCGCCGCTTATTCTGTCGATCAAGGTGCTGTTACAGGAGCTATGGAGGATGAACTGTCCTTGGGATGATGATATTCCAGAGCCATACTTATGGCGGAAATGGGTGGAGTCCCTGCCTCGTATTATCCATGTTAGGCTTCCAAGATGTTATAAGCCTTCCGATCTTGGAACCATCTGCGAGACCCAGATCCACCACTTCTCAGATGAGTCGAGACGGGGATATGCCGCTGTTTCCTTCCTCAGAATGACCAATGAGCAAGGGAAAGTGCACTGTGTCTTTATCATGGGGAAGGCGCGGAATGCCCCAATGAAGGACTGGTCCATACCACGTCTAGAGTTGCAGTCGGCAGTACTAGCGACACGATTGCACAGAGTGATCTCAGAGGCACTTGACATACCTATAGACGACGTGTACTTCTGGTCAGATTCGATGATAACCCTACAGTACATCAAGAACAGGAAGAGAAGGTTCCAGACCTTCGTCGCAAATCGCCTTACAGAAATTCAAGATATCACCACGCCCGAACAATGGCATCACGTCCCCGGAAAGTTGAACCCAGCTGACGATGGATCGCGAGGGATGGATATCGAGTCGTTTATCCCAGGCTGTCGCTGGTGGTCCGGACCTGAGTTTCTTTGGCAGTCAGAAGACAAATGGCCACCTAAAGTCGTAGGAGAAGTTCCCGACGACGATGCAGAAGTCCGAAATGAGAAGAACTTGATGTCAATGAGCACACATCCGACTCCAGTTGACGATCTCTTGACATGTTTTTCGTCCTGGACTCGCTTGGTAAGAGTGATGGCATGGCTGCTACGATTCGTGGGACGGATCAAGGGAACAAAGAGCATGCAGGGTTCCGGAATAACACTTACCCTTGCTGAGATACATCACGCCAGTGACGTTATTGTACAACTCGTACAGCGTCAATGCTTCCAGGAGGAACTACTTGCCTTGCAAAGTGGAGGACAAGTTAAAGTGAGCAGCAAGTTAGCTACGTTGAACCCTACTCTAGTTGAAGGAGTCGTACGAGTGGGTGGGAGAGTTCATCGCGCACCGATATCGTTCAATACTACGCATCCGATGGTCCTTCCAAAGGATCATCTGGTATCCAGGTTAATTGTACGCTACTATCACAAGATTCTAGGTCATGCTGGACGGGAGCATGTAATGTCGGATATGCGTCAACGTTTCTGGATCTAACGAGGGAGAGCATTGGTTCGGCAAGTGTTGCATGTGTGTGTCGACTGTCGCAAGCGCAACGCCCCTACTATGCAGCAAATGATGGCGGACCTGCCAAAGGAGAGACTCGTGCCCTACGAGGCACCATTTACGTACACTGGCGTTGACTGAGCGTTTTTCACTGACATCTGGCAATAGAGTCAGTTACATCCCCGGCCCAGCAATAATGCTTGGTACTCACTAGTACTAATATGACTAGCGATCCTTCTTAAGGTATTGTGTTGCTACTTTCTTTGATCGAAAAAAACTACGAATTTTGTCCTAATACGACTCTCGCGGAACTCATTGAAACACTGTAAACATCGGCGTGTTTAATTTGTCTGAGCCATGCAGTCTCCTGTGCCGGAGACAATCTAATGTGTGCGCAGGCGCTATTATATTGATTCTAACTTATGCTTCCAAATCCTCGTCCACTTTTTCTTGTTAAGTAGCTTTTGTAGATACACATCTTAACTGAATTATTTAACTCTAAGGTATACTGCTCGGAGGGGCACGCTACATAATCTAATCAACCATGGCGAGAAAGAAAGTGTTTGTATGAGATCTAGTAGAATCTGATGTCAAATAGTGTGCCCAAACCGTTATTTCTGAATCATTTAGCATCCAAAAACTAAAGATGGTTGGTAAAGTATTTTGCTGATTAAATCTGAGGGCGTTAGACATCTTGTGAGCCTTAAGCTTGTAATCGAGTATAACGTTTCCTATATGTTACCTTGTACTTGATCGTGGATTTTAACAACAAACGTGAGCAATTCATCATAAAACTGACTCGTTCATAGAATGCTACAGTCTTGAAATTTTATCAATACAATCCCTTGCCACGTATCGTGAGTTATGGGGTTGTCATGATCCAGTAAAAATATTTTGTTTCACATCAGATTCTAGTAGATTCGTTTTCCTTTTTTGTTCAGATTGCCCAGCGTGCCCCTTCTAGTGTGAAGTACAATGCAATACAATAGTTTTATTTGTTAATCCAGCAGTGGTGGTATAATATTCTCAGTAGAACAAATTATCTAATGCTTCTATTTGTCGCTGTTACGATATCAGTGTCAAACCTAACCGCTATGAGTAGTATAGTCGGAGTCAGAATGATACCCGTTTTTGGCGTGCAATATTTTTGCATCCATGGAGCCTTTTTGACACCCCATTCGAACTTTTGTACCCTTTTTAGGGTCAAAACGTCTATTTGACACCGAATTGCAGCACAAAACATCTATTTGATACCTAAGTGCAGCACAAAAGGTATTATTTACCCCCAGTTACGATATGGGTGGCAGATTTTTTTTTTTTTTCATTTTTTATGATACCCGTTTTTTCAGTGTTCAATATTTTTGCACCCATTTAGCCATTTATGACACCCCCTTCGAGTTTTTGTTCGCTATATTACCCCTTTTTAGGCCCAAAACATCTATTTGACACCGAATTGCAGCACAAAAGGTATTATTTATCCCCCAGTTTCGATATGGGTGGCATAGTTGTTGTTTTCTTCCATTTTTTCCAGGGCTTCCATCTTTTGCCAGGACTTCCAACTCCACATTCCCCCAAGCTATTAGAGACTGACAGATATATACGAATAGACAGCCTCATAAAGCCACTTGTATCTGGTTGATGCTTGGGAAGGATTACGAGTGTAAAAGAAAGCGATATAATACAGAGTACTGTGCTCAACATAATTATCAGATAAGAGAGGGAAGTAGATCACCAATACCCTGTTCGAACTGTGGGATTGGGTGTCGTACTAGTTATGGACTTTGCTCGAGGTGCGGCCAGAAAATGAACCAACACCTCAGAGATAAAAAACGTTATACTAAGATTCGCTTTGCAAAGGCGTTATTGGAATTGGAAAAGAACTACCCCCCAATCGATTAGAGAAGGATACGTAGAAGATACGACTTTTCACAAAGCATTTAGAGCTAGCCATCATATAAGTATTGACAGAGTGGGATATGTAGGAGATAACGACTACCTCATACAGCATTTAGAGCTAGCCATCATATAAGTATTGACAGATTGGGATATGTAGGAGATAACGACTACCTCATACAGCATTTACAGACTACCACTCATATAAGTATTGCCAGGGGAAAATGGTTACCCTCCAAGAACTACGCAGGACGGCAAAACAGTTTGGAATTCGAGGTTTCTCTAAGTTACGCAAACACGAACTCATTCATGCAATAGATTCATCTTTGGTTGATGAAGAACGGAATAGGTATGGAAGACACATCAAAATGGGTAGGTTTCCAGCTCTTCGAGGAGATTCAGAAAACCCGCATAAACGTGCCCAACGTGGACGCGAATTAAAACAACTTAGGGAGGATGCATCAGCAAGTCTACGTGCTAAAACTGTTGCAGCCCAGATGGAAGCTAACCCTCAAATGCGGGTACCACATCTATGACGAATAGGACGGAGAATCCTACAAAATCCTCGCAGCGAATCACTACCACGCAGCATCATTCGAGAGGCAAATACTATTCTCGATGAGAGAGATGGCACACTTGAGGGAGAGGAGAAAGGTAGACGCACTATTAGGTGGCGATTTTTCAAAGGTGTAGCGGGAGATTTGACACATAGGATCATGGAGAAGTTGACTTCAAACGTCGAAACTAGTTTCTATCTACGCTATAGCTATGTCTACCGCATTCGCAACGTCAAGGATGGGCGTGTAATGATATTTTCCAAGACAGGTTCAGGATCTCCATGGATAAATATTCTAGGCGATGCGGCGGGATGGATAAACAACAAGGAGATTGCCAGATTGAATCCCGATAATATAGAGCGACCCGACACTCAGTGGGTATTCGTACGTTGGATCCAAGTGGATGTCAAAGTCATAATCGATCGACAACCTTTGTTGGGTACCGGCCCACTACCACAATGGCTTAGGCAGAAAAAAGGGATGTTTTCCCTCGACAAATACGACGATAACCTATGCTTTTGGCGATGCCTTGTCATATACAAAGGATCTCGCGTAGACAAGTGCAATACCGCAGCTCGAAAATTAGCTCAACAGTTCTATCAATTGGTAGCGCCTGTACGAGATACTCCCAAGACTTCACTAGACCAGTTGGATAAGATCGAATTGCACTTTGGGATAGGCATTTGCGTGTATGAACCTACAAAGGACGGTGCTTGGCATCTGACACGACATGCAGCTCACTACAAGCATACGATGACGATTGGGATATATGAGGGACACGCCTTCTATATCAAGAAAGTTTGGCAACTCGGAGATCTCTACATCTGTAATGATTGCAAACAACGATTCACGAAAGCCTCGAATCTCCAACGTCATGCAGATCGTTGTAGTCGTGGTGAAACGAAGATCGTTTGTTCAGGTGCAAAAATCACAGCTCCACAATCTGCATTCGAAAAAGCATTCTGGCCAGTGAACAACGCTAGCAAGAAAGCCCTACGTTGGTTGAAACGCGAATCGGAAAGAATCGAACGACATATTCACCATGCAGCTTGTGGTCATGGTGGAGAACGTTGGATAGAAGGAGCACTCGTCGATGGCTATGAACCTATTTCCAAAACGATCTTTCAATTCCATGGGTGCTACTTTCATGGGTGTCCAAAATGTACGAAAGGTAAATCATGGGGTAAGAATTTATATCGTAAAACTTGCGCAAGAACAGCAAAACTACGAGAGGCCGGATATACAGTGGTGGAGGCTTGGGAAGGCTCAACGAAGAAGACCAACGAACCAATTCCAACTCCGGTACAAACCGCTTATCCACACGCGATAGTATATGATTTCGAAGCCTATCTCGATACGACGAAAGGAAGACGACCGACGGACCGTTTAACCATCGAAAACGTACATGTTCCTATATCAGTATCGATTGCCGACACATACGATCGAACACCAACTTTTATCTATCGATTCGATCCAAAATAACTCATAGCCGCCTTTATCGAAGAACTTCAACGAAGAGCGAAAGTAATCCAAGAAGTTGTCATCGAACAGTTTTGTTCTAAGACACCTGAATTCTCTTTTGACACCCTATCGAAAGAACAACAAACGAAAATCAATGAATGGGCAAATCAAGTTCCCGTATTAGGATTCAACTCCGGTCGATATGATTTGAATTTGATCAGAAACTATTTCGTGGAATCTATTGCTGACACATGTAAGAAGGTCCGAGTGGCAAAGAAAGCCAACACCACTATGTTTCTCTTAACCCCAGAATTTCGTTTCCTCGATGTGATGAATTATCTTGGACCAGGTACTTCCTATGAACGTTGGATCACTGCATATGGATGTGAGTTGCAAAAGAGTTTCTTTCCATACGAGTGGTTTGATTCTCCAGACAAATTGGATTACATCGGATTGCCAGATTATCGAGAGTGGGGATCGAAGCTAAAAGGGCAACACCTACTATCTAGGGAAGAGTTCAATGATTGTAAGCGCACCTTCCACGATAAGGGAATGAAGATCTTTGCAGACTGGCTACGATACTATAACAACTTGGATGTAATTCCATTTCTAGAGGCTCTCGAGAAGATGCGTAATTTCTATCACGAAAAAGGTGTAGACATACTAAAAGACGCAGTATCTATTCCCGGAGTCTCACTACAGTTTCTACTTCGAGGTAGCGTAGAACGTGGCGCTGAGTTGTTTGCCCCATGCGAGGAGGCTTATCATATGCTCAAAGGTGCTATCGTTGGTGGACCAAGTATAATATTCACTAGACGTCATGAAGCAGGAATAACTAACATTCGTAGTCATCAGGGTGGAACCAAAAAGTGTCGCAAGATTCTTGGATACGATGCCAACGCCCTATATCTTTCTACTATGGCACTCGAAATGCCTTGTGGAAAAGAAAAGGTTGTTCACTATGACGAGCCAGGTCCAGCTGCCAAAGGACTTGTCGAACGTCTACGTAATGGAACGTGATTTGGATATGCAGAGGTAGATATCGAGATACCTAAAAAGCTATGGAAGAAATTCGAGTAGATGCCACCCTTCTTCTACAATAGAGAAATTCCAGATGAAGCAATCCCATCAGAAATGTTATCCTACCTTGAGAAGACTGGCCGAAAGAGATCTAATACCAAGAAGTTAGTTGGTTGTCTCGCCGGAAAAAAGTTGTTACTCTATGCTCCTCTACTACGTTGGTATCTTGATCATGGAGCGATTATAACTGCGGTCTATCGCACAATAGACTATGAACCCAAAAAAGTATTTGAATGGTTTGTAGATCAAGTCACCGAAGCACGAAGGACAGGAGATGTAGACAAAAGTAAAGCTCTACTTGCAGATGTATTCAAGGTACTTGGAAATAGCGCCTATGGAAAGTTGATCGAAGATTTGGGACGCCAAACAAATGTCACCTATACCAAGGATGAGAAGATCGTGGACAAAGCTTTGCGTAGTGTTTGGTTTTCAGACTTAGAGGAAATTGGTGACGCATATGAACTCGAGTAGAAAGAATCAGATCCAAATCAAACGACCTTTCCAAGTTGGTATCGCTGTATATCAACTCGCCAAGCTTCGTATGCTCGAATTCTACTACGACTTCCTTGACAAGTATATTGATCGAGAGGATTTCGAATACATACAGATGGATACTGATAGCGCGTACATTGCAATTTCGGGCAACAGCATTGACGAAGTTGTATGATCAGACCTGCGAGAGGATTTCGCAATCCATAGAAATGATTGGTTAGCTTGGGACAAATGGAGTGGTCGCACGCCAGGACTATTCAAACTTGAACTCGAAGGACAACGTGCTATTGCACTATGTTCTAAAGCTTGGTATGTCGATGGAGGCGCTACTCGCAAATATTCCACCAAAGTGATGTCGAAGAGGCACAACGATGTTACGTGGGATCGATTCAATGAAGCCTTATGTGGTAGTATCGATAAAGCAGAAAACCGATGATTCCGCTTACTACCAGAAGGTATGGCAACTTACACACAACATAAGCTTGGACTTTCAGCTTACTACGATAAAAGGCGAGTACTTCCAGATGGAATCCACACTGAGCCTATAGAATACAGTCTTTGAAATCGCACTAAGAGGACGTTAGTGACACCGAAATAACTACCTCCACAAACATTTAGAGAGAAGATAGGTATAGGTATAGACAAAATGGTTGGTCACATCGAAACGCTACCACTAGAGATCATATCTAAGATTGTAGAATTTGCAGGCCCTACATCATTTGCAAGTATTTCTTCGACATCGAAAAGTTTCTACGAAGCAGCATCTCTAGCGCGATACAACGGGGTGAGTCAAAGCTTTCTCATACAAGTCCTTACGCAGGGATTTAGTGCTGCTCGAGATGATGGCAAGCGAGACGACTTAGCTAGTATCTTCAGTATTCTCAAAAAGGATATACACCTTGCGTTACAATTTGCTTGCGTAGACGGATATCTATGTACCATCAAGTGGCTAATCAAACGTTTTCAACTAACCGCAAAGGATATACGCGTCGATGACAATCGCGCACTACAACTTGCTTGCACCTACAGAAACATTGGAATTGCCAAATGGCTCACGAAGAACTTCCAACTTACTATAGAAGATGGCGAGCAAACCAAAATGGCGCCCTACGACAAACCTGCGAAAACGGTCATCTCAATATTGCCAAGTGGCTAACTAGTCATTTCAAATTAACGATCGAGGATGTGTCCGTTCTAGATAACAATATACTATACCAGGCGTGTGACCGCGGATATCTCAATATGGTCAAGTGGATTGCTATTCGCTTTCAACTTCCTATTGGGCATTCGAGGAATATCTACGCACTACGATTTACCTGCGAAGGGGGCCATCTTGATGTTGCTAAGTGGCTAGTGGAACATTTTCAGATAACTACCGAAGAGGGAAGTTTTGGGTATAATAACACACTACGATTGGCCTGTGCGGCCGGACATCTCGATGTTGCTAAGTGGCTAGTGGAACATTTTCATCTCACTATAGAGGATGTGCGCAGTCGCGATGTGCTATACTTGACCTGTGATAATAAACATCTTGACGTTGCTAAATGGCTCATAAAGCACTTCCAACTCACTATAGAAGACGTACGAGAGTACTACTCTACCAACAATCAATATAGCGCTAAGCAACACGAACTTATAAGATGGCTCCTTATTCACTTTCAGATCGATTACTAAGAGATAGATCACGCGGCTATTACGAAATCTTCGTATAAATTACTGCGTTGTTTTGGTTCGTATGTAAATTTCTGTCTAGTCACGTCAGACTGTGTCACGGGCCGCAGGTGAAATGCTAGTGAGATAAAAATTGTCTGAGTCGTACCTAAATTTCAGTCTCGAATTTCGGTCGCCAAACTTTTTGCATGCCTTAGCGCCCCAGTTTCACTCGTTCAAGTAAAATCGGGGCGATCAGGAATTTTAGGGGCGCTCAGGAATTTTACAGACGAACTTCAGTTTTATCTTAAAATTAGATATGAAGCACCATTTGATTCACGCCCCATCAGTCGGAATTATTTCAATATAGTCACGAAAGTCTATGAATAGAAAGTTTCTCACGCGTCGGAATTATTTTAATAGCATCACGAAAGTCTATCACCAGAAAGTTTCTCACGCGTCGGAATTATTTCAATATAGTCACGAAAGTCTATCACCGGAAAGTTTCTCACGCGCCGGAATTATTTCAATATAGTCACGAAAGTCTATGAATAGAAAGTTTCTCAAGCGCCGGAATTATTTTAATAGCATCACGAAAGTCTATCACCAGAAAGTTTCTCACGCGTCGGAATTATTTCAATATAGTCACGAAAGTCTATCACCGGAAAGTTTCTCACGCGTCGGAATTATTTCAATATAGTCACGAAAGTCTATGAATAGAAAGTTTCTCACGCGTCGGAATTATTTTAATAGCATCACAAAAGTCTATCACCAGAAAGTTTCTCACGCGTCGGAATTATTTTGATAGCATCACAAAAGTCTATCACCAGAAAGTTTCTCACGCGCCGGAATTATTTCAATATAGTCACGAAAGTCTATGAATAGAAAGTTTCTCACGCGCCGGAATTATTTTAATAGCATCACGAAAGTCTATCACCAGAAAGTTTCTCACGCGTCGGAATTATTTCAATATAGTCACGAAAGTCTATCACCGGAAAGTTTCTCACGCGTCGGAATTATTTCAATATAGTCACGAAAGTCTATGAATAGAAAGTTTCTCACGCGTCGGAATTATTTTAATAGCATCATGAAAGTCTATCACCAGAAAGTTTCTCACGCGTCGGAATTATTTTGATAGCATCACAAAAGTCTATCACCAGAAAGTTTCTCACGCGTCGGCTACTTTGTCCACAATCAATATAGCGCTAAGCAACACGAACTTATAAGATGGTTCATTATTCACTTTCAGATCGATTACTAAGAGAACAACAATATACGAAACGCATAGGCACCAACCAAAAGAAAGAAAACGACCAACACATAGGCCCCCGAAAAAACATCCAACTTTCTACACCAAAGTATAGCACCCCAAAAAAATTGGGAAAATCACAGGATTTCCAAGGTCGTAGAGCACCTACATATGTACAAGGTCCACCACAGGACACTAGCAAGGTCGCATCTATGTGTACCAAGCACGACAACAAGTTTCCAACAAGATTCCAACAAGGTCACAACAAGGTTGCATCTATGTACCTCTAGACATTTGCTAGATATTTGCTAGATGTTTGCTAGACATATGCTAGACATTCGCTAGACATTTGCTAGATATTCGCTAGATGTTTGCTAGACATTTGCTAGACATTCGCTAGATGTTTGCTAGACATTTGCTAGATGTTCGCAAGCAGTACATAGATGCAACCTTGTTGTGACCTTGTTGGAATCTTGTTGGAAACTTGTTGTCGTGCTTGGTACACATAGATGCGACCTTGCTAGTGTCCTGTGGTGGACCTTGTACATATGTAGGTGCTCTACGACCTTGGAAATCCTGTGATTTTCCCAATTTTCTTGGGGTGCTATACTTTGGTGTAGAAAGTTGGATGTTTTTTCGGGGGCCTATGTGTTGGTCGTTTTCTTTCTTTTGGTTGGTGCCTATGCGTTTCGTATATTGTTGTTCTCTTAGTAATCGATCTGAAAGTGAATAATGAACCATCTTATAAGTTCGTGTTGCTTAGCGCTATATTGATTGTGGACAAAGTAGCCGACGCGTGAGAAACTTTCTGGTGATAGACTTTTGTGATGCTATCAAAATAATTCCGACGCGTGAGAAACTTTCTGGTGATAGACTTTCGTGATGCTATTAAAATAATTCCGGCGCGTGAGAAACTTTCTATTCATACACTTTCGTGACTATATTGAAATAATTCCGACGCGTGAGAAACTTTCCGGTGATAGACTTTCGTGACTATATTGAAATAATTCCGACGCGTGAGAAACTTTCTGGTGATAGATTTTCGTGATGCTATTAAAATAATTCCGACGCGTGAGAAACTTTCTATTCATAGACTTTCGTGACTATATTGAAATAATTCCGACTGATGGGGCGTGAATCAAATGGTGCTTCATATCTAATTTTAAGATAAAACTGAAGTTCGCCTGTAAAATTCCTGAGCGCCCCTAAAATTCCTGAGCGCCCCTAAAATTCCTGATCGCCCGATTTTACTTGAACGAGTGAAACTGGGGCGCTAAGGCATGCAAAAAGTTTGGCGACCGAAATTTAGAGCTTTACTTTTGTTTACATCTCCTGTCCTTCGTGCTTCGGTGACTTGATCTACAAACCATTCAAATACTTTTTTGGGTTCATAGTCTATTGTGCGATAGACCGCAGTTATAATCGCTCCATGATCAAGATACCAACGTAGTAGAGGAGCATAGAGTAACAACTTTTTTCCGGCGAGACAACCAACTAACTTCTTGGTATTAGATCTCTTTCGGCCAGTCTTCTCAAGGTAGGATAACATTTCTGATGGGATTGCTTCATCTGGAATTTCTCTATTGTAGAAGAAGGGTGGCATCTCCTCGAATTTCTTCCATAGCTTTTTAGGTATCTCGATATCTACCTCTGCATATCCAAACCACGTTCCATTACGTAGACGTTCGACAAGTCCTTTGGCAGCTGGACCTGGCTCGTCATAGTGAACAACCTTTTCTTTTCCACAAGGCATTTCGAGTGCCATAGTAGAAAGATATAGGGCGTTGGCATCGTATCCAAGAATCTTGCGACACTTTTTGGTTCCACCCTGATGACTACGAATGTTAGTTATTCCTGCTTCATGACGTCTAGTGAATATTATACTTGGTCCACCAACGATAGCACCTTTGAGCATATGATAAGCCTCCTCGCATGGGGTTTGCATTCGGTGTCAAATAGATGTTTTGGGCCTAAAAAGGGGTAATATAGCGAACAAAAACTCGAAGGGGGTGTCATAAATGGCTAAATGGGTGCAAAAATATTGAACACTGAAAAAACGGGTATCATAAAAAATGAAAAAAAAAAAACTCTGCCACCCATATCGTAACTGGGGGTAAATAACACCTTTTGTGCTGCACTTCGGTATCAAATAGATGTTTTGTGCTGCAATTCGGTGTCAAATAGACGTTTTGACCCTAAAAAGGGTACAAAAGCTCGAAGGGTATCAATCTTTTATTATTGAAGATTCATTTCGTAGGAATCGGAAAAGAGAATTCAGACGAAGCAATTATATAAACTCTTCTGAGATCGTTATGAAACTAATCGATAAACCACAGGTAACCCAACAGTTGGCCTTTCCAGATTGTGCTAGTAAAAATAGAAAAAGTTGCTCCAAAAAAGACAAAAAGTTGCTCAAAAACTTAAAAAGCTACTCAAAGAAATAAAAACAAAACAAGAAGTTGCATTAAAAACATACCTAGCTGCGAAAAATACACTGTTTCGATTGCATTTCGTGTTTTGTAGGCAGCAGTTACAAGAGCGGATCCAGCGGATCCAGCTTTATACATGTCACGCACTCTGGTGTTTGCGTGGTCATGTCACGCGCTCTCGTTGGATCGGAGAGGGTGGGAGGGAGGGAGGGAAGGGAGAGAGATGGAATAAATGGGGGGGGATTTTTTAGTGGGGAAAAATCACAGGGGATCCTTATTTATTTATACGGCTTATATCTCATTCGAACTTTCCCTAATAGTATTGTATACGCCTTCTATACAGTTGAGGCTGGCTGTACTTCTGATATGAATGGTAAACCATTCATTGAGGTTTGATAACCAAATTTGGTACAGCGCAAAATAAATAAGAAACAAAACAAATAACATCCAACATGTCCAAATGGGTTGCTTAATGTCCTCGTCCGGGATACCATAGAGGCCAGCTTTTCTCCCGCTCCACGGGTTGGGTGTAGTCATGTAATGTGTGCATAACGTGAAAACTAGCAGTGTGAATGAAGAGCCGTGAAAAGATCCTCTTGCTAGTTCATTCGCGAGAACACAAGCTTTCGTTGGATAGATTATAGATAGATACAGCCGATTGCACTGAAATATTATGATTTCACCAAATATCCAAAATTACCAAATATCCAAATTTTCACAATGAAACTTCAAACCATGCGTATGGTGGCACAAAATGTCTTGTTCACGAAAAAAAATTATCGTGCCAATTCCTGTACTCCAAATATTGTGAAAATGCAAATGATATGGTATATGCAAATTAATATATGGATATAGTTGGTGGAATCTCGGTAAAAAAATATAGTAATACAAAGCAAAGCAAAGCCGTGAAAACGAGTCGGAAAGTTGAAATCTGACTCTGGCATTTTTCATTTATTTTATATATACTTGGAGGTACCCTGCTAAGCTCGCTTTGCGCCTAAAACGAGAGATAGTACGAGAAGTTAGAACCTCTGGTTCCTAGGGTAGGTTCCTAGACTTTTGTTGTCATTATCCGTCATCGATCATCATCATGTTTTTTTATTTTTATTATTGGGGGGGGGGGGGGGGGGGGTTAGGGGAGAAGGGGTGATTGTACAATTTTGAATTTTTCCTGTTACTCATTGTCAGATTACATAAGAAATATTAAAACTCGATAAGATGTAACATGTTTATTGTTCCACTGCTTATCAAATATTTCTCTTTTTTCTGATTATCGACTTTACAACTGACTTTAGATAGTATCTGAGACGAGCATACAATTTTTTGAATCTGACTGTGACATCTTCTCCCGATGGAACCTGTACATTTGTGTTTTTACAGGTACCTGATACTAACCAGCTAATTGTGCACAGTACGAGTTTACAACAAAACATCCAGCCTTCGTTAGCTCTCGAGGCAATAATTCAAAGATTCGATCCAATCAAATTCGATGGCTCCGATGTCTTCGTATACATTTTATACTGACCAGAAAAAGAGTGGCCAAGCTGGAATTAATACGATAGATAAAATACACGAACTATATTTACCTCTTATTAACCTCGTTTGCTCGGTCCGGTTTTCCCCTATTTTTATGGCCCAAGCGCGAAGCGCGCCGAGCAAACGAGATTAATAACATTTTTATTATATAGTTTCTTCATTTTCTTTGAGACCGGAAGTGGGAAGAAGGTTCGTACGGGAAATTATGGACCGCAAATTTACCAATCATAGCTCGCGACTTAGCTATACGATAATTTGCTTCAGTTTGCTTCAACAGCCGGTGGAACTCTGACTGCCACACAAATAACAATTTAGTATATCACATTAGCCAGTTAGCTACACTTCAGCTGAGCGGTGTTAGCAAGTGTGCGCAAATGTTCAAGGCAAGGGCGATGACACCGGCGACTTCCCATCCTTCCTCTGACACACCGCGCACTTACTAACACACTCCGCCAACTTAGCAGTGACAAAGGAGTCTGTAATTTCGAACGCGATTGAGTATATTGTGATTTGTATAGTCGAGCATGATTAGTCATATTCGACCATGAGAAAAGGTAATGTCTTCGCAAAACATCAAATTTCAAACCACAAATGGTTAGACCTTTTTGTCCTCTCGGATAAAGATGATAAATTGTAGGTCTATCCGTGAATGATCATGAAGAGCCACCTTATAACATTGCCACTGATCAATCGCACTGATGTTATTGTCATCGTTGTCGTTGCTATTGTTAATCTGTTTTTTTAAACGTTAGACAAGTTGTCTCACGAGCGCGCAGTTGGGGCCTTGGTAGCCTGCTTGTAGGCTCTGGTTGATTTAGAGTCCCTGTGGTGGGAGAAAGGAGGGAGAAGGGGGAGAAAGAGAAAGGAAAGCCTGTGACAAGACCCTGTGGACGAACAAGAATTTGAAAAACACAGGATCTTGTCGCAGACTCTACTTTCCCCCTCCTCTTTCTCTTTCTCCCCCTTACCCCTCCTCTCTCCCACCACAAGAACCCCAAATCAACCAATAGCCCTAAATCAACCAGAGCCTGCAAGCAGGCTAGCGCCTTGACCGAATGGCATCAAATTAGGCAAAAAGCCTTTATTTACTAGCACTTGTTGCAGTTTGTGTCGTTGGCAGGATTCCAGATTTATTAACGACAAACATAATCATGTAAATAGCCTAAAAGCGGAGTAAAGGGAGGGGTGTTTTGTAAAGACTGAGAGGAGTCAATAGGGACCCCCGTCCCCTCCTCTTATGCGCTTCGCAGACTTCTAGTCTGATGCTTTTATTTAGTGCACGATAACTCGGCTGTAAACAAAGCTGGCTTGCTTTTCGCCTATTTTTGCAAACTTCAACAGCTGTTATGGGGTTATTTAAAAAACATTGGGTTAGCGGCACTTTAAGCCCACCGCTTGCTAATTAGCGAAAAGTTGTTGATTTCACTTTTGACCGTGAAAAGTTCTTTATGCAGATCAACTACATGTATATCGTTAGATCGACTATCCACGTGTTCTTCTGACTAACCCTAAATTAGTGAGCAATTGGATTTACTAAGGTTAGGTTTTTTAATATGTTGGGTTAGGATTAGTTTACAGGACCATTAAATAAACAACACTGTAATTCCTCTTCTAATCTAACCCTGACTTAGTAGAGGGTCTGAATGGGGTTAACTGACTACTGACAAGCGGCCTTAAAAATAACTGACAACTGACAAATTTGTTTTTTGTGGGTCAAACATTGTAAATTTTCTCTAGTAATTATTAACTTGGGCTAACTGACAACTGACAAATAGCCACAATTTTAGCTGACAACTGACATGTAGACCCCCCCATTCAGACCCTCTTAGTATCCCCAATTGCTCGCTAATTTAGGGTTAGTCACTCAGACCACGTGGATCGTGGCCCTTACCCCCGTAAAATACCTCAGCTGCCGCCCGTACAGAGATTAACACGAAAACACTTACCGAACCTACAGTCAGCTGTCAGGATCGTCCTGGACGCCTCTTTGTTGGTGCTGCGCTCTGCTTTTGGCCATTTTCTTGCCTTTTCGTGTTGGATATTTCTTGAGTAATACGACACGGCTGGGAGCCTCTGCGCCAGCCCAATGCCTAAGGCAGCTAGGGCGATATGCCTACAATGCTTTGAAAAGAGCAGTTCACTTCCATACGTTCGCCGCTAAAACTTAGCTTCCTAGTTTCACGGCTCTTCATTCGCACTGCTAGTTTTCACTCAGGGGCATTAAGGCATGGGTCTCCAATATGGCCGCCGCAAATCAAGAGGGGGTGGTCTATCTCTTTGTGCTTGTGAGATATAATCTTGACACTTTGACAGATTTGATAAAGTCACTACCTTAACACATTTGTGTGACAGTTTCCATGGAAACGTGTAATGTGACCTTTGAACTTTAATTGTAAGGAAAATTGGGAAAAGCCTCCTGGAGGTCGGTAAAAGTTGTTGATATAGTAGATATTTTCATGACAATGAATCAATGTTAGGGCACACTTCGGTGCTCCAATTTGAAAAGTTGGTTATCATTGGAATGTTTGTTAATTCGGTGGAAACTTGAGGATATCAAACTTCACAATTGCCTTAAATTGCCTTCTCCTTAAAATAACCAACTTTTCAAATTGGAGCAGGAATGTGTGCACTAACCTTGATTCACTTGCATCAAAATATCCACTATATTAACAACTCTTACCAACCTCCAGGAGACTTTTCCCAATTTTCCTTAAAATTAGAGTTCAAAGGTCACATAACGTTTCCATGGAAACTTCCACAACAAGGTATCAAGGTTGTGACTTTATGGAATCTGTAAAAGTGCAAAGACTATATCTAACAAGCTCGAAGAGATAGACCACCCCCTCTTGATTTGCGGCGGCCATATTGAAATAGTTTGAGACCCATGCCTTAATGCCCCTGAGCACGTTACATGACTACACCCAACCCGTGGAGCGGGGGGAAAGCTTGCCTCTACGGTATCCGGACGAGGACATTAAACAACCCATTTGGACATGTTGGATGTTAATTCATTTGTTTCTTATTTATTTTGCGCTGTACCAAATTTGGTTATGAAATCTCAATGAATGGTTTACCATTTATATCAGAAGTACAGCCAGCCTCAACTGACTGTATAGAAGGCGTATACAATACTATTAGGGAAAGTTCTAATGAGATATAAGCCGGATAAATAATTTGAAAATGCTCCGCTGTGATGTTTTTTCCACTCCCTCCCCCTCCCCCCCTCCCCCTCCCCCCCCCCTCCCCCCCTCCCCCCCCCTCCCCCTCCCCCCTCTCCCCCCCCGCTGCCCATTTATTTCATCTCTCTCCCTTCTCTCCCTTCCCTCCCTCCCACCCTCTCCAATAAGAGCGCGTGACATGCCACGCAAACACCAGAGCGCATGACATGCATAAAGCTGGATCCGCTGGATTCGCTCTTGTATTAAAACTGCTCCCTACAAAAACACAAAATGCAATCGAAACTGTGTATTTTTGCAGCTAGGTATGTTTTTAATGCATTTCCTGTATTAAGCGGTCAAAAGCCATTCGATTAATGCAAGAATCGTTATTATTCCATCATGTCTGGAAGCTGACCCGCCGAACAGAGAATTGGTAATTGTGACCTTGGATTACAACAATTGAAGAGGGCAACTTAGAGTTCATCATTCAACTCTTTTAAGTTATGTTTATTGTTAAAAACTGCTGGTTCAATAGGTTTCTGCTCGAGATTTTGCACTATTATCGAAGAGTATATAAGACTCGACTGTTTACAAATTCATGTTGTCATTTCGTCGAAATTCACACCGCTCGTGTGAAGCATTGAGAAGATAACCCAAACTAATTCTCATATATGTTTTAGATAATGCTAACTTGTATCAAAAACGAAGCTTCAATGGATTCTGAATTATTTTTCAAAAAAGTGCCCTGAAATAAGGTTTTCAAATTCGCAAACTACAGCGTATTTAAGTTGGCTCTCAGAATCTTTAGAATAAAGCTATAATCTAGTTATTGCACTCAAACAGTTGATCAATACTTTCTAAACAAATATCCGAATTCGAAAAATGCGAAGAACCTTTAGCATTTGTACAGGGCAAGGTTAGAGAGACCGGTAAAATCACTTTTATTTCAGGTTGTCTCGGACTGACGCCGGCCGTAACCGTTTTTAATTTTTTTCTCAAAGTTCAATACATTTTTGAACATCGGACTTTGAACATAACACGAGCAGTCCGGGCAACAGCAAGGCCAATGGCAAGGCGGAATCAGCGGTGAAAATAGCTAAGCAGCTTCTCCGCAAAGCGCTTGAGTCCGGAACAGAGCCCTATCTGGCGATTCTCGACTACCGGAACACGCCAACCCAGGGTTTGGAGTCGAGCCCAACCCGGAGTATATTGTTATTCTCTTAAAACGAGGAGGATGTTACAATATGTAATCAGGCACGCGATTGGCCTACATGATTGTTATGTTGATGTGGGGTGTTATTATTGCGTGACACGCTACGGAGTAGAAGTGAATAAACCAGAGGTCAGAGCTAGCTTGATTTATGTCTATTCGTCGCTATTCCTAATAGAGCAGAACCTTTTGAAACAGCATTCATCATACTCTGTAGTCATTCCTGCTTCATCTTTCGTCCACCAGACATAGTACTTCTTTGCTTTTGGCTTAGTCATAGTATATTAATGAGTATTGTACAAACCTATTGGCTTTTAAGTATCAATAAATGAACTTGCCGTTCTCTAGCGACCGACCGTCACGATCCACTTCTCAGTGTGTGCGTGCGTGGGCAAGAGTTTGGGTGTGATAAATACTTGTGTATTTCCGCTGTTATTTGTAACTGGTGGTTTCTTGAATAAAATGATGATGAATAGCGATATTTCGTGTTTATACACATTATGTTATGCTAATATGCGAACCATGACTTCGATTCCAAAGGCCGCTTTGTGTCAGGAAACAATGGCTGTCTAGTTCATTAATAATAATAATAATAATAATAGATGACGTGGAACGAAATATCGCTTACCTTAAAATGATTCAAGTGCAGTGAACCAGTCGTTCTCCGAATCTCCGACGAATCATGATGAAACTGAAATGATGAAACTGATGATGGTTTGTTGTATAAAGACCAAAGTAATTGTCGTTATCTCTTCGTTGTTTATAGCTTCGGCTGTGATGCTTCATATGTTGATATCTCTGAGTGTTCTTCGGGTGTCACTACGACCACAACATCGGGCCAACAACACGTTGTTTCTGGATGTGGAATTGTCTCCAAGTTTTTTGTACCTCATTCAAACTGAAAGCTGTCTCTCGGAAAGGTTTCTGAGTGCACAATACTTCGGTAATTCCACAGAGTGTTCCTGTGATGTTCTCGTATTAAGCTGGAAACAAATCTGCAAAACTTCTACGTATGCTTCATCACATATTAGCTATGTATTTTTCTCACAACTGTCTTGGAATGAAGGTCGCAACATTTTGTTTAAATTGACTAAAGTCAGCTACAAGTACTATCTGTACTATATCTTCAGCGATGATGATTTGTCGTTTGGTTACACAGAGTATGCTACGAAACGTATGAAGAAGAGCGTTCTTCCTATGAGAGCATTTGAAGAATTTTTACTCGATTTTAAGCCAGCTGTTGGCCTTCCAAGTTATTCTATACATAACGGCGCACACTTTGCACTAAGCAAGCGCAAAGAACTTTGTAAAGGTTGGCCGAAAACATTACTTCAGTGTATTTACCTCTTGTGGAATACGATGCATCTTTTAACGCTATACATCGCGATGCTATTAACCATATTCTACCCTATACAACAAGGTATGACAATATAACATGGTGGAACAGTCAGAGATGCTTCATGGTTAAAACAGAGCTTAAATTTCGCGGACAAGCTGTGATCTTTCTCCCTCTACATGTGGATAACCCTAAACATCGACCATACCCTCGTAATGAGCCAGATGTAGATAAACTGTGGAAGGAGTGTGTGCAAGAAGCAGTGCACAAAATGCCACATGACTATAAAAAGAGGGAAATGGTACGTGAATTTGAAACAGATCCTAGAAATTATCTCGCAAAAACGTTAACATATTGTCTCGACTTCCCGGCTCATTCTCCCATCCAACCTTATGGGCATTTTACTATGAATTTGACTTTCCAAGGGCACACATAACTAATAAAACTATTGTATTGCATTGCACTTGACGCTAGAAGGGACACGCTGGGTGATCTGAACAAAAAAGGAAAACGAATCTACTAGAATCTGATGTGAAACATGTTGCCCAAAATATTTTACTGGATCATGACAACCTCATAACTCACGATCCGTGGCAAGGGATTGTATTGATAAAATTTCAAACTGTAGCATCCTCTGAACGATTCCGTTTGGTGTTGAATTGCTCACGTTTGTTGTTAAAATCCACGATCAAGTACAAGGAAACATATAGGAAACGTTATACTGGATTACAAGGCTCACAAGATATCTATTTTAATCAAATTTAATCAGCAAAATACTTTACCAATCATCTTTAATTTTGGGATGCTAAATGATTCAGAAATAAAGGTTTTGGGCACACTATTTGACATCAGATTCTACTAGATCTCATACCAACACTTTCTTTCTCGCCATGGTTGATTAGATTATGTAGCGTGCCCCTATGGGCAGTATACCTTAGAGTTAAATAATTCAGTTAAGATGTGTATCTACAAAAATACTTGACAAGAAAAAGTGGACAAGGATTTGGAAGCATAAGTTAGAATCAATATAATAGCGCTGCGCACACATTAGATTAATTGTCTCTGGCACGGGAGACTGCATGACTCAGACACAGACACGCGATGTTTACAGTGTTTAAATGAGTTCGAGAGTCGTATTAGGACAAAGTTCGTAGTTTTTTCTATCAAAGAAAGAAGCAATACCTTAAGTATGATTCCTAGTCATATTAGTACTGGTGAGTACCAAGCATTATTGCTGGGCCGGGGATGTAACTGACTATTACCAGATGTGAAAAACGCTCAGTCATAAATCGCCGAAAGAGAGGTCTCAAAGTGATAGAAGCATGGATTCCCTTTTCAAAACTTTCACAGGGATGATTAAGAAATGTCAGCGTTGGATAAATGTATGTGCAAGAGATCAGACCTCAAAAGCACAGAACAACGAGACAAGTGGCAATAAAACGCAAGCGGTAGTACTGACTACTGTACTTTGACTACCCGTACGTATTATTATATGCACATTACTTTGATTTATTTTCTGAACACAAATTTCGGAATTTAAGTTTTAGAAATGATTTTCTTGTACTGAGGTATAAATGAAACTCGATCATTGCAAAATCTAATAGAATGGCTTGAAAGAGCACACCAAAATAAGCAAGACTGCTACATTTTAGTAGCTAGGCGGCTATCATTTTTCCTTACGAAGTTGTAAACTCGCAAATATCAAAATTATTTACAGAGAAATGTATGGTGGTCATGCAGGTGCCCGTAAATTTGTCAAACTTTGCATGTTTGTCGGTATCTAGAATATCTGTTCAACAGTTTGTACAGTTGGTAATTTTAATACTTTATTAGTTTTGGTCTCCGATGAGTTTGATAGAGTCTCCTAGTAACATGCAATGGGTGAATGGCCCAATTCGCATGCATGTACACGGCTGGGGTATTTCAGAACACAAACTCCCAGTCGCTTTATTTCTCGTTTATTTTGCCGACTTACGGGAAAATCTGACCAGCAGAATAACTTTTCAACATTTAGATGAAATCTTATAACGATATTCTATGGAAGAAGATGAGTTTTGGTTCAGTCACGGCATGGTCACGCGTACGGAGCTTGACTATTGAACAACACAATCGCATATCTCATTGTTTGCAAACGAAGACGCGAAACTCGCTTGATAAGATCGCCACGTTTGCCGCTTTGTTTCAATTTTCTCTATTTTAGCCAACGTTCTCTCTTTCAAAATATGATCGAGGAACGCTGTATTTTTTGTTAGAATTGTCAGAGGACGATCTGACTGCTATTCAATTCTGGTAAGTTGATTATACGCAAATAGTCGTTTATTGTCTGGGACTGATTGGTGTCTAAATTTTGTGACGTCATCCATTTCGGGACCCGGAACCAAAAATCCGGAGAATCAGTCGGTGATTATGTGTTGGCTCTGAAGAAATCGGAGGTTTATTGTAACTATGGCGAATTTTTTAATCGGGCGCTGCGAGGCAGGTTCGTGTGTGGCTTGAACAATCCAAAGATATAAAGCAAACTGCTGAATACTGAAGACCTCACGTTTGAAAGAGCCTGCCGCATAGCCAAGACCATGGAGATGGCGGATAGGAACACCCAGGAGTTTCACCCTTCAAGCAACGAAACCAATCAAGTAAACAAACTAACAGAACAAGGCAGTAAGAACACTGAACAATCAGTATGTCCTAGGTGTGGGGGTAATCATTCAGGTCAGTCTTGTAGATTTAAGTCAGCAAAATGCTACGAATGTTCAAAAATCGGGCATATAGCATCTGTCTGCCGCAGTAAAGAGGGCAAAGGCAAAGTCCATAATGTACAAGCCTCCGAATTAGAAAATGATGCGCATGAGAATGATGACGAATTAGGCATTTATTCCCTGTATTCGCTTGACACAAACAAGCCTAATCGCAACAATTACACCGTGGAAATGAAAATCAGCGGGAAGCCGTGTAAGATGGAGCTGGATACTGCTGAAGATTACTCCATAATGAGCCAAAGCGAATATCTGGAGAAATTTGCAGACAGATCCCGGACTCCTTCAAAAGTAACACAGAAAACGTATACGGGCGAAGTGCTTAATGTGTCAGGGGAAATGCAGTGTAATATTGTATATAAGGGCAAACATTATCTTTTGCCAATTCTGGTAGCCAATTACAATGCCAAGCCCACCTTACTTGGTAAAAACTGGCTGGGTCAAATCAAGTTAGAGTGGGGAGAGATATTTAGTGTCTATAATGGAGACCCAGTCAGTGCTAAGAGTCAACTGAATGAATTGTTGTCTAAACATAGCGAATTGTTTACAGAGAGTTATGAAGGCATGAAGGGCCTTGAGGCACACCATTACCATGAGAGATGATCCAAAACCTATATTTGGGAAAGCGCGTAGGATCCCGTATGCTTTAAAGGAAAAAGTGGAGAAAGAATTGGACAAACTGGAAAGGCACGGGGTGATTAAGAAAACTGACAAGTCGTGTTGGGCTAGCCCAATTGTGATTGTGCCGAAGGCTGATGACACCATTAGAATTTGTGGAGATTACAAATCAACTATTAATCAGTCAGTTGAAGATGAGCAAAATGTCCTGCCCACCACTCAGGATTTATATACGGCACTAGTTGGCTCCAAGGTACTTAGCAAACTCGATCTGTTATTATTATTAAAATCACTTATTTCACGGTATTGCTAGATTCAGATTCATTTCAGATTAATTTATTTTTGCACTATTTTTCCTTTTTTATAATAAAATTTACAAATATGTAGGAAAAAGGAATGATAATATAAGCTATTAAATTTAATGAGCTAGGTTAGATGTGCGTAGTGGTCAAAGTAGCCGCTAGGCTTTCGAGTTGATCACTACCATAGGTATAATAGTCGAGGAGGAAAAAAAGAAGAATTATATAAATAGGAAAAAGCGCAGAGGAGAAATTGAGGAAAAAGATTCCAGAGGAATTATACAAAAGAAATAAGAAAAAGAGCATAGGAAAAGGGTGTTGGTAATACGAAAGGAAATATTGCTATAATTAGTTTACATATAAATAATTTCATGAGTATAATGTTTCTCAAGTTTCATAATTTCTTGAATATATTAATCCAAGTACTAATGTTGGTACTTATGTTAATTATTCTAATGCTAATACTAATTCTAATACTAAGTACTGTAACAATACTAGTACTGTAAATAATACGAGCAGAGGAAAAGGGTGCTAATAATACGAAAGGAAATATTGCTATAATTAGTTTACATATAAATAATTTCATAAATATAATAATAATAATAATCTTAATGTTAATGTTTCTCAAGTTTCATAATTTCATAAATATAATAATCTAATGCTAATTTTGATACTTATGTTAATTCTAATACTAATACTAATTCTAGTACTATTCAGTACTAAGTACTATAACTATACTAACACTGTAAATAAGTTTCTCAAGAATGTAGTAGTCATATATGCCAACTTTATGAAAATAATATTAATATTATAGCTGGCTGTCAAGTAGGAACAGTTTGTATTCTTTTTTAAAGCCACTATGTGATAAGTTTTTAATTGTCAGAGGGATTTTTTCCCATATTCTTGATGCAAGGATCTTGAATCTTCATAAGCCATAGTTTGTCCTAGAAGCTGGTCTGTATAGATTCTTATTTAAAGCATATCTAGTATTATAGTTATGGATTTCTGAAACAGATGGGAATAATTCAGCAAAGGCTAGGGGAATATCTGTTTTAACATATTTAATTTTATGAATAAGAGTAGAGATGTTAAGGTTAAAGGCATTCTCAATATTAAGTATATCAAGGAGCTTATAATATAGAGCAGCACTCTCTCTTTTTTTAGCAAAAAATATAGTGCGGATACATTTATTTTGTTTTGTTTTAATTACTTGTAACCGAGATTGACAAGCAGTGCCCCAGCTCATCAGGCCGTAATTGATATATGGATATATCAGGGTATAGTAAATTTGTTTAAGTGTGCTAATAGGTACATAGTATCCAAGTTTATTTAAAATACCTATATTATTTGCAAGTTTATTATTAACATGTTTTATTTGTGCATTCCATTGTAAATGGTTGTCAATAAAAACACCTAAATATTTTATCTGCGTTTTTTCTTCTATATTACATGTTGTTATGGATATATTAGGCTTTGTTCTAGGGGATGTAATCAGCATATAATTTGTCTTCTTAAAGTTGATTGAAAGTTTGTTAGCAGCACAGTATTTTAGAACATTCTAATTCATTCAGGTTTTTTGAAGAATAAAAAATATTAGTGTCATCTGCAAATATTCTAAATAGCAGTTTCTTAGACTAGTTTGGGAGGTCATTTATATATAGCAGGAATAGCAGGGGACCTAACGTAGATCCTTCTGGAATACCACATACTATAGGCCTAAAACTAGATTCCGTATCATCTATTTTTACACATTGTTTCCGATCCTCTAGATAACTGATAAACCAAGCATGGGGTAATCCTCGGTTCCATATTTGTACATCTTTGCAAGCAGTATCTCATGATTTATTGTGTCAAATGCTTTGGAAAAATCCAAGAAAATTCCGCAAGTTATTTTACCTTCATCTATAGCTGTTTTTAGGTTTTCTACTGTTTCTAAAATTGCATACTCAGTTGAGTAGCCTTTCCTAAATCTAAATTGATAAATATACAGTATACCTTGCTTTTCTAGGAAAAACATAAGCTGATTATGGACCAGTGTCTCAAGAACTTTACTGAAGACAGATATAATTGCTATAGGCCAATAGTTTCCTAGTTCAATAGCACTTCCACTTTTAAATACTGGGGTTCTTCTTGAAATCTTAAAAATATCAGGAACTATTCCTGTCGAAATTGACTCATTATATATTTTGGTAAAGGGGATTGATAGAGGGGCACTTGCGAGCTTAATAAATTTATTAGGTATGTTAATATAAGCCTTGTCCTTAATCAGGCTAGCAAAAAGGGTAAAAACTTCAGATTCAGTCACTGGAGACATAAAGAAGCTAGAAGATGGAGACTGGCTTATATACTGAGTAGGTTCCTTTGTTGTTGGATCAGTTGTTATCTTACTTGCCAGATTTGGCCCTACATTTACAAAGAAGTCATTAAATTGCTCGGCTATATCAGCTGCATTGGTATAAGTCTTATTACCATAAGTAATTTTAGTAGGGAGGGACTGTCCTTTAGTTTTCCGTTTAATAAGATTACCTATAAGCCTCCAAGTAGATTTAAGATTATCCTTATACTTTATAAACTGAGTGCTATAGTAACTTGTTTTACATTTATTTTTCAAATGTGCTAGCATATTTGCATATTTCTTATATTTCTCTATTTTTTCTGGTTCTTTGCTATGAAAATGTGTCTGATTTTAATAGATTTAAGAATACCAGCTGTAATCCATGGTCTATTTAGTTGTTTTTGTTTACTTCGGGTAGCCTGTTTTATAGGGGCATGCTTATTAACAATGTTGTTTACTGCATTAATTGCATCATAGCTTTTTTTGTTCAGATTTTAGGTAGGTGATAGGATTTCTTCCCAATTTATAAGATTTATATCATTTAAAAATTGGTCACTATTAAATTTTGAATAATCTCTATAAAGACGTTTACTAGTTGCTTTATCTATTTTTGATTTAACAATACAGAACACTGGTAAGTCGTCAGATAGATCGGCAGTAACTATTCCAGATATAACCTGGGAAATGGGTGAGTTAGTGTATATATGGTCAATAAGGGTTGAAGTATGACCAGTTATTCTAGTAGGTTTAGTTATAATAGGAAGAAGACCATTTGTGTAAAGCATCTCTATGTATTATTCTGTTGGAGGGTGCATATTAATCTTCAAAAAATCAATATTAATATCTCCAAAAATGTAAAGCTGATACTTAGGGTTTAGTAGTTTAATTATATTATTCAGTTGTGTAGTAAATTGAATAAGATCACAGGTAGGGTGCCTATACATTGTATATACAACCAACAATTATTGCTTTTTTATTTTTACCATTTTCAATTTGAGACCAGCAGGATTCAACCAAATTCATATCAAATTTTATATCAGGTCGGGGGATAGCTTTTAGACTGTTAGCTATATACAAAGCAGCCCCACCAGCATTAGTTGGAGAATCAGTGTGAAAAAAATTATAAGATTCAATATTAACATTAGCTACCGAAAATTCATTAAGCTTAGTTTCAGTGACCCCTATTATATCAGGTGTAGATTCTAGAGTGCAAAGTATTTCCTCAAGCAAATTTAGATTTTTAGACAAGCTTCTAACACTACTGGATAAAAACCTGTGAAAAACCTGTGAAAATACTGTGAAAATACCTGTGAAAAAACCTGTGAAATCTTGAAATTCACAGGTTTTTTCACAGGTTTTTCACAGGTCTGCTTTTTTTTTGACCTGTGAAAAGGAGCACTTTCACAGGTTTTGAAACCTGTGAAAAAACCTGTGAATTTGACCTGTGAAAAACCTGTGGAAGAAACATGTGAAATCTTGAAATTCACAGGTTTTTTCACAGGTTTTTTCACAGGTCTGCTTTTTTTTTTAGACCTGTGAAAAGGAGCACTTTCACAGGTTTTGAAACCTGTGAAAAAACCTGTGAATTTGACCTGTGAAATTCACAGGTTTTTTTCACAGGTTTTTTCACAGGTCTGTTTTTTTTTTAGACCTGTGAAAAGGAGCACTTTCACAGGTTTTTAAACCTGTGAAAAAACCTGTGAATTTGATCTTTGAAAAACCTGTGAAAAAACCTGTGAAATCTTGAAATTCGTAGGTTTTTTCACAGGTCTGCTTTTTTTTTAGAGCTGTGAAAAGGAGCACTTTACTGGTTTGAAACCTGTGAAAAAACCTGTGAAATCTTGAAATTCACAGGTGAAAACCAGAAATGTGAACCTGTTTATCTTTTGTGAACCTGTGAAAAAGGAGCAATTAAAGTGCCTATCACCCTTTTGCAATTTTGATAGCTTATGAATCTCCGAAAAGTTTTGAGTACTTCTGTGAAGAAAGTTTTGGTTGAAAGTGAATACTTTATGTTCTACGGTTGTTTGAAATCATGTAAATGTGACCTGTTTCCTGACCCATTACCGTGTAAGTAAAAGCCTGGGTCGAAACCTGCGTAGACGTCATCTTGACGTCATATAATTAATTCGGATTTGTAATCATTTGAAGAAATACTTAACATGTTGACTAAAATGACTTTTTTCTTTACTAACAACTCAAAAACTGTGTATATTTTCTATGCATCGATGTTGTGATAAAAAGAAGCCATGGAGAATAATGCATTAATGAGATGACGTCTACCCAGGTTTCGGTTTAAACCAAAACTTTCTTCACAGAAGTACTCAAAACTTTTCGGAAGTTCATAAGCTATCAAAATTGCAAAAGGGTGATAGGCACTTTAAGAAGTTTGAATACCAGCTGTAAAAAAATAACCTGTGAATTTGAACCTGGCCTGTAAAAACCTGTGTAAAAACCTGTGAATACACCAGTCAATAAATTAAATATACCACAATAATACCAATGCTGATCGAATTACTAAACTAAACTACATTGTACATGTAGCTAGTGACTACAGGCAATCCATTGTAGGATTTGTGATCTGAGCTGCGACCAATAACCTATGGCAATTGCAACAGTTGTTATATATATAATGGTTTTACTGAGAAAAAAGTTCAAGAGTTAATTGAATATATAGTGTGTGAAAGACTGAAATAAATCTGTGATTGATACATGTACAACAGACCAAGACACATGTACAGGTGATGAAGTTTCATTTGTTTTATTTCAGTATTCACACTTTATTCAACTCTTTTACTTTTTCTAACCCAGTCAAACCGGCCCTTAATATATAACAACGCTACTCAGGTTGCAGCGACTCAGATCATTAAACCCTATATAATATGCTTAGATTGTCTGTGTACTGACTAAGCTAGCTATGCTACGAAAGTTACAACTGTGCCGGATATCAGGAACACAACCCTTCCGCAGACATTCCACGGACAAAGCCCGGAAAATATTCTGGGCTTTCCGGTGTCACAGCGATTTCGCCCCCCCCCCCCCCCCCCCAGTGAATTTGCCCCCCGGGGGGGCGCGAAATCGCTAGTGAATTGTATTCGAAATCTCTCCGCCTCAGAAAATAGAGGCAGTACATGTCAACGCACTAAACATCGTACACCTATTTCTGTGGAAATTTATTTATTGAGATAATTCTCACATTTCATTTATTTTCTACATTTATCACATGAAATAACATGTTTATTTAGAAGTATTTACCAATGGTTTTATAAAGAGAACAGAAGTATCTTTACATCAAGTGATCAATTGAAAATAGAACAAAGCACTTGAGTCGGTAACACCCCTTTATTCAAAATAGATGGTTTTCATGCAAAGCAGGTGAATGCTGTTAATCCAGAAAGGTTTTCCTAGTTGAAACTGATCCAATTACCGAATTAAGAAGCGCCGTTAGCTCAATTGAAAATCAGTAGAACAAAGCACTTGAGTCGGTAAAACCCGTTATTTCATAATAGATAGATGGATCGACGCGAGCATTACGGCCGGGTTATAAAAATCTTACATACCACGATAATTACGATAACTTCATTATGGTTTTCATGCATGTAAAAATCATCAGGCTATTTGGCAGTTGTTTCCAAATTTGAGAAGCTAAGGTAAGTTTTAAAACTTCCCGCCGTTTTAGATCTTTAAAATTAGTTCATTAACTTGTATATTCAGGAAGTTTTCACGCGGGTCGGTAACACTTCCTTTATTCGGCAAAGTCTTTTCAAAGTAGGCGGATTTACGGGTTATCAAAACCTTCAGGCAAGAAATACCAACAACTAATCATTCGAAGATTGATGAAGATTGTAGGTGGATTGCAGATTGAATCTCTTGTAGAGTTTCTTATTGCACTGCTCGCGCGAATGAAAATTGCAGCGTTTACCGTAACGAATTTTGTCGAAGAAAAGTGAAGCGTGGATTTTAAAATAAAATTGAATTACATGCCTTTATACACATTACTGATAGCTTTTTGCCGTACTATTCTCCACGTCCAATACATTACAGTAATAATAATAAGGAAAACATGTATTCATAACCTTTTAAAAGGTTGGAAGGGAGGGGGGGGGGGCGAAATCGCTAGAGGGGGGCAAAATCGCTAGAGGAGGGCGAGGAAGGTGGGGGGGGGGGGGGGGGGGCAATTCACGAGGGGGCGAAATCGCTGGTACACCGGCAGTCGTTCCGAGTTTTCCGCACGAGTAAAATTCCGCGGAAAGTCCGAAAAATCCCTGCCTATCCCGAGAATTTTACGTGATTTTACGGATTTCAGAATTCTAGAAAATCCCGGACTTTTCAGGGTTTAAAAACCTAGGGAAAAAATATTTACTTTTGAAGATTCCCCCCAGCTTTGCAAGTAAAATGGAACGAGTAAGTTTTTATTATTATTCCAATTGGCGGACGAATTCGCATTTCTGTGATATTAGGTTAACGATGAACGATTACTAACGTGAGTATACTCACTAAAGATTTGGCAACAGAGAGGGGAAAACACAAATTAAAAGTAGTATATAATCGTCGCTTTTCTTTCACTGGGACTGTTGTGCGTTTACCGATCAATTGTTTGCATTCATATTTTAAACTCTTCGGACCTGAACTTAATCGATGCATAACTCAGTCATAGTAAGACGTGATCGGAAAAAAGTAACGCAATAGGGAGGTTCCCTCACGCAGGCATTGGTAATTATACAATTTCTTACATGTAAAGGTGATGTTACACGAGACGATTTTTAACGACGATTTTTCGTGCAACATTGTTGCGCGAAAAGTCAACATAGTGTAACATGGCGCTCTGGACGATTTTTAACGCAATCTTCGTTGCTGCAACATGTTGCAAGTTTTGAATTACCTTCAAAAACCTGCAACATTGTTGCCCGAATTTTGTTGGAGTTGCTTCGTGTAACATCCTCGCCGTTGACTTTTCGCGCAACGTCATCCCAGAAACCTGTTCGCTACGCCCACGAGGCTACGTCAACAAAAAGACTCCACTTGTCAGAAAAAAAGAAGATTCGAAACGGAGTTACCTGTTGTGAGAAGAGGGTCGGAGTAATCACAGGGCCGAGTCTCGTTATCTTCTTTCATAGACACTGCATCCCAGCCACGGCAGAGTGGAACCGAGCCAAGACTTAATTTAAGACACTTCACGAAGATTGTATATCTTGGATCTTGAGATGGTGGAGGACTTGATTATTGAAGCCAACTGACATGCCATTTATGCTTGTTAATGTAACTGCGTCAGGTCTTGCATTTTGTAATATGCACGCTGCAGCAATAAAATTAATGACCGAACAGTGCTTCACTTAACAAGGTTTCACTAAATCTCGTACAGATGATATAATTTAAAGTGTACAATAAGTGCTATATATACAGTATATTTGCAGGAACCATTACCGGGAGCGCTCATTTTGGGATCTTCTCAATTTTTTTAATTTTCCTGACCTTTAATTCGAATTTTTATCATTACCGTCTTGACATACCCTGGGTACCAGAGGTTCTACTGCCTCCCTTCGCAATAGTTAGGCGCGACGCAGCCTTAATTAGTGTGATATCATAATCCGGGTGCGGTTATTAGGATCGAGTTATCTACATCAGTACAGTCGTTATCCTGAGCGTGTACTCGAAACATATATTAAGTTAACACTAGTTTTATTTGATTTGTTTAAATTTCATGTCTATTTAGCGTTCATTACGTAAATTGCCAAAAGTGAACTATGCTGTCTTGAACGCTGGATCTGAGGGGAGTGAGGGTTTTTCACCCGTTTGGAAACGGAGGGTACGCCTATCATAGTAAAGCAGTCGGCAGAAGATCCAGAACTGGAGGCCTTAGAGGCAGACGGAGAAAACCACACTGGTTAATGAATTGCAAAGGTTAACGTTAAACGGAAGAAACTCATTCAAGAGCTCTGAGAGTCGGCGTGTGACCGGATTAAGCTATATCTCACAGGAGTTCTCGTGCCCTCACTTTATGAATCCAATCAAACCATAGCGAGAACAATGCAGTGCATGTTAGTAAATCATCTCAAAGAACAGATCATTCTCAACTCGATAATTATCGCAAGCGTTATCGTCGCAGTAGAGTCAGAAGGAGGTTACCCAGGAAACTTAATTATTCTAAAAATAGCTCAATTCGGTCATATGCTGACTCACTGATATAGTATAATATGGACGCTCCTGGTACATGTAATTGCATGATTATAAAACAAACCGACCTTCTCTCCCCCCCCCCCCAACAAACTGTGGCTGCAGGTCGCGTAAATTAATTGGAAAAAAACAACGCCAAAAAAGCAAAAACTACCCCTGCAAACTTAATTTGAATTGGATTAACACTCTAATTACTATTTTATCAGTCACAAACAAAAACAAATAACGAACTATTTACTAAAAACTATTTTAGTGTGGCACACAGTTTCTTGCTTTTCTTTGAGCAATTGATCAGGTCTAGCCATCACTCCATCAGACGAGAGAAGTTTTTGTTTTATTTATTTTCTTTGGATTAACACTCCAATTTAACTTTCACCATTCAACAAGCGTTACACATATCGTTAAATATTTGCTAAAATCTATTTTAGCTCGGTAAAAAAGTCAAAACTCGGTATTTAGCCTGTTAGATTTTGGCGCCCAATGCGCGATTTTGTAAGAGAAAGAACAGCTCTGAAGCTGTGAAATGTGTGTGGCAAAATGACACTTGTACACTTACCGTGGCTAATGTAGTGATCTTTGGGACCCTGAAGCACCGCTGGAGAATTATAAGCTTGCTGTTTGTTAGGAATCCACAGACAAAACAAGAACATCCATCTTCCTCCAAGTGAACTGCACTAGCGACACTGGAAGTAAGTCCGCTCGCGCTAAAAAAACATGTTTGTTTTCCCGCCTCTGCAAATATGCACCAATCAGAGTACGTATCACAGTATCACAGTGACAGCTGAGAAGGACATCCGCTGACCATGAATCGCATCTCCAAAATAATAACGTGAAGGACGACAGTTTGTTTCTGGAAGAAGTTTTAAATACGAAAATCGCTTCAATGTTTTTCTTGGTTACCAAAACTCGAAGAGAATCGGATTTGGGTGGTGACAGAGCCTTTAGAGGGTTAGTACGCATTATTTTACTTCAGCCAGTTCAAGCCTTTTTTCTCCCATCAGATTCAGAGTCTTTCTACTTTCTACTAAACTTTAAAGTCTACCATTCATTTTAAGGCAGGAAAACCGTATTTTATATAGCCTTCAGATACATCAGACAATTATTGGGAAAGTATGGAATGTTCTCATGCAGCCTTTCTAATGTATTTTCGTACTATCACGAATCATGTTTTTTTTCGTTTTTCCGTGGAAATGAGGGAGAAAGTACAGAGTCTGGACTCTGGTTTGGTAATGTCTTCTCATTTACGTGTAACCGGGAAAATAGTTTTTTTTCAGACTTTCCGTGAATTGTTTTCACTGGCTATCTTGGCTTTCCATACTTACGTAATTTTTCCCCAAGCTTTCTGTGAAAGACAGCTGCAGGAATAAAACGGGCTTTTTCTACGCAAGTCTATTGCAAAAAGCATGGTACCTGGTTTGGTAATGTCTTCTCATTTACGTGTAACCGGGAAAATAGTTTTTTTTCAGACTTTCCGTGAATTGTTTTCACTGGCTATCTTGGCTTTCCATACTTTCCGTAATTTTTCCCCAAGCTTTCTGTGAAAGACAGCTGCAGGAATAAAACGGGCTTTTTCTACGCAAGTCTATTGCAAAAAGCATGGTACATAGTGTAAACGTGTAACCGGGAAAACAGTTTTTTTTCAGACTTTCCGTGAATTGTTTTCACTGGCTATCTTGGCTTTCCAGACTTTCCGTAATTTTTCCCCAAGCTTTCTGTGAAAGACAGCTGCAGGAATAAAACGGGCTTTTTCTACGCAAGTCTATTGCAAAAAGCATGGTACATAGTCCGGAAAACCCGGTAAATACGGACTTTTCCGGACTTTCCGAGATTTTTACCGGGCTTTTGGTAATATATGTTTTTTGATTCGTTGAGGGAAAAAATTGCAACCAATCAGACTACTTTGGACACTGACTCATGTAACAGTCAGGGCCCGGTTCCTGATAGCCCGATTAGCTCTCAACAAAACATATTAGTTGTCATGGTAATTAACTCTGGATTAGCGCTAATCGGGCTTTCAGGAACCGGGCCTGCAGATACACTAGAAAAAATAGGTACGCAATGCGAACATCGGCGACTTAAAATTTTTTTTTGAGAATATAAATTTGGGTAAACCTCTCCTTATTTAATTTTATTATAGGATACCCCTCCTGTTGTATTATTTATTATAGGCCACACCCCACTGAGTTTGGAATTACTATGGTCTACCCCTCTCGTTATATTTTTGATTCAATATAGCCTGCTTGTCCACTTCGATTATTTAATTTCTATTGGCCACTATCCCCTATCCTCTAGTTTTCACTTACTAGCCCACCCTCTAACTTCAAATATTTAATTACTATAGGCCACCCCTCCTGTTCTAATTTTGTATCACTATAGTCTTCCCCTCCCCTTCTTTTTAATTAATTACTATAGGGTACCCCTACTGTTCTACTATTGAATTACTTATAGGCCACCCCTCCTCTTCTAATTTTGTATCACTATAGTCTACCCCTCCCCTTCTTTTTATTTAATTACTATAGGGTACCCCTACTGTTCTACTATTTATTTACTATAGGCCACACCCCATTGATTTTTGAATTCCTATAGTATACCCCTTCTATTATTTAATTACAATAGGGTACCCCTGCTGTTCTATTATGTAATCACTATTGGCCAGATATTTTTTTCAATTACAATGGTCTACCCCTGCATTATATTTTTAATTCAATATAGCCCAATCTCTAACTTCAATTATTTAATTTCTATTGGTCACTCCTTCCCTTCTATTTTTGATTCACTAGCCCACCCTCTAACTTCTATTATTGAACTACTATAGGACATGCCTTGCATTCTATTTTTTATACACTAAATACACTTATATTAAAACCAGCTCCCTTCTATTGTTTAATTACTAAAGGGTACCCTTGCTGTTCTATTATTTAATCATTATAGGCCACATCCCATTGATTTTGAATCACTATGGTCTACCCCTTCCCTTTGATTTTTGATTGAATACAACCCACCCCTTCAGTTGTTTGATTCACAAGATTACAGAGTACTCCTTTTTCAATGTGTTTCCCTTTCCTTCTAGTCTACCCTTCTATTATTAAATTACTATAGGGTACCCCTGTTGTTATATTATTCAATTGCTATAGGCAACCCCTCCCCATTGATTTTTGAATTACTAATAGTCTACCCCTTCCCTTTTATTTTTGATTCGATACAACCCACCCCTTCAGTTTCTATTGGTCACTCCCCCCTTCTATTTTTGATTCACAAGCCTACAGAGTACTCCTTGCCTTCAATGTGTTTCCCTTTCCCTCACCGGCATGTTTACTTCAAACTTTATTCATACTTCAATGTGTTTCCCTTTATGGCAAAGTGTTGTAATTTCTCTGTTATTAACGATCGAATGCATTCCAATAACAGCCCTCAATCTACTGCTATAGAGTATAGACTACATTTACCATAATATTGATTCAATTTGGACACATACCTTCATCAGGTCACTTCCCTTGAATGTCAGCTTCTGGTTCAGCAATAGCTTGTCTCATTCACAGAGTTTGACAACAGTTTTGTATATATTTATTACCTTATATTCCTTTACTATTCCTCCCCAATCAGTTGCATCGAAGGTCGTCATATCCCATGATTTAGTTATTACTTTTTTAGCACACCGGTGGGGTCCCTCGGGCTTTTCGTTAAAATAATATTTTTATTAGAGAAACAATGAAGAGCCAACACACCAAAACCTTTTACTTGCAACAAAACTAATGTTCTGTTGTCGAATATATTAACAGCTTTCCTCACCTGATTCAACACTACCCCCCTGAGTTAAATTGTCACTTATCGGTTGATGCCGGGACATAGATAGAATTACATACATACATAGTCCCAACTTCAGTACTACACAAGGCTACATTGTGCAATGGTTGCCTAAAAATAGAGCATTTCTACAGCTTACTTTTTCTCAAAATTCATGATTGACCTCTAAACTCAGGATCCAGATTATTCACAGGGGTGGTTACACACATAGTTTTGCTTTATTTTATTTTTAAACATTGGTACCAATTTTTTTGGGCCTGTGAAGTACATGTATAATTATCACAATATCTTAGATACTATAAGTGACAATTTGAATTGGCCGTAGGTATCTATTTTGATGATTACATCTCTTTATATAATCAGTCCAAAATGCATGCTCTGATTGGTCGATAGCCATGATTCATTAAAGTACAGATGCACAGATGATGTCAATTGAGTGCTTGCAACAAATTTTTAAACTCATTTTGATTGGATTTTTCAGAGTGAGGTTTTAGTCTGCGATTATTATATAAAACAAATAGATTCCATTTCTGCCATGCATCTTATAGATGATGACTGCAAAACACAAAGAGAACATCAGTTATGCCGTTCGACTGTGTCTCATGGTGCACTTTGTTCTCTCCACATTGTGATGTCATCTGTGCATGCATCTACATTGTATAATGAAATCTATTTGTTAATTATTAGAAAACCTGAAATAATCACAATATTTGGAACTTTACATAACTAACATGATTTTTCACAGGTTTCCTACACAATTCTAAGTTAGGTTGCATACACTTGGGATTCACAGGTTTTTTCACAGGTCCTTCTCAAAATTGTTTTGCACAATTTTGATAAAAACAAATTCACAGGTTTTTTCACAGGTTCCACCATAATGGCTATACTACAAAAATGATTCACAGGTTTTTTTTCACAGGTTTTCGAAATTCACAGGTTTTTTCACAGGTTTCCAAAATTCACAGGTTTTTTCACAGGTTCTCACATTTGAGGACAAGAGTGGAAAATGTGCAGAATTGGGCTGTTGTAGAATTCACAGGTTTTTTCACAGGTTGTTTTGACTCACAGGTATTTTCACAGGTTTTTCACAGGTTTTTATCCAGTAGTGTAATATTGCAGTGAAAAATAGTGAAAGTTTGGGAGGCAAACTCCCTAATTACTTTATTTAATTCGGGGATTGAAAAGTAATCAGAGCGAGGGGCTGATAGCATTAAGTGTCAGGGTCGCATTCATCAGATTTGTCGGGGTTATGAAATAGGTCATACAGATCAAAATCATTATTTAGCCTACCACTAGCAGCTGATAGGTGAATTGTTGGACTCTCTATCAAATGATATATTGGAAGGTATACTACTTACAGTTTCCTGATTGTCAGCCATGTTAGTTGCAAGTTACATTTGTGCAAAATAATCACACTAACTTTGTGCTGCATAATCCATATAATCCTCAAACTGCTCGCATGTTAGGAATCAAAGAGGAGACGAGGTGTCACTTCCCTTAGCATATTTTACCGTTCACAGTCCACAGGTATTTATAGTTATTCGTTCGCTTAAATTCTAGTATCCTACCGAATAGCTTCTTCCTGTACGAAGTTAGACTTTCGTTGACATGTATAGCAGCTTTGTGGCTGATGGCAGGTGACTCAGGCAGTGCGTGAACTGTAGGGAGATCCTTAGTACGTTTCGTTCGCAGCTCGCTCCGCTTCTTGTATATCTCATCTCGCTTCGCGCGTCTCGTAAATTTGACAATGAGCCGGTTTTGGACCTTTTTAGTTGGCGGCAGTCTATGAGCTACGGATATGTCCCTTTCATCGAGTTGTACATCAACAAGTCTGTTCTGCTTCCAACTGTTTTGAATACTGAGACTGGTCGGTGCACAGTTACTTTGGATTTTGTGCATCAAGACAGCCTTGCGTTTAGCCCTCCGTTCATCAAGTTTATCCCAATCTAGTATGTCAAGGAGTAGACTGGAGCTCGTTTTATAATCAGCCCTTAGAATAAGCCTAGCAGCCCTATTTTGAAATTTGTGAAGTTTATCACCGAGGACCCTCCCACAGGTATCCCAGACCTCACAGCAGTAATCCATGTGAGTTTCAATAAGTGAATTATATATTTTGATTAGAGTGTCTTGGGACACAAATGGGCGGATCCTCTTTAACGCTCCTAGACCCGATACAACCTTTTTAGTTAAGTGGTCTATGTGGTCAGACCAACTTAAATGTTCATCAACAACTACCCCTACCGTTTTGCTTTTACTGACCCTCTTAATATTTTTATCTCCAATTTCTATTATGGTCTCCTCGTCCAGATTCGATAAACGCTGACGCGAGCCGATCATCATGAATTCTGTTTTGGCCACGTTTAAGTGGAGCTTATTTGCTTTGAGCCAGTTGTTTATCTTGAGCACAGGTTACACAAATACAATTTGCATTTGAAATTGACCAAATGCGAATTCTTGAAACCTGAAGTGGTTTATCTAGGCCTGAGAATAAGTGCTGAAGGGTTGCAACCAGTGAAGGAGAAGATCGATGCAGTGAAGCGAGCTCAAGCCCCACAAAATGTGAGCGAACTAAGGTCCTTCTTGGGCATAGTCCAATATTATCATTCCCTCTTTCCAGGGCTAGCCACAACACTAACACCGCTGCATAGGCTTTTGCAGAAAAGTGTTCAATGGGAATGGACAGAGGACTGTCAGAAGGCTTTTGGAACCTGTAAGGAGGGGCTCACCAGTGATTCGCTGTTAGTCCACTATGACCTGAATCGTGAGCTAAGGTTAGCTTGTGATGCCTCAAGGTATGGTTTGGGGGCAGTACTTAATCATGCGATGGACGATAGCCATGAGAGGCCAATAGCTTATGCCTCTCGTACACTTAGTTCGAGTGAGAGAAACTATGCCCAGATAGAACACGAGGCCTTGTCTATCATATTTGGGGTTAAAAAGTTTCACCAGTTCCTTTATGGACGGAAGTTCACATTAATAACGGATCACCAGCCATTATTAGCTATTCCTGTTTATGGTCTTTTTCCGAGGTAATCTTTACCGCGTGCGTGTCGAATGTCCGGTCTCATATTACCCTAGAGGCTCTACGGGCTACGAGTGCACGGGCTTTGCAGGGTTTGCGCCTCGCGGGGATTATTGCTCCCCTTACTTATACCGTGTTTGAACGGCTGCAAAAATTAAAGGAGGCCGAAATTTACAAGTATTATAAACTGTATTATTTTGAAGAATGCGAAGACCCCTCATCACTTACAAGAATCGAATTTGGCACGCGTTGGGCCAATCTTTGATCTACGAAGACAATCCCCAGGACTATGTTGAAACTGGAGTGTTGACCGTTTTGGCTTTATTTGAGTCAGCCAATGATATGTAAGAATAGTGAGTCAATAAAAGAGACTTGTGTTTGAGTAATAACAACTTTGTTTCGTTATGAAATAGGTCATACAGATCAAAATCATTATTTAGCCTACCACTAGCAGCTGATAGGTGAATTGTTGGACTCTCTATCAAATGATATATTGGAAGGTATACTACTTACAGTTTCCTGATTGTCAGCCATGTTAGTTGCAAGTTACATTTGTGCAAAATAATCACACTAACTTTGTGCTGCATAATCCATATAATCCTCAAACTGCTCGCATGTTAGGAATCAAAGAGGAGACGAGGTGTCACTTCCCTTAGCATATTTTACCGTTCACAGTCCACAGGTATTTATAGTTATTCGTTCGCTTAAATTCTAGTATCCTACCGAATAGCTTCTTCCTGTACGAAGTTAGACTTTCGTTGACATGTATAGCAGCTTTGTGGCTGATGGCAGGTGACTCAGGCAGTGCGTGAACTGTAGGGAGATCCTTAGTACGTTTCGTTCGCAGCTCGCTCCGCTTCTTGTATATCTCATCTCGCTTCGCGCGTCTCGTAAATTTGACAATGAGCCGGTTTTGGACCTTTTTAGTTGGCGGCAGTCTATGAGCTACGGATATGTCCCTTTCATCGAGTTGTACATCAACAAGTCTGTTCTGCTTCCAACTGTTTTGAATACTGAGACTGGTCGGTGCACAGTTACTTTGGATTTTGTGCATCAAGACAGCCTTGCGTTTAGCCCTCCGTTCATCAAGTTTATCCCAATCTAGTATGTCAAGGAGTAGACTGGAGCTCGTTTTATAATCAGCCCTTAGAATAAGCCTAGCAGCCCTATTTTGAAATTTGTGAAGTTTATCACCGAGGACCCTCCCACAGGTATCCCAGACCTCACAGCAGTAATCCATGTGAGTTTCAATAAGTGAATTATATATTTTGATTAGAGTGTCTTGGGACACAAATGGGCGGATCCTCTTTAACGCTCCTAGACCCGATACAACCTTTTTAGTTAAGTGGTCTATGTGGTCAGACCAACTTAAATGTTCATCAACAACTACCCCTACCGTTTTGCTTTTACTGACCCTCTTAATATTTTTATCTCCAATTTCTATTATGGTCTCCTCGTCCAGATTCGATAAACGCTGACGCGAGCCGATCATCATGAATTCTGTTTTGGCCACGTTTAAGTGGAGCTTATTTGCTTTGAGCCAGTTGTTTATCTTGAGCACAGGTTACACAAATACAATTTGCATTTGAAATTGACCAAATGCGAATTCTTGAAACCTGAAGTGGTTTATCTAGGCCTGAGAATAAGTGCTGAAGGGTTGCAACCAGTGAAGGAGAAGATCGATGCAGTGAAGCGAGCTCAAGCCCCACAAAATGTGAGCGAACTAAGGTCCTTCTTGGGCATAGTCCAATATTATCATTCCCTCTTTCCAGGGCTAGCCACAACACTAACACCGCTGCATAGGCTTTTGCAGAAAAGTGTTCAATGGGAATGGACAGAGGACTGTCAGAAGGCTTTTGGAACCTGTAAGGAGGGGCTCACCAGTGATTCGCTGTTAGTCCACTATGACCTGAATCGTGAGCTAAGGTTAGCTTGTGATGCCTCAAGGTATGGTTTGGGGGCAGTACTTAATCATGCGATGGACGATAGCCATGAGAGGCCAATAGCTTATGCCTCTCGTACACTTAGTTCGAGTGAGAGAAACTATGCCCAGATAGAACACGAGGCCTTGTCTATCATATTTGGGGTTAAAAAGTTTCACCAGTTCCTTTATGGACGGAAGTTCACATTAATAACGGATCACCAGCCATTATTAGCTATTCCTGTTTATGGTCTTTTTCCGAGGTAATCTTTACCGCGTGCGTGTCGAATGTCCGGTCTCATATTACCCTAGAGGCTCTACGGGCTACGAGTGCACGGGCTTTGCAGGGTTTGCGCCTCGCGGGGATTATTGCTCCCCTTACTTATACCGTGTTTGAACGGCTGCAAAAATTAAAGGAGGCCGAAATTTACAAGTATTATAAACTGTATTATTTTGAAGAATGCGAAGACCCCTCATCACTTACAAGAATCGAATTTGGCACGCGTTGGGCCAATCTTTGATCTACGAAGACAATCCCCAGGACTATGTTGAAACTGGAGTGTTGACCGTTTTGGCTTTATTTGAGTCAGCCAATGATATGTAAGAATAGTGAGTCAATAAAAGAGACTTGTGTTTGAGTAATAACAACTTTGTTTCGTAATAAATTTAAATTAAATACAAGGGCGGTGGCCCATTTCAGCCGCACCAAACAAACAATAATAACAGTAATTCAGGTGAAATGAAAATGAAAATAATAACAAATTACATGTAACATGCCAAACAAAAAAATAATTAATAATAATAATAAAAAAAATATTTACATATTTACAGGTTCACAGGGGGCCCATCCGAACGAGAATGAATAACCCAAGGCTATAGAAAAAGGTGGAGCCATCGCTCTAGTATTTTAGTAAAAGGTTGAGCCATCGCTCTAATATTTTAGGAAAAAAGGTGAGCACTCGCTCTAATATTTGATGGAAAAGTGGAGCCATCGCTCTAATATTTTACGAAAAAAAGTGGAGCCGTCGTTCTAATATTTCTATGAAAAAGTAAGGAGCAAATGCTCCAATAGCATCCAGGGCGTAAACTTTACTTTTTATTAAGTGATAATAAACCATTTCATAATGCTGTCTGTATCGCAGATTAATGGGTAAACAAACGATACCAAATGTTTGGCCATGCCTAAAAAGAACTAGGGACCCAGTCTTTACGTAAAAATTATGTCTAATTTTGGTTTCACAATAAAAACAATGAGGTATTCCATCTCTCTTGAGCACTTTGGATATCATCATTACAAAACAAGAGACGCACATGGTTTCCCCGCAACAGGGTAGAGGAGGAAGTTGCTGTTCGGGGAGAGCCCCACATTTTAAACACTAAAAAGAAAAAGGAAAAAAGAAAAAATGTTTCAGCACTCAAGATGGAAGTAAAGTTTACGCCACGGGAAGCGTCCCCACCCCTCGTCCCACACCTCAGAGTAGACCGGGTGGTGGGGGCACCGTTTATAAATTATTCCAATACTGCAATGGCTTAAACAAACGGTCATATTACAGTGGCACAGACCGCACCATCGAAACTGATACTCCGCAACCGGTTCGATAAACAAGGCGGCCCGCACCGGAGTGAGGCCACAAAAGCGGCGGTTGTGGGGGAGTTCCTGGAGTGAATTGTCCCAGCAATACACGGCCGTAAATCCCCACGCGTCAAGGCAGGTAATTAACAACAATGTAGGAAAAAACAATTTCTTATGTTTTTCTTTTCTTCTGTCAGCCCGCTGCTGTCCACAAACATAAGCGCCAATCTTGGCTAGGATCTCCACGGGTAGACCAAATTGCCTCAAATATAACGCATGATAGATGAAATGAGTACTCGACAGATCTTGAGGGATGGCAGTGAAAGTCTGTTCGGAAAACAAATCAAAAAATTAAAAAAAATTAAAAAGCTGAATGGGAGGAATAATGTTTTAGAGAAATTGCTTCCCTAGAGGCGCTCTTACTAGAGCGGAGAGTCCATGGGGGAACCTCGTGAAAATCCTATAAAAATTAACCAAATTAAACTTCGCAAAATGAGGAACTTTTGCCAATAAAAATGTACATGCTGTTAAGCAGAGCCCGAACGCTACACTGTCTTTTAGGGAGAGGAGGAGGAGAACAACTTACTTGAGCTAGGTCCATTTCATGTACTCCGCGTATATTCTAGAAAAACAAAAGAAAAATTAGTGGCTGTGTTCAAAGACAAAAAAGAAACTCAGCAGGGACAGTACCTCTCTAGCTCGGATGGGCCCACGGTAAGCCATAGTGTTGTCTTTGTCTTTGTTGTTGTCTGTTGTTTGTTGTTGTTGGTGATGGCTGTAGAAATAAAAAGGAAAACCAACGAAGAAAAGATTAGTACAGCAATGTGTTGAATTTCAAGAGAGAATTTCGTGTGATCTTACCTGTTTGGTGGCTAGTTCAAACGCGCCGAAGTTAATTCAGGCGCCAGCATTTATGGAACAAATCCTGGGCTCTGATTGGGGCACTTTCTCGGTCTGGGATTGGGCCGATAATCGGAGCGTACGCTGTGAGTGATGGATTTCAATCCGGTTTTAGCTTATGCTCAAGCTAAAACATTTTTGGGCGACTCAAGAACCACAATTTCTACCTCAAAACCTAAATGGAATTGTACAAAATTTTCTGAGGCCATTTCCCCCAAGGGCTTCTCAATTTTCCCCCATTTTTTCCGTTTCAGGCGACACGGGAAAGGGTTCCTTTTCCTGCCGAAACCTCGTGCAAGCTAAAACAAGCTGTGATATAGGACACCGTAAAATCCCAACCAATCACGAAGCGCGCGCCTTTGAGTGACCTTGTCCTTGGTTGACCTTAAACTCGATCTGAGATAAACTGGAATAAACCGGTTTGCCTAGTTTTTCCTAGTTGGGATAGTTTGTCGAGGGGATCTAGTTTGGAGGATCAAAGTGAGCTTAGGGAAGGCTTTCAGAGGACGAGATTAGATTACGGATAAAAGAAGTAAGAAAGACGGGCTCCCCCCGGAAGGGTTCTAGACAATTTTGAAGAATAAGCGTTGATCCAGGGGCATTTGTAATCCTTTTACAAAAATAATAAAGAGAATTGGGTTAGAACCAAAAACGGATTGAAATCTACCAATCACGAGACGTGTTCATTCTAGGGGAACCAATCACAAGCCGAGAAAAGTGCACCAATCAGAGAGAAGTGAAAAAATAATAAAAGTGAGTGAATTTTTTTGTTTTGGGTTAGTTTTACTACGATGTCCACATTGAATTATCTTGGTGAAGCAGGCGAGGAAGTGACAATCACAGTAGATGAAGAAAAAGAGGACAATCCCTATGCCTTATCACAGCAGGCTCCGCCTAATCCCTCCCGGGGGGAGTCAGAGGAAATCTTATATTCTCTACTGCAAACCGTAGAAGAAAATCCTATAGAAGAAAGTGAAGCGATACCATACGAAGAAGTTAATCCGTGGTACAACGAGGACGAATTGTACGCGTTCCTTGAAGACACGGATTTCCCCCCGGGGGTGGACTACCCTACATCATCTCAAGATACATTTACTATCCCCGAGGGGGAGTCCCCAGAGGGGTTCAAAATAACCGAGGAGGAAGTAGAAATTCTAGTCGCAGAGCTGAACCTCCCACCCGTGCTTCCAAAAATTACGGCCCAAGACCTGGACGGAGTTTTTCACGAGGACAATCGGATAGAATGGTCCCTAAACAACTTGTGGGGGAAGTTCGGGAAAAACCAGGATCCCCAACAGAGGGAGAACGAGGCCAACGAGGATGGCGAGGACGACGATGACTTTGATACGGAGGGATGGCTAAACGAAATGTTTTTCGTCGCCCCAACAAAACGGAAAAGGAGGATAGAACAACAGGGAGGAGGGAAAAAGAAAAAAACAAGCTCCGACGCAGTAGGAGAAGAGGAGGAGGAGGAAGAGGTGGAAGAAAAATTTGAACTAATACAAACAAGAACAAGAACTTGTAAAAAAATTAAGACGTCGTGCAAAGACTACGAGCTGAAAATAAAGACAAGATCCCGCGCGACTCTGCCTGAAGTAAGTCCCAAAGTATGACTACACTAATTTTGGTATGACGTCATGGCGCGCGCGTGAGGTGGCGCGTGGGGTTAATGCTCCTGTTCAAAGGAGCCAGGAGGGGTTCGAGCCCCCGCGAGGAAACCCATTTTTGGGGTTTAGCATATGAATAGCATTATCTGAATAGCGAGCGGTATTCCCGTTGTGTACTGTGTGGAGTGACCGTGGACCATTTGGCTCGGGGACGGCAACAACCAGTGGTACACGTGTGTGGGGAATACCATTGCCGTAGTTGCAAAACTATTGTTCCCCCGGACCATCTGTGCTACATGCAAGTGGCTGACCAGAAAGCCCCCAGGATAGAAACTGAAGAAGGAGGAGGAGGAGGAGAAGAAGAAGAAGAAGAAGAAGAAGAAGAAGATGCCTACACGGCACTCCTGGCGGAAGAAGAGGGGACGGAGAGAGCCGCCGCGGAAGACGAGGGGAACGAGGACAAGTTCAGGTACCCCTTCTTCGACTTCGAAGCCATGCCCCTGGAGGCTCAGCACGTTGTCAACTTTGCGGGGGTCTCCAAAGTGTGTGAGCTCTGTGTGTCCACAGACTGGACCACCTGCATCCAATGCGGCCCAAGGAAAATAGAGTTCAAAGGCCCCACGGCCCTATCACAATTCTACGATTGGCTCTTCTCGGGGGACCACGAAAACTACGTTTGTATGGCCCACAACGCCATGGGCTACGACTCGTACCCTATCCTGGAGTACTTGTTTAAGAACGCCATCAAACCTAAAGTGCTCTTCCGTGGCGGTAAGGCTATGGTGGTGACCATCACAGACTACAAGCTCGTCATAAAGGACTCTCTGCTCTTCATCCCTCTGGCCCTCAAACAATTCCCCGTTACGTTCGGCTTCCAAGCAGAAAACCTCAATAAGCTGGATTTCCCTATCTTCTTCAACACCCCAGAGCATCAACAGTACGTGGGCCCCCTGCCGGACCTGCATTATTACGAACCGGATTCACTGAGTCCCCAGGGTAAATAAGAATTGGTGGCCTGGCATGCGGCCGAACGGGCCAGTGGGACGGTGTTTGATTTACAAAAAGAGTTGGCCCTCTACTGCCATCGGGATGTGGCCATCTTACAACGGGCCTGTTTAGCGTTCCGGGCTATTACGATTAAAGCGGCGGGGATAGACCCCTTTACCAGGACACTCGCCTCCATGTGCAACCTGGTTTTTCGAAAGAAATTCCTTCGCCCGCACACAATTGCGGTCTTGCCGCGGCTCGGCTACCGCCCCAAGGATGTGCAGTCGGCGCTGGCCCTCCAATGATTGGCCCATGTAGAGGGGCGGGACGGGATTAGACTCCAGCACGCGGGCAACGAGGGAGAAAAGCGCGTGGGGCCCTACAAATTGGACGGGTACCACGCCGCCACCCACACCGCCTACGAAATCCAAGGTTGCTTCTGGCACGGCTGCTACCGCTGCACCCACCAAGAGAAGGTCCATCCCCTACTGCACTGTACTATGAAAACGTTGGCCGACCGGACCCGGGATAAAGTGGCGTATTTGGAGCAGCAATGGTTCCGCGTGGTCCAGACCAGGGAGTGTGAAATCCGGACGGCCATGGCCTTGGACCCTGCCATCGCCGCCCTAGCGCCCATCCCTCAAGCCCAGCTTCCCCTCGACCCCAAGAAGGCCTTCTTTGGGAGCCGTACCAATGGAATTAAGACCTACTGGGAAGCCCAGGAGGGAGAGTGGATGGAGGCGCTGGATGTGTGCTCCTTGTACCCCTGGGTTCAAAAGACACAACGGTTCCCGCTGGGCCATCAAGAAATTCTCACAGAGAACCTAGACCCCACCCTACCGTACGAGGGGTTGATCCACCTCAAGATCGTGCCGCCACGCCGGTTGTTTTTCCCGGTCCTCCCCACGCATGTGGGTGAAAAACTATTGTTTACCCTCTGTAGGACCTGTGCCGACAACAAAAATCAAGAACCCTGCCTGCATGGCGACGAGGACAGGGCTTTAACAGGCACGTGGGTGAGCCACGAACTCCACGAGACCCTGCGACAAGGCTACCGGGTCATGGAAGTTTACCGGGTATGGCATTACGCCGAGTCGGAACAATACGACACCGCCACCGGCACCAAGGGTTTGTTCACCGACTACGTGAACACCTTTCTAAAAATGAAGCAAGAAGCGAGCGGGTGGCCGCCCGACTGCCACACCGAGGCAGAAAAATTAACCTATATAGAGAGTTACCGGCTGAACACAGGGATCTTGTTGGAGTGGGATAAGATTATGTTCAACCCGGGGCTGCGAGCGCTCGCGAAATGGATCCTAAACACCTTGTGGGGGAAGTTCGGTCAGAAGCAGAATCCCCGGCAGACAGAGTACGTGACAGAACTGGACAGGTATTTTGAGCTCATGATGAGCGAGGAGAAAGAAGTGCAACACATCCTGTTCGTCCACGAAGATATGGTGCAGGTCCACTACCACGCGATGCCACAGCACATCGACTCCAACCCCCACACCAACGTCGTGTTTGCCGCCTACACCACAGCCCATGCCCGTCTAAAGTTGTTCTCCTACCTCCACCTCTTGAAGGAGAGGGTCGTGTACCACGACACGGTCAGCATCTACTTTACACGGAAAGTGGGGCAAGAGGCGCCCCCGGTAGGCCGCTTTCTAGGCGACATGACGAACGAGTTGAACGAAGGAAAGCACATTGTCCGTTTTGCCTGTACCGGGCCCAAGAGTTACGGGTAAGAAACGAGTCAGGGCCGTACAGTCTGCAAAGTGAAGGGGTTGCGCCTCAACGTTCGCAATCGGGCGGTGGTCAACCTCGAGACCATGGTGGCCATGGTGCAAGGGCACGGGGAAACCACACGGAAGGTGGTGACGCCACACGCCATCCACCGCAATACCCAAGACCGGACGCTGCACACCCGCCCAGAGACCAAGACCTTCAAGATGGTGTACGATAAGAGGGTTCTACACGGGTATCAGAGCTACCCTTATGGCTACTAAAACAAAGAGACAGATTCCAGATGAAAAATCCATTTATTGTTAAAAAAGGAATTAAAACCGTTGTTTTTATTACAAAAACGTGTCTTTTTTCTTTAAGTCTTTTTCTTCAGTTGTTTGACGCTCCACCGGCTGATACTCTTGCCTTTAACGCTTGCCCGAAGTGGTCGTCGTTCGAATCGTCGTTTCGGTACGACCGTCTTTCTATTTGCGATTCGTGATCTTGCGGACCGTTTGCGTGCCTCCTTGCTTGCTCCTTTTCTTCTTCCTCGATCGGATTACTTGGGCGATACGGCGGTTCCAGAGCGCTTGTCCCAGCCCCGCGGGTTTCGTTAGGGTTCGTGCCATGGCGACAATGAAGGGACGTTTAAAAGGGACGCCAATTTAAAGGCGGTTTTTCTGTGGCGGCGGGTGGGTCCGCCGCGGGGAAAGGCTTTGTAGGGAGTTCTGGAGAACGGCATTTCCCCTCGACGGGGCGGAGTCTCTTTGTACGGGTTGGTGGTAGGGGGTCTTCTTGAAGCGCGGCGGATCGTTTAGGACGGGGCGTGTACTCTTTCTTCTTGGAGATCAGATCCCGAGGGTGACGGATGAGTATGGCTTAAGAAACCGTTCAAAATATCCCGGGGCTATTTCCGATATCGAAAATTCAATTGTCGATACCGGTAATGTAATGTCGATACCGGTAATGTAATGTCGATACCGGTAATGTAATGTCGATACCGGTAATGTAATGTCGATACCGGAAATAAATCAGACCCCTCCAAAACAATTAGCGATACCGGGAAATAACCAGACTCTGATTTATGGTATTTACGTACCCCGGTTTGTTTAAGGTAAGTGAGACCCCCTTAAATAAGTCAGATCCCTTAATTTCAGACCCTGTAAGAATGTCGGACTCCTGTAATATAAAGTCAAACATCCATTTTTATGAGCCTTATCTATATATTTTGAAGCAGATTTTTTTAGAATTCACCAAAAGAAAATAGAGTTTAAATTCTTTTTAATGCACGCTGTCCACGTATTTTATTTTGTTATAATCAACATGTTTAGTTAGAAGGAAATAATCTTCAATTTCCGTTTTTCCTTCGTGTATGTTCGCTTCAAAGTTGCTTCAAAGTAACCTAAGTTATTCAAACTAGAATAACCCATGCACAACAGTATGAAAGCAAAACCAAAGATAATAAAAATCAATGCTTTCCTGTATGCCGTTTCTCAAGGTGTCGACACTGTCAACCAATTTAATAATTTCTCTCAAAAACTTTTTTATTCTTTTTTTTTTCACATTATCGTAAACGTTTTTCCAGTAAATGTTAATCAAAATGAACCTGCAGTCGTTTCTTAAAAACTAAACTACAAAAAACTACTGCCCGAGATAAAAATGTATGTTAATTTCGTTAGGCGGCCAAAAATAAAATGGATTACAAAAGCTTATTTTATATACTTGATTTTAGTCACCGATTCCAAATTCCTTTAAATTTCTCTAAAAAGAAAGAGTATTTTTCATCCACTTGAATCTTTGCCAGTCTCACATTTTCTCCAGTTTACCTGGAAAACAGACTGCTGTTCGAGTAGTAATTTTTATTGAGGTTGATAGTACTTCTCTATTAACCACATCATTCATCATCCCTTGTATTTATTGGATGTCAGTTATCATGTTAGAACAAAAACGTGAAACTATTCATTCCATTTAAAAGATTTATTGCTTAATTAAATTGCAATGGCATCTCACTACAATTATTTTAAATATACATCAAACATCACACTTTACTTTTTATCTCCATCGCTAATAATCAAATTGATAAAGTTCACATTCGAATGGTTGAATAACTGCATATGTAAGTAGGAAAAGTGCAGCTGATAAACGAAATGAACTATTAATTAACAATTATTCACTTAAGTCGAAGTGACTTTTGGTGAATATTTACCTCTACTTCGTCTCGGTAAATATTCACCACGTCACGGATATATAAGTGAATAATTGTTTTAGTATAATTTCATCAGTGAATTTCAGAGAAATTAAAACTAGGAAATAATAATTTATAGTCTGACTAATCCGACCCTTCTGTAAGTTTTACAAGCGCGCGACAGGATAGTTTTACGACAAACATATGTACACTAGAATTCAAGTTGAAGCAGCAGTATTAAATTTTGAGACCTCGTACCGTGTTACAAAGAGAGGAAACGTAGCGAAAATACGGCGAGTGAAAATTTATCGAAATGAATCCGCTTTCATGAGTTCACTTCAAACTCAAAGGATAAATTAGCTGGAAACTACGAACTAGTTTTGTGGATTATAGTCATCACAGAATCAAAGACAATGGAAAATCAAGAGACAAATGATTTCAGCTTGATAACACACGGAGCAGCGAGATAAGAGCATAATTAACAGCAACCGGCTCCGTGAATGAAACTAGAATCTCTATTCACTGATGAAATTATACTAATACAGTAATAGATATTATTCATCTGCCTCCATGTTTCCAATTTTATCTTTTGGTAATTTTTTTTTTTTGTTTATTACCATAACATTGGATATTCTTATAATAATTGGGAATAATCCTAATGTTCACCACGTGTCATGGAAGACCATTGAGGCAGATGCACTCAGGGTCTATTACTGCTAGTTCGGATACATTTATACACTATGTTGCTTCGATATTTGTTTGCAGTGAAAGATGATTACTTTTTCCCTTGACTGTGTTTACAATACAACCACCACTTATATTAATGCTTTTTCAGTGTTGAAATATTTTCAACTGTTCATTTCTCTGATATGGCCCATGCATGCAATGGGCCATCATAAATAGACATATAGTAGGGTAGCCAATCAGAATGCAGGATTTGTAATAGTCCACTAGTTGGTTTATACTTATCGCCGATAGTCAACGATCGCGAGAAGCACGCGCTCAAGGTCGAAGAATTTGATATTTTTTCCTAATCTGACGTGAAAATTTAGGGAATATTAAACCTGTTCTTATCTAGACCACGACAATTTCTACCAAGACAATTGGACCACTCGCCCTCGTTTTCTACAAGCGATAGTCAATCAGCTCGTAGAAAACATGGGCTCGTTCGTGGTCTAATTGTTAAGCAGGTTACATGATACTTGTGTATAATTATAAACGTAGCTTAATAAAGCACGCTCTCTCGTTTTGCTGATTCAGCACTGAAAAGGCATGGCTTTCAAACCTGCCGTGGGTTAGTAGACTCTGCATTCCATTTTTCTCTATGAGGCCAAAGTACAAAATCCTATTTCAAATTTCAATATTATCTGAAAACGACACAATCTATTAAAAAAAATTACATTATTATTGAAAAAACTAACACCATGTATTACCAAAGCATGATAAAGTTCAAAATTGACTCAGATCCAAATTAGTGCAAGCGAATTGCATGTGCACTTAAACGGCTGCAATGAATACTTTTATTGTCAATAGATAGCCACGTGTTCAAATACCCTGGGTGCGAGAGGTTCGAAGAAATAAAAGGCGAGTGAAAGAGAAAAAAAGACAAGCATCTGGTGTTTTCCGTTGAGAATCCCATCTCACTTTCATGTGAACATTAGATTCAGAATTTGAACCCTGATTGGATAATCTACTCATTACCAGGCGCAACCGCGAGTGATAGATGTAACGGTAATTTTCATTAGCTTGCCGGCAATAGCACATCAAAACCGGTTTGACGTGATTTCTTGATTAGAAACTCAGCACATGGAAGTGAGATTCTCAAGGGATAACAGCAGAGGTTATTTCTATTCTCTCTCCTCTTCTGTCTTGTCTGTAGCCTCTACCTTTTATTTCGTCATGCCTCAGAAACTCAGGGTATTGTTTAAAATGCATGAAACATTTGTTTCCAAATAATTTTGAAATATTCGAAAATGGTGTTGCCATAAAATATTAAAACTAAATGTATTAATCTAACTAGTTTGCAGAAAATAATAAAATATACTGCAGAAAATAATACAGCCTCATTCTTTGCCATCCTTCTTGTAAAAATCAATAATTGCCTCCAGCGTAAAATATTTCTTCCTTTTACTATAACGTAACTTAGTTCACATTTGACATGGTTTTCTTTGTTATTCATACGGCTATTACAGAAGACATGTCGAAAAATGGAGCGATACAAATCCTGGGAAAGGATTTGATATTCACAAGTGAAAAGTGGGGCTGATATAAAGTTCGTATATATAATTGCTGGTTCAGTTCTGAATTCAAGGTAAGGTTCAATATATAGTTTGTATGGAACACATAATCTAAAATCTCTAGAATGTTTTAATTAGTTGAGTTCAAAAGCCGCCTGGATAGTTAGCAATATGAATAAAGTACACACTGGCCCTGTCAGCTTTGTAATGTTCTCGATGTGAATATTCTTTTTCGTTTCCGCCAACTTCTTCAGTTTCCCAGCAAAAACCTATGTATTTCTGCTTCGCCCGTTTTCCATTTAATTACCTTCAATGTATGGCTTCTAGTTAAAGTGCCAATGAAATGAAAAAATGGATCCCGTTTTTATTTTATTAAATTCTAGGTTGCTCTTAGTCATTCTGTGCAAATAAAAATCAATGTGGAGAGCGCGAACATATTTTTTTTTCGTATCGAAGTCAGGCGGAATAGGCAAAATCTGGGGACAATTTTTATGCCGTTAAAGATATGGTAATCACATGCGTGACGTCACAAGATGTACTCATTTATTTACTCCATAAATACTACAAAATAAGTGCATTTTTGGCCAGTTTTCAATTTAAATATGTAATACTTTGAGAAACCTTGAAGATGGCCATATTGTTTTTTATAGAATCCTTGCAGTCGGCTTTGTGAATATATATGCGCAATCCTAGTGACGTCACGCATGTGATTAGCATATATTTAACGGCGTAAAATTTGTCACCAGATTTTGGCAATTCCGCCTGACTTCGATACGAAATAAAATTATGTTCATGCAATTATCTGTCATATCAATACCTTTTTGTCAAAACCTTGTCAGTGTGAACTAAGTCAGTTAAATATTAAGTAATGGTCCGCGCAAGAGGTAGGCATATGTTATGCATGGCATGTAAAAAGGTGCTAATTGTGGTATTGTTTCAATCTTCCACCTCATTGGCTTAGACATTAAAATCTATCTAACATTGAAGAAGAAGAACATTTTTTCTCATTTTGTAAACAGATTTGAATTGCATCTTGTGAAAACTCTCATAACTTTCAATATGACGAACTTTCAATATGGGGAACATTTTTGAATTGAACGTTTTCTTGGTTATTTTTTGCACTCTTCTGATTGGACAAAACGTTTTCACACAAAAGAACTCTCCTTTAAAATGCATTTTTAGTGGATATAATTTCAGAAATTTCTGATTTAAGGGTTGATGAGTTGTCAGTATGAAAAACAGAAAATACTAAAGTGGGGAAAGCAAATTGCATCTGAACAATAGAATTGTGCCTACCTCTTGCGCGGATTGTTACTTAAGAACCTTGGGCCTTTGATTTATAGTAAACTGAGAGGGCACTAGTTATTAATAATCTTTTTCTTTTTCCTTCTGTCCGATGGTTTCCTGGTGTCTCTCCTCCTCTTCTTGTTGCATTCTATACCGGCACTGCTTGCTGGTTCAGTCTCCTCATCTTTAAAATTTAAACAAAATCAACAAGGTTAAACTTGCTCGAAATAACACCATTAAAACACAGCATCTTAGTGTTAGAAAATATATGGCTAAACATGTTAATTATCCTTACTTCAATAATACTTTGAAAAATAACCCTCTCTGAAAAGCACATACCATCAAGAAAACTACACGAAATGAGATACATGTAGAGATAAATGAGATGCATGTAGAGATAAATGATACATGTAGAAATGAGATACATGTAGATCATAAGTTGTGATTTGTTAAGTGATCAACTTACCATTCAGTGTGGCTGATAGGCTGTCCTCTCTCTGAAAGTTCCCCAAGAATGACACCTGCAAGGAATAAAATCAAGAGGAAGTACGCTACTTTCTCAAAAAGAAAGCAGCAAACTTCCTCTTGCAAGAAAGGGTGACTGTATTTTATGACATACCTATTAACTATTTTCTTTGTAAACTGCCACCTTCCCACCCCCTGAGTTTATGTGAATCCTCCCTAAGGAATTGCTCATAAGGTTTGTGAAATCTAAATGCACCAAATCTCTAATTACTGTAGGGTGTTTTAATCCCATGTGCTAGTCGGTCCCCTGCAGTGTCCTGGCTCATGAAGAGCTTCTAAACTCGATGCCACCAGATCTTAAAACAAAATTTGATCGTTGTGTCACATTTTAAAGTCAATTACATAATATCATACTACATGTAGAAATAAGAACACCAACATCAAATACACCCGGGGGGATGCACACCCCTACCCAAAGTTGGGTAGGGGTGTTATGCTGGGGCTCTGAAACTCTTACCCTGTTTAAGTCAAAAAAATCAAATTTCCATACCCTGTTCAAGACAAAGTGTTAAAAGTTTATAAGACAAATAACAAATTACCTATACTTGGATGTCAGTGTTTATTGTGATCTTGTATGAGTGTCATAACTAAATAAGTCTTCATCAAGCGCTAGACTAAATAAAGCACTAGATAAATACCATACCCTGTTCAAGATCTGTCAATGTGAAAATCAATACCCTGTCTAAGACCAGAAACCCGAAAAACCATACCCTGTCCAGCGGATCATCCCTGTATAGTCCATATATGGGAGTATCCTCCCCCTCCAGGAAATACACATTGGGATCAGCAGAGATCCAATATTATACCTTCCAAAAGACTGGAAAACGACAGTTCTAGCCTACTGAGTTTAATCTGATGGATATTTTAGTTCCGTTTAATTTATAGTTTAATTTATAGTTTAATTTATAGTTTAATTTATAGTTTAATTTATAGTTTAATTTATAGTTTAATTTATAGTTTAATTTATAGTTTAATGTATAGTTTAATTTATAGTTTAGTTTATAGTTTAGTTTATAGTTTAGCTCTAGTTTAGCACTGGTATATGTAGTTACATAATTATTGCAATATACAGTCAATTTACCGGAAGTAGTTATGATTTAGTATTGTAGGTCAAATTGTTTTCACGTTATAGTAATTTAAACTACTGTGACATGTAGATTACTTTAATGCTTGTGTGTTTAGCTTAGTGGTTACATTATTTGCAGACATAAATTTCAATATTTTAATGTACACAATGCATAGAATAAAAAAAAAACTATTTTCTTAAATACATGTAGGTCTAGATAATTCCTCGCTAACATTTCTAATTCCTATGTTCTAATCATTGACAATCCCCAGTGTCCTGGTCACAAAGGTCCTGGCTCACGAAGAGCCTGGTCACAGAGGTCCTGGACTCTAACTTATTCCTTGCTAACATTTCTAATTCATATCCTAATCAATCCCCAATGTCCTGGTCACAAAGGTCCTGGCTCACGAAGAGCCTGGTCACAGAGGTCCTGGACTCTAACTTATTCCTCACTAACATTTCTAATTCCTATGTCCTAATCAATCCCCAGTGTCCTGGTCACAAAGGTCCTGGCTCACGAAGAGCCTGGTCACAGAGGTCCTGGACTCTAACTTATTCCTCGCTAACATTTCTAATTCCTATGTCCTAATCAATCCCCAGTGTCCTGGTCACAAAGGTCCTGGCTCACGAAGAGCCTGGTCACAGAGGTCCTGGACTCTAACTTATTCCTCACTAACATTTCTAATTCCTGTCCTAATCAATCCCCAGTGTCCTGGTCACAAAGGTCCTGGCTCACGAAGAGCCTGGTCACAGAGGTCCTGGACTCTAACCTATTCCTTGCTAACATTTCTAATTCCTATGTCCTAATCAATCCCCAGTGTCCTGGTCACAAAGGTCCTGGCTCACGAAGAGCCTGGTCACAGAGGTCCTGGACTCTAACTTATTCCTCGCTAACATTTCTAATTCCTATGTCCTAATCAATCCCCAGTGTCCTGGTCACAAAGGTCCTGGCTCACGAAGAGCCTGGTCACAGAGGTCCTGGACTCTAACTTATTCCTCGCTAACATTTCTAATTCCTATGTCCTAATCAATCCCCAGTGTCCTGGTCACAAAGGTCCTGGCTCACGAAGAGCCTGGTCACAGAGGTCCTGGACTCTAACCTATTCCTTGCTAACATTTCTAATTCCTATGTCCTAATTGATACCCATGAAAGCAATCATCCTTCTAATGTTATATTAAATTAAGTTTTGTTTTTATTTTCACCTTTGCGAATCTGTACCATATTATTATAAATAAATAAATAAATTGTTCTCCCACCCCAAACTTGTCTCCACCCTATTGCAGGAAACACCAGTTTAGACACCATAACAATACATAATAAACCAACTGAAGGTTATTTAATTAAAATTGTCAAGACATTTACTTACAGTTATCAATATATTGTACAGATTTGACTGTACTTGACAGTACTAGTATTATTTATGACTATTACAACCCCAGTTACTTTCACAATAGTACAGTTCATGCACGTAATTACTCAGTCATCAAATTTGTAATCCACATGTCCTAATCAGTGTCCTGCACACTGAGTATGTGTACATTTGTATCCCCTGTAATATTTAATGAGTCAGCTGTTCCTAAATTATAGTTTTTTAAGACTACCAACCTCAGACTCAAGTAATTCTCTTGTGATATCTCGGTCCTGTAGAAAAACATATTCTGCTTTTATATAAAAATGTATTTCAACAATTTTCAATATTAAGCGGACTGAGAACTCTAAGGTCAACAACCATTTTGAGTTTATCTTTGCTACCCTACTGTTTCCATCATAGTTAGGATTGATAATCCTCAAATAAGTTTGGTTGTTTGAAAGTTACTGAATTAGTTCAATGTTCATTATAATTTGAAATCCAAACTAAACTATTACAATATAATTATTCATGAAAAACACACTCACTCAAACCTCTTGTTGAGTTGTATAGAGGAAGCAACTTACCCGTTCAACAAGATTCACCGTCTCATCTACATCGATTTTGTCATTATGCTTAATGACGCCATGGCCAGAACCGCGATGCAAACTGAAATGCAATGGGATGGCTTCCTTTTGTCCCAACCAATCATACAATTCCTGTTGTAGAAGAAAGGATAAATACATAATTATCATCTTTTCTTAGAAATAACACAATAAAGACTTTACATAATTATTATCACAGTTTTATCATTGAATATTTAAATTACACTGAGTACCAGAGATCCTTTTCACTATGTTTACTGAAAGCCATTGCCGAAGATGCAAGAAGAACCTCTGGAAATGACATAAGCTTTATAATTACACTTGTGTCAATTACATATAATATGTCAAGATCGCAAGTGAAAGTTATGTCACAGGTTTATGGCTACAACAACATGAGTAAAGATCAAAGCTTATTTTACCATCGTTCAAGAGCTGCCTATATTGTAGAGTTTGCAGTGAAAACGTAATTTTCAACGTGGCTACCAAAAATTTTTTTAGCAAAATATTCTCCAATCCCCCAAGAGAGCCTGTTCAGACTTGTGGGCGAATCAACCGGATTCCGTTCAAAGGCTAAGAGGAAGGAAAACACTCAAGTTCATAATGATGCCAAGGCTTGCAGATGCCTTAATTGATTGTGAGAGCAAGTAAATTACCAAAGGAGTACCACGATATCACAAACAATATCACTACCATTACTTACTAGTAGCTTTATTTCATGTATTTCCTGATAATAGGCCACAGTTAGAAATACTGTGTAAACATGTATTTAAAATATCACTATAAATATATATATCTGTGTCTGTCTGCATCTTTATATTGGTATGCATGTGCTGGTTAAAAGAAATGGTTATAAAAAAAACTGTCTTGACCAGTTATCAAACTCACTGCCATGGTTTCTCAGGCACAAAAGAAACAACTGCACCACCATTTGAATAATTATCTAATTTAATTTGCACAGAATTTTGTATCCCCTATGCTTGTAAGATCTACTGTACATGAGTACTATTTAGACACTAATTTAGGGTGTTTAGAGCTACATGTATTTTGGGTTTTTAGGGCTAATTATATAAGTCACTAAACAACACAGAAACAAGTAATGCTTCTTCAATGGGTCGATACTGTTAATGTATTTAAAAAACTCCTTAAGACCTATTTATTTAGGAAGGCTTTTCATGATCAATGACATCTATGATTAATTACATGACATTATTTAGTATATTTTTAACATTACTATATCGTAAATTGTAGTAATTAGTATTATCAAACTAACTAATTAATAATTCATGAATGGAAAACAAAGGAAATCATTAGTGATCTGTAAATTTGATACATATTTCGTACTGATTTGCATCAACTTTTATTTCGATCTTATTGGGCCAAATAGGTTGTATCACCAAAATTAACTGAAAAACATGGCTCTTTACATGTAGACGTTTAAACCAGACTGCAGCGAGAGTTTGTAAATCAGATAAAGTGCAGACACAAATTATGTATCTATCACTTAGAACGTAGGAATTAGGAATTGGGTAATTAGTCAGTCAGGCCCATAATATTTTATAACATTATGTTTTACCATTAGTTGCTGTTATGCGCATGTGGGCATATATCTACATGAAACGTGCACACTATAAAATGAAATTATTATTATTAATTACTGTACATGTACCGCAGCCATCAGTGAAACTTTATGCAGGTGTTTATATAACTTATAACTCTTTTTTTTACACAAGAAGTTAAAGCTACTTTAACATTTTCATATGCTATATTTTGGCTACATGTAGTCAACTGATCGCTCACCTGAAAACCTGCCCCTTGGGTGAAACGCCTCTCCAGACAAACTCCTTCGATGGTTCTTATTCTTATAGTAACTGTTGGTCCCTCATTCGGTTCTTCGGTAACCCTTGTCTTTCTGGACTCCCTTATTCTTTTACTCTGCAACAGAAAAAATATGAAATTTCAAGTATTAAAGTGCATTAAAACTGCATGTTTTTTAAACCGTTATTGTTTAAAACGGAGACCTGAATAATAAGGGGGAGGGGTGTGGAAGAATGCTAAATATATAATTTCATAAGTGAGATAGTGACCATGCCAACGAAAGATATGCAAATACACCAAGGTCTTCGAGAAATCGACCCCAATTTTTTAAAATGAAGACCCCCTCGTAAACAAGCTTGTTTACCATTTTTAAGGTCTTCGTTTTTCACACATCCATGCATGCAGACAGTTAAAACACTTTGTTACTTATTTCTTTTCTCCTTAATACAGCCGTCCTACTTTTATTTGTACGTTCGTTTTGCATACATGTATAACTATGACGTTTTTGTGCTTGTTGTTTTTACTATTAATTGCAAATCAAGTACTCTCCTCATTTGCAACTTTCTCTGCACATTAATCTCATAAGAGCTCCCTAGCTAGATTAGCTATTTAGTTATTCTAGGACTGTCACCCGTACCACACACTTTATGCTTATTTCTTTATTATAAAACAAAAATGTAAATTGTATGGTACAAATAAAGGTATTGTTGTTAAAACTACTTTACCATTTTCAATGCCATATATGCTAATTGTATTATAGCTAGTCAACTGGTAATTATAACACACCTCAACTTCTTCATTGTTTTTTACTCCTACAGTTGGCCCCTCATTTGGCTCTTCTGTAACCCTTGCCCTTCTGGCCTCCTTTATTCTTTTACTCTGTAACAGATATGATTTTTTTAATGTTAAGTATTTTATGGGATATTTGCTGTATGTGTAAGTACATGTACATGTGAAGACTTTAGGACATTGCTTTTCATTGTTTTACAACCATATTTGAACCATACTTGAACGTGTCCATGTGAACACTAAGTCTAAGTTGTGTTGATCTGAGTCTGTGATTACCACTTCTTCTGCACTTGAAATCAAATGGATTTCATCATTTTGTCCTTCGTACTGCATCTATATTCACTATGATTACTTACTAATAATATACATTAAAAAAATTAAACAAAGAGCATGAAAATTGTTACTTGACATGCATATATGCATTTCTTATTTGATGCATCTTTCCAATGAATTTGATTGAGCTTCTTCGGTTCTTGCTCCTCCATTGGAATAAGAGTAATTCTTAGGAAAAAGTCTTTCAAATCATCACTGATACCCATTTTACATGGAGCCCTTTAATTACATACATGTACCTTGCTTCTATCCTGCTCCTGGCATAACCTATATGCAGCATCCTGCTGCTCCTTCAGTTGCTTTTCTTCATTTATATTTTGTCTACAAATCAAAGTGAAGTGTTATTAGTTATAACAGTTATTAGTCTTAACAAATCAAGGATACCACCGCCTCCCGGTTAGCTCAGTTGTTAAGCTCCGGTCTGTTGAGCGGGAGGTCGCGGGTTCAAACCCCGGCCGGACCAACACTCAGGGTCTTAAAATAACTGAGTAGAAGGTGCTGCCTTTGTGAAACAACTGCAAATGGTTAGACCTTCACGTCTTCTCGGATAAGGACGTAAATTGTAGGACTCCCGTCGGCCTCAAGTTTATCAGTCGTAGACGTACTGTCACGAGTTACCGACGTTAAATAAAGTTGCTTTACTTTACTTTACTTTACTTTTTACTTTACCATAAATTTGAATATTCCTATTTGAATATTGGTAAACAGCTTGGCATCATGTGCAGGATGAAAAAGATAATCCCAACAGAAACAAAGAGAACTCTAACTGTGTCAGAGCCTTTAATTCAGGACCCACCTCATAATTGTATTTCTTTTTTTTTTACTATAAATTTAGATCATCTTATGAGAAAATAAAATGTTGTTGTTCCTACACTTCATTTAATTTACTGCTTGACCTGTAGTGTAGAGGCAGTAGAAAAAGGAATACATGCAGTTAAACTTGACTTGTAAACTGAATGAAAGGGCATTAAGTTTTGTCATTAATGACAACATATATAATTGTCTTATCAAAATAATTAATGCAGGACTAGCTACTGCATATATTACACAGCGTACAAATATGTAAGTGCCAGTGGATATGATGGGCATATATTTACTTTTGATATTCAAATTTATGGTTATTTAAAATATAATAATACATAACTAATAAATCACATTTTCAGCCTAACCAAAAATTTGCATGGCATCTTAAATTCTATGAGACCATGAACTAAAAAATATTATGTTAAAGCTCTTCAGATGAGTGAAAACCTGACATTTAAAAGTTTTCAATTATTCAAATGCATTATTAAGAAGGTTTCTGCACTTGCCGTTGGAGTTTCATCAGTTTCATTGTGCGAGTCAGACTTGCCATGGCTCTCAAAAACCCATCCGATGTTATCTTGTCTGCAAATTACATGTACAATGTAAATTTAAGTACACTTGTATGAGAAAATAAAACATTATTATTTATTATTTTGGGCACAATAATTATACAAAACAGACATTGTAACAACAACATACATGTATATGTTGTAGGTCAAATTGAATTCCAGGTCAAAATCAATTCAACCTAGGTCAAATTGATTCAACCTAGGTCACATTGATTCAACCTAGGTCAGATTGAATTCCAGGTGAAATTCAATTCAACCTAGGTCAAATTGAATCAACCTAGGTTAAATTGATTCAACCTAGGTCAAATTGAATTCTAGGTCAAATTGAATTCCAGGTCAAATTCAATTCAACCTAGGTCAAATTGATTCAACCTAGGTCACATTGATTCAACCTAGGTCACATTGATTCAACCTAGGTCAGATTGAATTCCAGGTGAAATTCAATTCAACCTAGGTCAAATTGAATCAACCTAGGTTAAATTGATTCAACCTAGGTCAAATTGAATTCTAGGTCAAATTGAATTCCAGGTCAAATTCAATTCAACCTAGGTCAAATTGATTCAACCTAGGTCACATTGATTCAACCTAGGTCAGATTGAATTCCAGGTGAAATTCAATTCAACCTAGGTCAAATTGAATCAACCTAGGTTAAATTGATTCAACCTAGGTCAAATTGAATTCCAGGTCAAATTCAATTCAACCTAGGTCAAATTGATTCAACCTAGGTCACATTGATTCAACCTAGGTCAGATTGAATTCCAGGTGAAATTCAATTCAACCTAGGTCAAATTGAATCAACCTAGGTTAAATTGATTCAACCTAGGTCAAATTGAATTCCAGGTCAAATTCAATTCAACCTAGGTCAAATTGATTCAACCTAGGTCACATTGATTCAACCTAGGTCAGATTGAATTCCAGGTGAAATTCAATTCAACCTAGGTCAAATTGAATCAACCTAGGTTAAATTGATTCAACCTAGGTCAAATTGAATTCCAGGTCAAATTCAATTCAACCTAGGTCAAATTGATTCAACCTAGGTCACATTGATTCAACCTAGGTCAGATTGAATTCCAGGTGAAATTCAATTCAACCTAGGTCAAATTGAATCAACCTAGGTTAAATTGATTCAACCTAGGTCAAATTGAATTCCAGGTGAAATTCAATTCAACCTAGGTCAAATTGAATCAACCTAGGTTAAATTGATTCAACCTAGGTCAAATTGAATTCCAGGTCAAATTCAATTCAACCTAGGTCAAATTGATTCAACCTAGGTCACATTGATTCAACCTAGGTCAGATTGAATTCCAGGTGAAATTCAATTCAACCTAGGTCAAATTGAATCAACCTAGGTTAAATTGATTCAACCTAGGTCAAATTGAATCAACCTAGGTCAAATTCAATTCAACCTAGGTCAAATTGAATCAACCTAGGTTAAATTGATTCAACCTAGGTTAAATTGATTCAACCTAGGTCAAATTGAATTCCAGGTCAAATTCAATTCAACCTAGGTCAAATTTATTCAACCTAGGTCACATTGATTCAACTTAGGTAAGTTATTCAAGATTCTAAAAATGGAACTTACGTTGTACATTCATTGATGTTAGGGATTTTTTAATGTAAGCCGGTTAGGGTTTGGATCAGTGGCACAGGAACATTTAAGAAGTAAATTTATTTCTGTGTCATTTAGTGATTAGTTACTACCTTCGTTCTACAATCAACCGCAGTCTACTCGTTGACGCGTTGACATGAATAAAGTGTACTCTATATATTACTACCTTCGTTCTACAGGCAACTGCAGTCTACGCGATGACGCGTTGACTCGACATTATTCTCTACTCTCTACGTTCATTGTGTATTCCACACAAGTTGACGCATAGACGCGTTGACATTTCTACAATACAGCTTGCTGTGGTGGGGTATTCTGCAGTCGTTCCGATTACTCTGTAAAATTCGGTTCGGTTGGGACAGCTTGTTTCGAAGTACGAGTGTAGCCGTAAAGTACATCTGATCGTCTACAAAAAATGTATTTTTCTTGATTTAGCATCCCTATTTCTCTTGAGTTGCTGCAGTTTTCATAAAAGAACGCAGAGTCAACATAAACTTCATCTGTGTTAAAGTTCAAAATATGTTTCCAAGTCTGATTTTGCTAGCAGTACGCATGCGCGCATATAACGAGAGGGACTGGGTTCGACCAGTAGTCACTTATAGAATAAACGATGGTATTAATCAACAAGCGCTTCTGTGGCGCAGTGCGATAAACCACTGGATTACCGAGTACATCTACCAAGCGTTCCTCGTCATCATCTCAAGTTAAGCCCGATCGGGTAAGGTTAGTAAGTGGATGGGTGACCATCAAGGTAAGTAGTACAGGTGTGTCAGGGGGGACAAGGAAAAGAGAGATGCAAAGGTAGGGAGGAAAGTTGAGGGGAGGGGTGGGTAGTCCAAAAAATATTTTGTAGGGGAGGGGTGGGTGGAATTGTTTTCTTTTTAGATTCATTGATATTCCAACCTAGGTTGATTCAATTTGACCTGGAATTCAATTTGACCTACAACATATACACCTCAAAATATCTTGGAAATGAACTTGGACAGAAAGTTACGTTGGCGATGTATTAAGTCAAGAGACCACCATATAAGAGATAGAACCAATCTCCCATATATTAGGCTCTCTCCCAATAATAGTCTGCACCAATTTATTTTTAGCTTGCATAAATTAGTTGAGTTCTTTTTACCACTTGATCTATTCAATAATTCAATAAACTCTAGGCTAGGACAGTAGCTAGAGTTCAATTCCCTGCTAGTAGAGGTCTCAATCTGTATGTCTAACAACTCTGTACCAATTAATGTCCAGTAGAATGGCGGAAAAGGGCAGAATTCAAATTTCCGTAAGATGGCAGAAGGCACTTATTTCTTCTTGTGGCTTATTTGCTTCGCTCGGATCGGTATCAGAACTCGCTCCGCTCGTATTGGCAGAACTCGCTCTGCTCGTATCGGAAAAGCGCCTGTTCTGCAGGCTATCTTTATGCTGGCCTGGTGCTCTCTTGATAAAACCCATGTTTCTTAGTTAGACAGACAATAAATATGACTTTGTGACAATTATAGGAAAACAACAACACTGCCTACCACTGAATCTCTCAATGATAGTTGGAAGACTGTTGCCAACAGAAATCCCACAGAACAGAAGATGTGGACAGTCAAATGACCTTCCACCTAGAGCATGCAGTGCTGTATGAAGGAGGAGGAAGTAATAAAACATTAACATTCAAACTACACAATCAAGTCGTCATATTTTTTCAATTGAACAGTTAGTAATTTAATACATATACATGTATGTGCATGTATTTGTCAACATGCACACCAGTTTAACTCTTAAATATTATTTTTATGATTTTGATTGTAGATACATTAATACATACTTTCAGCTTCATACATTGTAGTGTCACAGTTGATCACATGGTACGAATGTACCATAACCACTCTCATGGCCTTCGTTCGTGACCTTTTATCTTCCTTTGTAGTACATGTGATATTGGTTTGCCACTGTTGTGTTTTCATTTAAATTAATAAATGGTACAACAGTTTGTGACTTTCGTGGCTATAGCTACAGGCCACAACTTCTAACAACAACAAGCTTTTATTCCAATATGCTCTCTCAATGTCAGCTTTCACCATGCTAAAGCTACATCTGGGATCCTATATCCATACTCATATCCCATGATGCAATGCACCACAGCAACAAATTCAAAGTTCTCATTTGATGGATACCCAACGAATGTGAATTAATCCCAAAAAGTTAATTAGTCAGTCTTCAATCTTGTGCTCATGCATGCATTGTTTTGTTTTGAATTTGTTTTTGATGTTGTCAGGTTTGGACCACTATAACTTCTTCTTTTGGTAAACTAGATCCAAGTATTAATGTCAAGCATAAAAGTCACAACAATTCTGAAATACATGTATTCTGCTTATAATAGTTTACATTGTACATTTTGATGGAACTGAAAAGTTGGTCAATCGACATGTAACTGAAGCCATTCATGCACAGATTAAGCTTATAAATTTATTCTGATAATGTTTCTGAAGACTTTAATTACATGTATCTCAACAAGACAAAACTTTGGCAAAGTGGGAAGAATCCAAGAATCTACACGTTTTGCACATGCTTGCATAATGTTTACCCATTTCAGACCATGTGACCTTGAAGCTGAAATAACCTATTGTTACGGTAAGTTATAATTTATAATTATTATGGTTGATCAATAATTGAGCTACAATGTTCATACTGTACATCATAGCATGCAGTTACATAAATGTTGCTCCTACAAAACATATAAAGGGTGGGCACCATACATGTACATTGTATTATAAAAAAATGAAGAATGATTCTACATGTATAGGTAAATTCATTGCCTGACGAGGGAATTCCATGTTAAATTTCACGCGAAAAACCGATATCGCACGAATCGCAAAGCGATGAGTGCGATATCGGTTTTTCAAGTGAAATTTAACGTGGAATTCCCGAGTCAGGCAATGAATTTTCTTTGAATCCCATTGCATCTAGTGATTTACGAAAATAAATAAAGAATATACTCAGCTGTCTGAATGTTGCTGAAATTCCCGCCACGTGCCAGGAACCCATTGCGCGGTAAACACCTGTATTTTATTTAGGTACACTTAATCCGGCGGCCGGTTGAAACCAGTTGTCGCTAAGTGAAAATCTAAAACCTGACAAACCGAAGAGCTGCTGCACAAGTATATATACGCACAAACTTGTAAGTATTAAGTGTTCCTTACTTTTTAAGCAAATTACCAAATGTTAATGCTCAATTATCACAATAAATAAACGGCCTGTTTTTAAACTGTTGAATGTTACTTGTGTTCAGTCCACTCGTTTCCAAAATTTTCCTTGTACCACGATTTTAGTACCGTTCTGTAGCCGTGCTTTTCGTCCTGCTTTTACTGTTTTCAGTCATTTAGCTTCTCTGTGTGAATATTACATCAATTAAATCAGCAAATCCAGGAAGCCCCCAGCTTTTTCGTTCAAAATCACACATTTTTGCTGCAGTTGTTTTTGTCGATTCCTCGGATGATTCGAGTCGGTTTCTTGTTCAGTCGAGCGCCAAAACATAACATTTCACGTGAAAAACGGAATAAACGATATCTAATTTTCACGTTCTTTTACTACTGTTAACTTTGTGAATATCCTGGTTTGTAATTTTAACATGATTTGTGTCTCTGTTCGCGATAATAAAAATAAACAAAATATTTACGCGCGGGCTTCCTGTACATCGTTGAATACAGCTTTTCAAACCGTTTAATTCCACAAAATATTAAATGCTTCGTTAGCCAATCAGCGCGCGATTTTGAGTCGTGCTATGGGATTCTAAAGAGTATTAATTTGTTTTAGTATTTTAGAACTATATCAGCAAACTGTTTTCTATTTTCTCGTAAGTAAAACTATATCTGCTCACCATCCTGACCATCTTGTGTGTTCAAGCTGGCTATCCAGTATAAAGGCTCCTCTGCTGGGTTGCGGTTAGGCCGACTGCCATATATTTGAGCAAGGTCACTTGATTGAATCAAACAATGATAGTATTAAAGATACATGTACATAGATGTATGTTACATCTACATGTACACCCAACACTGCTGCAACACATTCATGTATTTATAAACAAATTTATATGCTTAAAGTAAGTCTTATTTTTGCCCAATAAGAACAAAAACAGTGTCCAAGTCAATTGCTATCACAACTTTGAACATGGTCACAACTTTCCCTGCCATTTCTTTTCCTTTTAATTTATGTACTTGCTAATAATTTAATATTTAAATTACTTGAAAAATCTTCTGTTTGTAATCCACCATTATCCAACAACATATATTCAAGGATCCTTATTTTCATGTAAGTGCAAGGTGCAAGGGGTGAATCTTTTCTTCACACAACATATTATGATCACATTTAAGTCAATAACCTGCCATATCATGGAGGGGTCTGAGACGATCAGTGTTTACATTAACTAGCTAGGTAAGTGCCAATTTCCCACATGCAAAATACCAAAAATGCCTGGTTGTTTAGTTTGCAGCTCGTAGCTTGTTTTAAAAGATTGAAATATTCTGGAAATTCTAATTCGGTTTCTCCTCAATTAACTGATAACAGACACATACTGTATATGCAGGAGGCGGTCCTGACAGTTAACCACACACACAATTTATTGTACATGTACTTCTATAAAATGACTTGCAGTCAGGACCACAAATACATAACTACAACTGACATATCCTTATAATTATACCCCAGTTCCCGCCAAAACTACACTGTCCATATATGGAATGTATCCACAGGGATACCAACAGTCTTTTGGATAAGGAACTCATTTCTCTTTTCCTTTCATCCATAGAGAAATATCATTATATTAAATGAGAGAGTATTTACTTTACTTATTTCAAATTGTGTAAATGATGTGAAAATTGTTACATTATTTTGGTCAGATGCAATTATAAATGCAAGCAATTTAACCTAAGAGTCAAATTGACCTACAACATACAATGTATTGTCAAACCTTAACAGCTGTCTTTCTGGTTGCTGCAGATGCATATTACTCTGAAGTAATACAATTACAACACCTCTTTCAGACCTTCGTATATGATGACACAGCTGTTGTAAACATAATTGTATAACGATAATTCATTTTTAATTCATAAGGGTGCTTATGCTGGCCACATCAGCTTTAAAGTTAGTTAATAGCTAGTTAATAGTTTATTACCCCTTTCACTAGTATTGGACATGCTCATGATCAATTGATGAAATCCAGAGTGCTAATGCAACCCTCCCCCCTCAGTTCCAGTTTGGCTAGCATGGGGTATTTAATTACTGCTCACTTTTTAAGCTGAGGGCTCAAACTTTCTCCACAATGCCATTTGTGAAAATTATGGACTTGTTGACGGTATTGCTACTTTTGTAGGATTTCTCATGAAATGTGCTCTAATTTTGGAGAAAAAGCCACTGTACGTAAGAGAGCTAGAGGACATCAAGTCTGAGGACTTGGTTTGTACTTGGTTTGCTGTTCAATAGTAGCTTAGGCTTTGTGAGAGGATTTCACAGGTTTTTATGTTGTCTTTCTGCTTTAATTTGAGACACATGAAAAAATTCTTCAATGAAATCCTTGAAATTCTGCAGTTGGTGAGAAGAAATGAAAAATAATCTCCAAAACAAATGAGTTTTTCTCCAAAGTGGGAGAGTCAAGCGATCCCAGTTATAGCTGTGGCTTTGAAGTCATTCACCCCTTGAAATAATATTGCAACATCACATTTTCAGCATGTCTAGGCCACAAAGCCACAATGGCGAACACATAGAGTAAAGTGTATTTTAGTGTGTTCTCAAATGTAAACATGTGGAAGTGTTCAAAGTTAAAGTTATTATTGCTGTTACAAGTATAATTATGTACTTACACTATCAAATGCACAGCTAATAATAAGTGGGCCAGAATATGCAATCACATCTCTGACAAGATGTATACATCGTAATTTATTGGAGTACAACAATCCTAACAATGGAGAACAAGTTGAACCATGACAGTTATTCTTTTCACTGATTTTTAACAATAATTTATATCACTTTTTGTAAATAATAATAATATTATTAACGTATTAGGAGCATATCCTACAGAGTCTCGTTGCTCTAACATATTATACCTAATTGAAGTAAAAAAAAAACAATATATAATGCTAATAGCTTCTAAAAAGAAAGGTCTTCAAACTTGATTTAAACCTAGTTAATGATTCAATCAATACTTCGAATACAATCTGGAAGGTGTTCCACCGTTTAGCTGCAGCGACATAGAATGATCCACAATGGCAAAAAATGACCCTTTTTGCTCCCACTCGGCCAATAACTTTATATAACTTTACAACATTAAACCCAAATTACTTGAAACTTGGCATGCGGATAGTTCAAGACAAGTGAACATCAAATATGGTTGTTTGTTTTTGGTGATTGACAATGTGACGTCCCTGCGAACGTTCGACTTTTGCGCCAAAATTTAAGATTTTAACTTGGGTTTTAAAACTGCTGTTATTCTATCCTTTAAGTGATTCTATCCTTTATTCTATCCTTTAAGTGAGGATCTCCAGCGAAAACCGAATTTAAATTTAATAAAACGGGATTAAGTTATAACTGAGTAAAGATGTTCAAATTTCGCGCGAAAACAAAAGAATTTTAAGAATTTAGCATTATTTTTCCAAATAATTTATGGTTAAAGTTCAGGGTATTTTAAAGTAGAACACGTTAAACTAAATCTGAAGGATACAGAGAGGATCGTTTTTGAAAAGGAATTTGTAGATTTTTTAGTTTACAACATTGGGTATTATGATTCACATGACGTCATATCGACGTCATTGTGACGTATACGTACGTCTAAATGACATCATAGAGGTATTAAGCATATAGTCCTAAATAAAAAAAAATACAAATGTTATACTTGTTCAAATGCAATATCTTTCTCATTACCTTGATTTAATTACCTTGACAGGGAAATACCCCTAAATTTGACTATATATGGTAATATAACAATTAAATTCCTTAAATTCTGGCGGGAGTTTCAAAACCTAATTTTCCTTATAACTTTAGTTCTTTTTAAGGAAATCAAATCGAGTTTTCGATTTTGTGTTTGTCTTAATAAAGACAAGGTTCTCCATTCAAAAAGTCCTCACCTTTTCTTATTCGTATGTTTGGCGCGAAATTTGAACGTTCCCTGTGACGTCACATTGTCAATCACTAAAATCAAACAATCACATTTGATGTTCTCTTGTCTTGAACTATCCTCACACCAAGTTTCAAGTCATTTGGAATTTATGTTTTTAAGTTATTTGCCAAGTGGAAGCAAAAAGGTTCAATTTTGCCATTGTGATCTGTCGCCATAGGTTACAGTATTAGAATAAGGAACTGACAGTAAATTATGTGAACTCGATCTGAGTGAACACAGACTGTAAGGTCTGAGAAGTTCACTTAATATATATTTGGGAGCTTCAGGCCATGGACAGCCATAAAAGTAATTAAAATTTGGCAGCCAGTGAAGTTTATAATATACATGTAAGATAGGGTAAATATGGTCTCGCAGTAAACATACAGTATATATTACAACAAACAAACCTTCATGTCCCAAGATCCCTCTGTCATTATATGTCTGTGTAATTGTCCCAACTGCAAAGAAAATCATGAAATATTGATTTCATAAGTCCATTCCTTGTGGTACATGTACTACATCTGTTCCAGCTGTATGCAGTCCTGATTTATAGGTGTTACTTCCAGAACATTTCCATACCCCTACCACAGTAGGGATTGGGAGTCTTTTTTAAAAGTGGGCCAGGTGCATGGAAGGTGACTAATTTAGCATGTTCATAAATACACTTCATTATACATTGTCTTACAGAACTTTTGCAAATGGCTGGTGCATCAGAGAATATATCTTATAACTCAGAAAATTCTGGAGGTGGAGGAGGGGGTCATATTACCTCCTGAATGACATTCCTCTGTGACATATGATGTGAAGCTGGATTTTTTAACACATTGCAACATTACCAGTAAGATGTACAATATATTGTTGCATACACAATATTTTAATATTAGTATACATTGCATGAAATCTCTTACCTATGTTTCCAGTCTGATAATAATTGGGCCCAAAATGTCCTGTTTTGAAAATAACACAACAGATACTGTATTTATAAACTATAATTGAAGGGCTCAGAATGAAAACTACTTAAATATAAAATGAACTAGTATACCTAACAGGTACTGTAGGTTCTCTTCTAATTCACTTCCTTAACTGAGCGGAGCAGCATTTACTACTTCCTTAACTGAGCGGAGCAGCATACTAGAAGAGAACCTACAGTAGCACTTTGGCAGGAAAAATAGATTACTGGATGATAAAAATGCTAAGGTGTTAGATGAATATATTTTGTAGTTTTGGGGCTATCGTGCAACTCTGAATCCTGTTTGAGCTGTGGTGTGCATGTGTATCTCAAAAGTTGTTGCGATTTGTTTTCATTTTGTCCCAACATATCAACGATACGTATCATTAATTTTAATATGAACCTTGACTGTATGTATGGTTGATTTGTGTCTGTTGGTCATCATGAGATTCCTCTACGATGTCATTAGAAAAGGCGCCTGAAAATGAAGGTGTAAGAAAAGAGAAAACTCAATATCATAATTATAATGGTTGATGGCAAGCATTTCATGAACCTTGTAGGTATGGATTTCAGTGCCAATCATAACCCTAACCAATAATTAATATAATATAATATAAGCATTTTTATAGTGCTTATACATGTACATCGCTGTTCTCGGCACTTTACAATAATAGTTAAGATAATTACAAATATAATAACAGGATGATAAAAATACTACTAAAAAAGCTAACTAATGATTGTCTTAAAGAGATAATGATAAAATGACAATGGCATGCCTAGTTTACAAAAACTAACTATATGTTACTATGACTAATAATAATTATTGTAATACCATCTTATATCATAACTAACAACTAAACTACAAATGTACTTGTAATTAGACCATAATTACAAATTGTAAGTAAATTTTAAAAGATAAGTCTTTAACTAAGATTTAAAAATATTTAAACTATGACTCGATCTTATGTCTAATGGGAGCTCATTCCAATGTAACTTTCTTCCAGGACGATAATAATCTAACAGTACTCTTAAATTATACTTCAGTGTTACATTTGTACATTATTGAGACTTAAGTAAGACGTACATGTAAGTAGGTTTGACAAGAGCACAGTCAGTTTATATTTTAGATAGTACATGTAACCAAATAATAATACTGGATCTGCAATAATGGCCAGACTGTAATTATTACGTACTGTATCATTTATAGCTGAAAAATGTCTCTTACATTATTATCACTGAAAAAATTGTCATGCAAATTTATAACCTACATAATATTTAATCTGAAAACTTGTTTACATGTAACACAGAATTCTAAACTATTTTTTTTTATGAATCCCACCATAAGAAAGACCACAAGGTAATTAGTGCTATGCAGATACAGGCAGCATATGAATGCTGTAGCCAGCTATCGAGAATTAGCTGTGTTCTCAGCCAATCAGAATTGAAATAGTGAATAAAATGTATAATAATCAGTTATTTATTTTGTGTGTAATATTTCCATGAAATATAATAGACTTATAAATAACCTGCAGTGAAGTCATCATCGTCATCTGAATTTACAGGTATCTGCTGTATGGGTGGTGGTACATGTACATGTGGTTGCTGCACTATTGTATCATCAGAAGAATGAGACATTACAGGGCTTGCATTCGTGTTGGCATGTGCAGTAGATGATGTTGTGCTTGTGCTAATGCTAGTTGTGGCAGATATGGGTACGTTTGATGATGTGGTGATTATAGGGTCTGCATTTTGCATATTTGTAGCTACTTTTGCTATGTAAACTTTAGTGGTGGAGGCCCTGTAGGTGTTCACAACTTGAAAAGCAGTGAGGTTGGTACCAATGTATGTGAGGGAGTGATTTCCAGAGCTCTGGGACTTGTAGTATTCTAGACTGTTTGGAGAAAGGAAAGTTGACAAAACATACTATGATTAATGTTGATCAAAAATCGGGGTCTTTCTGGGTGTATCAATGTCATATCATATGTACATGGATCATAAAAAGACGATCCATGCTGAGTTCAAGGATGTTTTGGAACAGCTGCATACCAGGTCTTTTCCAATATCATAAAAACGTTAAACTATATAAATGGGCACTTTAAGTTTAATTCATCTTTTTAAAAATCTGTAATATGAATGATGGGCTCCGGCCTTCATGTACCAGAATGTATGAGAACACAGGTGACATAAAACAAAGAATAGGAAACTCATAACTGTCACAATAAACTACTGCAAAACAAAACGCGAAAATAAAAACAACTTCTCAAATACATGAAGAAAGAGCTGAATTACATGATACTCGAGTTGATACAATCACATTGTCATTCAATGTTTTTTTACTTGGCCTTAAAAAGTATTTCACGAAAAGAGACATCACTCCAATAAAGTTATAAATGTACATCAAGGAGCATAATACATCAATAATAATTAATAATAATAATTAATTAGTTTATTATTTAGTAGGGATGGCCTTAAAGAAAAAAAAATTGTTCTCCTCGGATTCATTATTCAAAATATATACGTAGTCTAAAGCCATTTAGACCTAATAGCTTCATACTGGAATCAATGGCAAGCAAATGTTGTCCAATATTCCAAAAAAGCTATGATAGGTGGCTCCAGACATCCATTTATAAAGCCCACGGCAAGATGCTACGACTTGAAGTTGAAGAGCCTACGAGCAAGACACGACTCACGAGGCTAAAAAAGTAATAGTAACGTAACACACAGACTCAGTTCTTCGAGAAAGTGCTGATTCAAGCTCTCATCAGATTTTATGATGTCCTCCAGCACTCTATAAATGGTAAAAAAGGCTTTAAAAAGCCTTAAATTCTCTGTATTCCTCCAAACAAACTTCCCTAACGGCCTAAATCCTTTTCAAAATGGTCGTCTAAAAACTTTGAGCCCCCAGTATTAAAGGTCAGTTGAAAATTCCATGGTAACAATGACTACAGTTTTCTAGGGGAGAGGTCTAGAAATAGCTAAAAATCAGTTCCGTTCCAAAAATGTGAGGGATGACCTGTAAGAGATGACCACTTGACCACAGGGTCTAACTCAAGATTAGTATGAATTCTCCTTCGTCGAACGCAACAAATAAATAGCTTATTAGACGTATGCACGCATAAAACATCACACTTTAGGGGGGTGATAGATAACTTATTTTATCTGTTCCCATAGATCGGACTTTTTGATCAATATTTGTAGTACGCGCTCAAGATCTATACATTTATACACGTACACTTCTATTTTTATTTCCTACAAGGCCTTACAACATCGCGTAGAATTCAAACTGATCATGAAATAAATAAATACAGATGTGAAACCTTACCGCGTGGTGCTGTCCAAAGCACTTCCAAATGCTCTGGAAACCAAGACTGTAAGATCATCCCCGTTCACAGTACTCGGGAATTTTACTCTTTCAACGGCCAGGGGATTGTCTGGAGGAACCAATCGCTCATTATCTCTCAGCAACGTAAACGTCCGACTTGGCCGATTCCCTCTTCTTCTTGGCGTCGGTTCAGTTTGGCGGCGACCACGACCACTGAATACCGGTCCCACGTTCCGTATGCCGGTTGGTCTTGTATCCGCCGTGGAATTGGCAATTCTTGCCACTGCTTCAGCAAGACTGTCACTAAGAAAATCGTATAAATTACTGTGCTAAGAACAGATGCTCTTAGTTCGTATAAATTACCGTGTTGTTTTGCGGTCGTATGTAGATTTTTGTCTAGTCACGTCAAACTATGTCACGGGGGCAGGTGAAATAAAAATTGTCTGAGTCGTACGTAAATTTTAGGGTCGCCAAACTTTTTTGCATTCCTTAGCGCCCCAGTTTCACTCGTTCAAGCAAAATCGGGGCGCTCAGGAATTTTAGGGGGAACTCAGGAATGTATGTATTCATCCCCCTTGGCTTACGCAATGGACGTGATTCGTATGTAGATTTCGCCAGCCATAATTAACATACGGCAGCTGCTCTGCCAAACGTAAATACGACTTCCGCTCTCAAAGGACTTTTAGTTATTTAGGGATAGGTTGAAATAAAAAAAAAAGCATTTAGAAATAAACTAGTACAAGGTATACATCGCGCGATGTCTGAGACGATAACTTGTAGTTGGTTAATGCGAGGCAAGGACACGAAATGTATAAGGAAGATTTCGAAGGTGTCAGAATATTGTGCTCAACACGACTATCAGATACGAAGAGGAGCCACCCCATTCGGTCCATGTTCTAAATGCGGTCGTGGTTGTCGAACTAGTTACGGACTTTGTACAACGTGTGGTGCACGACGCCAACGTGAACTTAGTGGAGAGAAACGCAAAATCAAGAATCGCTTCTCGAAAGTATTGGAAGAATTGAAGGACCGTAAGACTCATAAAAACATAGAGGGCTTCGCATATCCATGTCGTAAATGCGATCGTGATTGTCGAACTAGCTACAGACTTTGTACAACGTGTAGTGCACCACTACGACGTGAACTTAGTAAAAGAAAATCGCTTCTCGAAAGTACTGGCAGAATTGAAGTACCGTAAGACTTATGGAGACGTAGAGGGTTCGCTAAGGGCTTTCGAATGGCAGTAAAAAAAAAAAGGAAAAAAAAAATGAAGAGAGACGAAACGACAGTCTCTATTCATTTTTTTTTTTTTTTTGCCTCGTTCGTGCAATAATGTTGGCAGTAAGGCAAAAAGAATGAAAAGAGACGAAATAACGGTTTCTATCCATGCTTTTTTTTCTCGTTCATGGTCTACGAAAATCGAATGGATAAATAGATAAAGAATGGTATCGTCGCAATTCTTATGATTTCAGTAGTATATGTGGAGGAAAAATGATATCCGTTTTTGAGAATTCTTGTTAACGTAGTGGAGAGCTGAGGTCTGAACGAAGCTCTCCACTACGTTAAAAAAATTCCCAAAAACGGGTATCATTTTGACTCCACATATACTACTCCCTCTATTGCTGACCGGACTTACCTTCTTTTATTTTTTTTATTATTTTCAAATATATTTTGGTCGTCAGTTGATCAGCTAAATATCGAAAACGTTTTTTTTATGTTACTACTTCCGACATCAGCTTCTATGTTACCGATATCGGTAATAAGACTCTATTACCTTTCGTTATCGAACCCGGGGTACGTAAATACCATAAATCAGAGTCTGGTTAATTCCTAGTATCCGTAATTGTTTTGGAGGGGTCTGATTTATTTCCGGTATCGACATTACATTACCGGTATCGACATTACATTACCGGTATCGACATTACATTACCGGTATCGACATTACATTACCGGTATCGACAATTGAATTTTCGATATCGGAAATAGCCCCGGGATATTTTGAACGGTTTCTTAAGCCATAGTAGAGATCTTTAGGATTTTTTTCTTCTGCTAAAAATTGCATGAAATGGCGGTAGCCGGGCGACGTCGGGGTGGAAGAATGATGCACAGCCTCTTTAATCAGATCGGCCGGTAGGGTTAGCCCATAGAGTTTCACTTCCCCTTGCGTATTCCAGGAAATTTTCTGCGCCCCTTTCAACTTCAACAGATTGACCAGCACCGACGCTAAAGGTTTGCTGAAAGGGGGCACGCGGCGCAAAGCGCCCCTTTGGCTCTGTGTTAAAACTTTTGCCGCCACGGCCATGAAGGAACTAGGCTCAATGGTTTCGCGAGGCCGTACGTATTTTTGCATTAAATCTTGAAACTGGTCGGCGCTTTCCGGCTTCTCTGGGGTTTCTAGGATCTGGGCCATGGCCTTTTGGTACTGACTGAGTACTTTAACCCCTTTGGTCGTGTCCACACGAAGCTGTTGTTCCAACCACCGCATGGACTCTTCCGGCACCAAGACCATGCGCATGGGGTTCTTTCACGTGGCGGCGATCTCAGCCTCTTTCATCGCTTTTTTCGTTTGCGTGGGTGGCGTTGCACTCCCCATCGCGTCAACGAAATTCCTGTTGGGGCTGGGGGGTGGTGTTGTGACGTGGCACGTTTCTTTTTCCCTGTCTGGGATTTCTTCTTCTGCTGCCACGTCTTATACTTTCTCTGGATTTGCGTCGCCGTCCGGACGGCGCTGTTGGATTTTTTACCCGTCACGGTTTGGCGTTCCCTTTTTCGAAGACGGACCAAAAATAACCGCCACCGGGCGGGGTCAATGCCTGTGGGCACCGGTAAGTTGCGGATTTCTTTACCCATTACGACCAGCTATAAGATTGACTAAGTTCTTTGGCGTACTCTTCCGGGTAAGGGTATTTTGTTGGGGGACTGTATATAGTACCTCCGGATTGGTCCAGCGCTTTCTAGACTCCGTAGCCCACTCCTCCACTGATGGCTCCGGCGGCCACGGCTTTTGCAGCAAAAACGGAGGCGGCAATGAGGGCGGCGGTAGTGAAAATGAATCCCCCTCGCTGGCCCACCGCCTTTTTAAGCTTGGCTTTCTGCAAGGCCGTGGAGGTGGAGAGCAAAATCTTTCGCCTCACGGCCGGAGGCAGGGCCTTGTTGGCTATTTTTCGAAGTTTCGCCTTGATGGGGGCAAAGGCTTTCTTCGCACGGGCGCCTATCGGAAAAGTCCCGAGCAAGGCGTTGTGCACCACTTCGCTGACGGTGTTGATTTGATTTTGGCTAGCGGACCGGATAAGTTTCTTTTTCTGGTTGAGATCCCCTTGAGCCAATTGTCGGAGGAACGTGGCGCTGCGTTGAAGCAGGGGGGATGCCATCACCACAAGTGACCTGTTTCTCTGGGGGCTTAGACTATAAAGTGAAACCAATCCGTTTGTCCAGGATATCTTCGACACGTTTGTTCAGAGACTTCTGGGAGCGCTGTAAATCACCCCCGCGCTGCCCTGAAAAAGGGGGATGGAAGGATGTTTTTTTGGTGGGTCTCTTCCACACCGCCTTGGGATGGGGTGCGGTCCTTTGTTTGTTTCGCTCTTTTAGCCGCGGGGGTCTTCTTCTTTCTCTTAGAGCCCATCCACACATTTTACCCCCAATTGGTTTTGCATGGCGGTGAAACGGGGTTGCCAGGCGCTGCCATAGCAGTACACGATCGTGAGGGGTGGGTGGGTGAAATGGGACTTCGCATGCTGCAGGAGTCTTTCGGTGAACACCGTTTTTCCCGATTGACTCTGCCCCGTGATCAAGATATTGCAGGGCGCTTGGAAACGGACATCCATCGCGCCTCACCCCTTCCCAAGAATAACAAGACATTGAGATGTGTTTCTTTTTTTTTTTTCTTTTTTTTTATTGTCTCTCAAACTGATGACACACTGATCGTAGAGGGATCTGCCTTGCCGCTGACACAGCGCCCTACTCCGACGCTGGTACTGGCGTTGCCAGACTTGGAGGACCCGGTCCCGGGCGGCTTTGGTCTTCCACCGCTGGAGGTCTTGCAGCACCTATGCCATGAACCGTCCTTGGGCTCGGTGCAGGAGGTAGTACAGGCAATAACTGCCGCACACTTTGGACTGGTTCCCTTGCAACATCACCTTGTTTTCCCCATGCTGGGCCGCCCCCTGCCGCACGTACTCTTGCAACCCATAATAAGAGGCGGGAAAGCCATAACTGTCGAAGAATTCATTCAGGCCTTGGCGCGGAAAATAAAAGGCCAACCAATGAGTTCCTGTCCCGTCGGCGTTGTCGGTATTGAGAATGAAAGAGGCGGGGCGGGTCACGCGTCGGGGCCGTAGGTCCATGGGAAACACGCCGCGAAACGAGGCGTGTAGCCACCAATCGTGGCGTGCCAAGACCGTCAATTGCGACGTGTAGGTGGTCATCCCTGCTTACAACTTTTTCACTTCTCGGCTGCTGTTGATTTCGTACGCGGCGTCAAACTCGCAGTTCACGTACACCGATATAGTCTGGGCGACGCCTGCCTCAAACTGAAGTCGGATACACACCGTCCCGTACTGTTGTACGTTCATGTGACAGGCGTTGCCGCTGCCGTCTGGGGTGAAGTCAAAACACAGGATGGCGTACCCCTTGTCCCAATCGGTACGGGTAATGTCAATCCCATGGTTGGAGCTCATGGCGCCTTGCGCCAGGAACAAGGTATTGTAGCCGTCCAGGGTTTTCCCAGTCGCAAATTCGAGGCGGGAGAAGCGGGTGGGCGTACCGTCGTACGTACCGTACCGTCGTACGTACCGTCGTGCGTACCGTCGCACGGGTCATCCCAAACCTTTGGAAATGGAAAGGGTTCTTTTTCAGATTTCCCAAACTACCCACACTCTCCACCAAGGCAATACGCATGCGTCGGGGTATGCGCCCGCCCAGGAAATCTGTTTTCTCAAAGGTAGTGTCCCCCTGGCAAATGGTGAACATCCGTTCTTCTTCGCTGTTGTAAGGGTAGAGGATGGGCTGGGATACGAATTTCACTTCGATGTTCTTCATGAATTCCTTGTTGCAGACGCTGACGCGGCGGAAGAAAGTGACCCGCTTCAGCACGATTTTAGCGGCGGCCGCTTCAGCCGCTCCACTGTCCCCCATGAGGGCGAAGGCGTTGCTGGAAGGGGTGAGCCGGAATTCTACGGGCACCCCGTTGAGGAGCAATTTGTTGGAGAAGGCCGCGTCAATGTAAAACATCCCGGTCAGTTCCACCACTTTGCTTTCCGCGACGTAAGGCGCCCGCGTATTCAACCCTGTGTTGGCCCAGTCGATGGCGAAAACATCCATGGACCCTGCCATGTCTTTGTAGTACAGTCCTGCGGTCAGGTAGGATTTCTTTGCGTCTGTGGTAAAGTTGAGCAGGGTGTTGAGGTAGGCTTTGTAGGGGTAAGTTTTGGTGCTCATGGTCATCCATTCCCCGTTCAAGGCCATATCTATTTGTGACCAGAGGGAATGAAACCAATTGTTGACTGGACCCAAGTTCAAATCGCCCGTCAAATTCCCTCCATCGGATTTCATGAGGTTGGCCGTCACCTTGAAGTAACTTCTAGGCAGTACGGTGTAATAGGGACTGGTCGGGAGGTAAAATTCCACGGGCGTCCCGCGCAAGAGGGCCGATTTGGGGGCGTGTTCCGACCAATAGCCTCGTTCTTCGACCGCTTGGGCCAATTCCTTTCCGAAAAAATCCAAATGGGTGTTGTAGCCGCCCAACATGTGTGGCAGGGGCGGTTTGCCCATTCCTGCTACCGTGGCCATGGTGTTCAATAATCGTCGTCAAAGATATCTCTCTCGACACGTGCACGCTTGACGGGCGTTGAAGGAATGAGAGGTGGGACTGTTTTTTCTTTCTTTTATTCTTGTTGGCTGTGGACCGTGCCGCCGGCTTCTTCGCCTTTTTCTTTTTCGGAGCCACCCCGGCTATCGTTTCCAGACATTGGATCAGCTTTTTACTGGTTTTCTTGCCGAACACGCGGGCCGCACCGCGATTCGTGTCCTTCGCGATTTGTTTCACCACCCTCTTACCAAATTTCTTTTTCAGATGATCAAGAATCTTTTTTAGCCACCGCCCCCGCGACGGTGCCGGCCAGTGCTTTGCCCGCCATGACGACCAAGGGGGCTAGGGCTAAGGGCAATAACCCGCCCTTTTGATTCTTGACCGGGCCGTAACCGCCGAGTTCATTCCAACGGATAGGGATGAGTCCGCCACCGCCTTGCTGGCCCGGGTGTGCGTTGAGGATTGGAAGCGTGGGCGGGGAGCGCATGGACCACAGGTATCGAAGACCCTCCGCCAACCACGTCCCCCATAGATGGCAACGGTGCCATAGAACCCGTAGATGGTCCATAATTCATCCTTTCCTTTTCAGAGCACGCTTCACAAATTCCAATGTCGCCACCACGGTCGCTGCTGAGGTGAATGAGATGCGGTGGCCTGCCTCATCGCTTATAAGGATTTCCAGCGTGTCAAACACCGTTTTGGCGAGCGGGAAGTAGCGCATGACCGGAAAGGCCCGTTCCACCACCTTGTTGTAGGGGACCTGGGCCGACACGACCCTCAGCAAGGGCGCTTTCACATCCCCCACGATGTGGGGCTCAATCAGATCGCAGTACACGTACAAACTGCGCACGGGCTGGTGTTTAAAATCGCGATTGAGCAGGTAGGGTTTGGTCGTCGAGATTTTCAGGCCGGAGTAATAGATGGACCAACACTCGGGCTGGTACCCCATCAGGACACGTGTGTTCTTGTTTTCGTTCTCGATCTCTGAAAAGATTTGGGACCTGTGCCCGTCGCCAAACCCCAACAGCTTGGCCAACCAAGGGCTCATGACAAGATGATTATCCGTATTGATAGATTTGATGTTTTATCGAGGCGTTCCGGCAAGACGTTAAATATTCTGAGGATCGCTTGGAACCCTCCTTGCACCAAAGCCCAGCGCATAGCATGAACCAGTTCTGTGACCGTTTCGAAATACTGGGAAGCAAAGGTGAGGGTGGTAGGGGTCTCTTCTTCTTTGCGAAGTTTTTGCTTGGATCAACGTAAATTGGCGGTCTTGCTCTTGAGGGAACAATTCATCCCAGTCGCGTGAAAATTGCAGGTGGCAGAGCGCCATCTCCCACCGCCGGTCCAAGACCAACATCTCCGGCAGATGGATACGAAAATGGGACCCCATGTTGTTGGGAAAGGTATCCCGGCTGGCCATTTCCCAGACCGGAGACAACTCGTACAGTTGCGGGAGATGGATACGGAACCGAGCCGGGGCATTGGTGTAGACGTTTGCGCTCACCCCATTGGTTAAGGTAATGTAAAATTCCTCTTCCTCCTCCATCCTCTCTCTCTCTCTCTTTCTCCCCACTCAAACACGAATGAATCCGTCCCGTGGGAAAACAAACTCTTTTATTTCTTTTTTTTCCATACGTCTGGGTCTGGAGCTGGGCGACCGGGACCCAGCTGTTAAATTTGGTGGGGTACCCTTCCCATTTCACCAAAACCTCTTCCTGGTTCTTCTTGCCGCGGCGTTGCAACACCTTTTCGATGATAAAGAGACTTTCTTTTTCCACGGACACAGGCGTCATCTCACTTTCGTAAAACGTCCCCTGCAGCCCTTCCCCGCTCAGGTCCTCCAACCGGTAGACGGGCGGCGTGCGGTAGTCCAGCCGTTGCCGCACCGTGAACACTTCCTCCGACCAGTTGGCCAGATAGCTTTTTTCAAAATGGCCTTTGATTTTGCTAATCCGTACCGTGTTGCCGGGACGGAACAACGGTTTCTTTGGCTTCAACTTTGGGATCGTCTGATTTTCCCTGTACAAGACGGCCCTCATCTCGTTGTCGTTGAAGGGCGTGACGGTGATGGGGGCGCGTCGAATGCTGCTGTGGACGGCCCTGTTGTACCCGAGCACCAATTGTGGGAGGACTTTCAAATACTCTTTCTTCCCGGTGGCTGTGAAATATTTGTACATACGACCCTTGAGCATCCGGTTGAACCGCTCGACAATCTGGGCTTTGGTTTCGTTGTACGTGACGAAAAAGTCTACGTCATTCTTTTTTAAAAAGGCCTGGAACTTACGGTTGGTAAATTCTGTCCCGGCATCGGTCTGCAACCGTAACGGTTTTCGTTCGCGGAACACTTGGGTAAAGGCACGCACCAATTCAACCCCGGTCTTGTTCTTAAGAGGGACCGCCCAGGCGTACTTGGACAACACATCGATAATGGTCAAAATGTGTTTGTAGCCCTTGTTGAAGGGGCTCGTGGCTTGCATGTCCACCAGGTCCGCCTGCCATTGCTCGTCGAGGGCCAGCACGCGCACGCGCCCTCGCAGAATTTTTTTTCGAAAAGGCCTATGCAACGTAAATGTCAATTGCTTTTTCAGCCACGCTAAAGTGGTGGTGCGTGTCACCCCTACTTCTTTAGCCGCTTTCACCAGGCGGGCAGCACCCCCAAAGGCAGCAGGGCTGGCGGGGTCGTAATACAACTCCTCGAGCAGCGCGGAAGGATTCTTTTTCTTCTCCTTCTTTCTCCCCATCCTCAAAGTGGGATCCCTGAATAATCACTTTTCCCCGCAACACGCCAAGAAACAACGGAGGCATTTAAAAATACCATGGCACTTGAGGGACGGACCTCCTCCTCCTCCGCTGGGCATGCTGTACTCTCCCCGAGTCTAGCGCGCGGAACACCCTTACACTTTTTCACCACCCATTCTCCCTAGAAAAGCGACGACAGACACCCAGTATCGTTCCCCTTGAAATTTGTATTGGTTGTTTTTTACAAAAAAACAAACTAGAAGTTAAGGGGAGAAGCAAAAGGGAGACAGGGGAACGTCTCTGAGGGATTCTTGGACCGTAGGGTACTTGCTCTCGTAGCTGCACCTCCTGCCACTGTCTTCATACAATTTGTAGGTAGTGGGGTTGGTGAAAATGACGGCCGCCTGCTTGATCATACAGGTCCCACATTTTAGTTCCAGATAGATATTCTTCAAGGCGTTCTCCAACAATCCTGGCGCGAACAGCCTTGTCAACTTCTTATTATTGTCTTCTGCCCCCTCCTCGAACAGGTCATACGCAAAACTGTGGGCCATAGTGTTGAGGTAAGGGAAGAGTCCATCCGACACTGAGGTCTTCTCTCGTACCATGGTTTCCATTGTTAGCGAGGGGTACCTGTCGTGAATTTGAGTGACGTAATGCATGCCAAAACGTCTCACTTTGTTGTAGAGGGCATTGTTCTCGACCGCGTACTTCCGTTTCTGGAACAAATGGGTGATCAGGGTCGCGACCAACTCTTTCTACATAGCGTGGTAGGTTCCTTTGACATGCGCACGGAAGGTTGTTTCCAGGATCCCTAACCAAGTCGCCTTCCCCTCTTCTGTTTCCATGAACAAATCGTCCAGGGTCGCCGTACTTCCATGGGTCAGCGTAAAATGAGGTTTAAAATAGTTGACCCCCCGCATCTGCAGCATATGGAAGGTCAACCGGTCCACAAAGTAACGTACGGCCGTCACGAACCAAGTCAGATTTTCTTTTGGCCTCTTCATCTTTCTCTTCTCGGCCATCCTCTCTTCAGCCTCCTCCTCTTCTTCCTTCTTCTTCTCCCTCTTCTCTCTCTTCTCTTTCTTAGCGGAGTCGTCTTCCTCCATGGCGTCGTCGTCGTCGTCACTCTCGAACAACTCGATCATCTCGGCCACTCTCTTGTTGGAAACTTGTTCTTCTTTTTCTTCCTCATCCTCCTCTTTCCTCGCTTCCACTTCGTACTTCGCTAAGGCTGTGTTCATGTGCCCCCTTAAGGCATTGAAACGGTTCTGCGCAGAGGTCAGTTGGGCATCTCCTTCCCCTTTCGTCACAGAAATGTCATAAGCATGATGTTGACGATAGATCATACTCGAGGTGACCATACTGTGGCCGAAGTGGTAGGCGATACCGTACAACCGTTCGTTTCGCCAGGACTTGGTCCGCAAATCCTGAACGTAGTCGTACAACTCAAACTCCGAGTAGTCGTAGAGTTGCTGCCACACCAGGCGGGTGTAACGTTCCCAGATAGGCAACAGAAGGTCAAACTGTTCTTTCAGGAGATGGTTCGTGAAGTGGGGGAGTAAATGCTTGATGGCGTTCTCGTGGTACTGTTTCACCTGGAACTTGCTTTCGTTAAAGCTCAGACCAGTATCGCAATAATCGTCCCACCTCATGGTGGTTTTGGAGTACCGCATACACAAATGGAAGTACAGATAAGTTAGGAAGTGATCGTACTCTGTTATGATGGCTCGCTCTCTCTCGTACCGGGGGTCTTGCACTGCTGAGAAGTGGGGGCCCGGGGGTAGGTGGTCTTTGTCAAAATGGGCACGGACCGCCGAATCTATGTTCATGTAGTGGGAACAGATAATGTTCCCTACTACCCTCCCCTCCGCATTCAAGGTTTCGGCGTGGTACCAAAACTCGCAGGGAAGGATACGTTGTGTACGGCAACGGTGCAACTAGCCCTGCGTTCCCCAGACCAGGTCCTCACGCATCCGCGTCTCGCATACCTCGTACCACATCAGTCCCAGACCCTGCTTAAGGGGAAGCTACCGGAACAAGAACCTCGCCATCTCCCTCAGGAAATTGTGGCGCAAGGACTTGTGGGGCCAATCGGTTTCCTCGCTCAACTGATGTTCCAGGGCCATCGCATCCATTTTCGCGAATTCCTCATCGACAATTTCAAGCATCATCGCTTCCACCTCGAGCCGCTCTTTGGGGAGTACATCTATGGAGAGCCAATACGACAAACACCCCATCATCATGGCCTGCAGTTCAGTCGAATACCTCTCCTCTAACGAGCTCTTCAAGTCAGGGAACTCCATCTTCACTACCTGGGCTAGTTTCAACCGGTTCCAGGTCTCCCGTTCGGCCAACAGGTCTCGGTAGAGGTATCCCAAAAGGTACACATACACATACCTCATATCCTCCTTGTACTTGAAAATGATCTTGTTGTTGTTGTCATGTTTAAGCACCCACGCGTCCTCCTCGTTTTAGCCGGAAGTCTTCAAGGTCAAGGCTTTGCGTTTGCCCGCCCGTGGAGCCGATAGCTGCACCCTCTGGAAACAATCTCCGTTCGCGTAGGACACGACCGCAATGTACAGGGCGGCCAAAGTGGTATGCATCGGGCTCATGGGAGGGAGGTCGGTATTCCTCGATACGGATACCAAAGCCACGTACAAATGTTGGGTCAATATTTTAAATTGGATGCGACTCATTTTCTCCACCTCGTCTGCCTCTAAGAATTTCACGGTGTTGATCATTTTCCTAAAGAGTCCACACTTTTCGGTACTACCGATGGAGCATAGACACAACGGCAAAGAACCAAAACAACATGAATGCCTTCTCCCCAAAGGTTCACTTTTTTATACTCCCTGGGAGTTCCCCGGACCAATTCGGGACCTAGATTTGTTCTATAATGGCGGCCAATCCGGGGCCTGTATTGGTTCCATAAAATTCCAGCCACTCCGGAGCATGGATTTGTTCTCTAACGGCGGGGGCCAATCCCGAGCCTGTATTTGTTCTATAATGGCGGGGGCCAATCAGGAGCCTGGATTTGTTCTATAACGGCGGCGGCGGTAGCCCCTGTGACGTCATCGCCCCGCCCCTTTTCTCGACCAATCAGGAGGCTGGAATTGTTCCATACTGGGCCCCCTAACTACTCGCACGGCTCAGAAAACGGTCAGCATGCTAGAGCTCATGCTAGGACAAATAGATGCCCGACGTAGACAGCACACTCCGTCAGATTGCCCAATGTAAGCACATTATTGCTACCGATCTAACGAGCACATTTTACCAGATACCTCTAGCCCACGAGTCTATGAAGTACTGTGGGGTACCAACCCCAATTCGCGGAGTCCGTATAATGATACATTTTGTTATTTCCACTTCAACTTCAGAAATTACATCTATAGTTAATTATCTAAATAATAGCAAAAGTGAAAGCATTGATGGTATAAACATTATTCCAGTTAAATCCTGTATCAAACTTTTAGCTCTACCCCATTCAATCATATGTAATGTCTCGATCTCCATAGGGATGTTTCCAGATGAGCTTAAATAGCCAAGGTTATTCCAGTCTTTAAAAATGATGATTGCCATAATTTCACCAACTTTAGGTCAATTTCTTTACTTCCTTGCCTCTCAAAAAGTGCTTGAGAAAGTGATGTATAAAATATTCCTTGAATACCTAAACAAACAATATATTAAACCAGCACCAATATTGTTTCAGAAAATACTTATTCCACCTTTATGGCCCTACTTGAATTAGTTGACAGTATCTTCCAATCCTTTGAAAATAACAACTTCATTGTGGGTGTATTCATTGACCTGATAAAATGCTGTTAATCATGCTACCTAAACAAGTTCCCAGGTAAACGACGAGCTCTCACCCACCTAGAGCTAGGCTTCACAGGTAAACAACGTGTTCTGACAATTTTGTGAGATTGCTTAGATTATAATTTGGCCAGGGTTCAACCCACAACATTAAATATTCAACCCATTTAATGTTTGTGAGTCAGGTGCTTCATCCGTCTAGAGCTAAATATATTACAATTTATTTGCTGAGAGCTAAAAATGTTTTTTATTTATTTGTTAATAGTTGATATAAAATACAGTACTTGTATGTTTATGGTCTAGTTAAGCAATAGACCATACATTTTAATGTGTTCACTGGCGAAATAAAGCACGCGGGATGTTGGGAGAACAAAAGAAATGCTTGAAAATCACTAGCCAAAGGCGTGTGAGTTTCAATCATTTCAAGTGTTCTCCCAACATCCCAAGTGCTTTATTTCGCCAGTAAACACATTGTAATGTGTTGTCTATTGCTTTTATGATATAACTACGACACAACGCAAGCAGGCGTGCCGATTTCTATGCATGTTTACTGCCACAATAGACCATAGATTTTTGAGTCTATTGAGTCTATTGACCTTATTTGTGATTGGACAGCTTTGAGCATGCACATGCAATGTCTACTTGTTTCTCTTTCCCAAGACTTTGTTGCCTTCGACTTTCCTCAATTTATTCGTAACTAGCAGTCAAGTACATAACTACAACACTAGATCAGTATCCAATTATCGATCTCATGCCTGTCGTACTAATCTTAAACAGTTTACAATTATATACCAAGGTTCTAAAATTTGGAATTCCCTGCCAACGTATATCACAGGTTCAACCAGCTTTCCTAGTTTCAAGAAAAAAATGAATGATTTCTTACTCAAATAGATGATTACTGAATCGATCATGCCGCACATATGCATCACTTTTTATATGGATTATTTGTTTACGAATAGGATTTTTATGTTTTTGACTATCAGTTAAAATTGCATGTAAATAATTGCTAAGTAGCAACATCCCGGATGTGTGGCAGGGCCAATGGAGAAGCTATTGCATTACTCCCCCTATAAGGAGTGTAGGCTATCACGTGGCCATGGCTTGGCATTTGGCATTCACTTTTGATTCTCACCGAGTTCAGTTGTGTTTTTGTTTTCTACGACTTTGATTGAAGGTAAGAGTCTTTTATTTATTGCTTTACGACATTTCTTCCTTTGGGACTGCGAAGATTACGCTTTTTGCTTTGCTGCAGCGTAATACAGCAATTATAGGTTGTAATTTGTCGCTAAAGGAGTGTTATTTGCTTACGGGAGTTACGCGAGTGTTTTCACACCTGGTTCGTTTGGTTTTTCATGGCGAACGCGGTACCCAAAGTGCTTATTTTAGGTCATTCATTCGTAAAACGTTTACAGCGCGACTTAAAAGCTGAATTTGATGTTCGAGCGGATAACAATTTCAAGCTTCAGGGCACTGCTTCGATATATATTCACGGCATCGGCGGTCGTACCGTGGCGAAGATCCGGTCGCTTGATCTCCACGTGGTTAAGAATCTCGCTCCCGATATTATCATTTTGGAGCTCGGCACCAATGATCTTTCCCTCGTTGGACCTGAAGTTGTCGGTTCAGATATCGTAGATTTAGTTCGTTTGTTTTTAGGTAGTTTTTTGTCCGTGTGATCGGTGTTTGCCATGTTATTCCACGTGGAAATTCAAACGCTTACGCATCACTTTTCGCTCAGCGCGCGATGGTTTTAAATCAGTATGTGAGCACGGTTTTAGGACCTTTTCATAACGTTTTTTTGTTGGTCTCATAAGGCTTTTTCTAGTCCTGCTAAGAACCTGTATTTAGGCGATGGCGTTCATGTTAACCATTCGGGTCAATATTTTTTTTTGTACCGTAGTTATAGGGGCGCCATCTTGAAGGCTTTAGGCATGCTTTAGTTTGTTTTTGCTGTCTAGCTGTAGTTTGGTTTATTCATTATGTTTTAAACTAGTTGTGGGCAGTTTATGTTCTTGTGTATGACTCACAAGTATTTATTTACTGGATTTGTCATATTTAGTTGACATTAATTTATCTGCTTCGATGTTTCGCCCTCAAAGTCAAAGAAATTTATTTTGGCTTCGGCCACTGTTGTCGAGGATTCGTCCTCAGAAGCTTTCTTGGGGATTCGTCCTCAGAATTTTTATTTGGGATTCGTCCCTGAATTTTGTTGGGGATTCGTCCTCAGAATTTGTTGGGGATTCGTCCTCAGAATATGTATGTGGGGATTCGTCCTCAGAATTTCTGTTGGGATTCGTCCTCTGAATTGTTATTAGGGATTCGTCCTCAAAATTGTTATTGGAGATTCGTCCTTAGAATTGTTATTGGGGATTCGTCCTCTGAAATTGTGTTGGCTTTTTAAGGGTAGCTATTGCGTCGACAGTTGTCTGACAGGCTATTCTCTGCCATAGTAATTTTCTTCCTGCCCACAATCGGTTTATTACTAGAAATGTATAGTTCATAGGTTATATAAGAGTGTCTGCCAGATTTTATTAAAAAACATTTTTCAGAGTAATCCTGCCTCCAAAACGCTCAGAAAGAGTAAGACGAGCATCAGCTAAAGCCAAAGATGCATCGTCACAGCGGGACCAGACAGCACCGCCAAGAAAGCGAGTGAGGATTTCGCCATCCACAGAGCCACAGGCTAGTAGTGCACAGTTGGTCGCCTCATCGCAAGATAATTTTCCTCCAGGTCTGATGGACCAGCTTGTCTCAAGAGTGGCAGATGAAGAGACGAAAAGGTTGTCTCCATCCACATCAGTTAACCACACACCATAGGCCACCTCTACAAACGCAGTGCCTTCCACTATTACGGATACTACAGCCCTTATGGAAGTTTCACTTGGTCCTGCTAGAAGTGATGAGCTGCAGCCTACAACCAGTACTCCGACAGGGTTCGCAGCATCTATTGTACAAGGGTCTTTAGATGCTACACAGAATGCCCTGTCAGGTGAGACTCAGTTAGTGAGCACATACTTGCCATCTCAGTTGTTTACTTCTCCAAGCCTTCCAATTGATGCTCGTGTATCAGATAAGCTCCGGGCTAAAATATGGAGCAATGAATTCATTGATTTTGGAGCTCTCTTGACCAATCCTATTTTTGAGAGCAAATATCAGATAACAATACAAAGTTCGGATAGGGAACAAACACCATCCCTTTGCCTTGAACCAGTGTCAAAGACCAAGAGAAATTTGTCTATTGAGACCTGGTTAAATTGTTTTCATGTTTTTGTTGGGATATATACTAGCAAATATCCCATGGAGGCCCCCACCCTCATGAAATATGGGGAGGTTGTCCAGGATTTGGCAGCCAGAGGGCATCGGATTGGAAGTTTTATGATGAAAATGTTCGGTTCTTACGACAGGCACAACCATCTTCCTTTCCCTGGAGCAGTATTCATTGGGAATTGTGGATGCGGTCTCAGCAGGCGCTGATTAAGAACCAGGCACGAACAAAGGCTATTCCCAAGGGCTACTGTTTCAGATTTAACAAGGGAGAGCAGTGCTCTGGATGTCAATTTAAGCATCTTTCTATAAGCCTGATGGTTTCTCGAGGTCTCCTCGCCATACATTGCATTCTACTGTATCTGTAATTCCTATTTCTGTGGCAAATAAACTAAACCTTCAGTCAACGTAACGGTCGAAAGAGAGGCCAGGTCAGGCCTAATACGATGGGTGACTAATAATTCCTGTAAAATCTAGTGTCGATCTGCGTCGGAGGTTAGAACTGCCGTCCGAACCGAAAACAGAATTCCGCTTCCGTTAACTTACCATCCATCCAATCTCCCTATCAAGAAAATCATTCAGAAGAACTTCAAGATCTTACAGAATGATACAAAGACCGCCCTCATTTTTCTACAGCCACCACTTATCTCTTTTAAGCGAGACAAGAACATTTGTGATTCCCAGGTCAAGGGATCACTACAGCCCGATCTTCAACCAGCAACTTTTAAATGCCCCAGGAAACGACGCAACACGTGCTCAGTCACTAAAACTGCCACACATATTTCAGCGGACCCAAAGGCTCTCTTAAATTTACTGCCCATTTTAACTGTACATCTAGTAATGTTATTTATTGTATCACCTGCACACTTTGTAACAAACTCTACATGGGAGAAACAGGGCGAAGATTAGGAGATCGATTCCGCGAACACTTGCTAGATGTTAGGACGAGATATACTTGCCATCTCGGTTATTTACTTCTCCAAGCCTTCCAATTGATGCTCGTGTATCAGATAAGCTCCGGGCTAAAATATGGAGCAATGAATTCATTGATTTTGGAGCTCGAAAGGATCTCGCCTAACCAGTATCTCGCCACTTTAATCTTCCTGACCATTCTATTAATCACATCACTTATATGCGGCATTTCTCTTCATCAAGGTACTACTGGAACCCGTAAACGCAAAGATTGAAAGTAGGCACTTTGGCACATAACGCTATTCGTTCATTTAATGTCATAATTCGCGTATTCATTCATACTTAGATAAGCATGTTTCATTACTTTATTCATCGACACTCTTTATTGTATTGTGGCTATTAGAATTTCTAGCAATTTTCTTTGATCCTAATTGATCCGAGTACATGTTTTCTCAGCGGTAATCATGCACTCAACACTATATAAACCGTTTTCCCACCCACAATTCCCTCTTTTGCTCTGATGAAGGGCTAGCGCTCGAAATGTAAGCTGCAACTCGCTCCCCATGGCGGTTAGCATACCTTAATCGAGGTTTAGTTGATCATACCAGTGTTTACTTTATAGCGGAGACTACGTGTATGTGTGTATGTGTTTCCCTGTAATTAGTATGTAGATGTGTCGACCAACATGTAGAGCTACAGCGAGTCCATCGAATCGGGGCTTTCAAAAGATCGAGTGATACGCGTGGCAGATCATCACCAGGTTTCTTAGATATCCTGAGAGGGAAGATGTATTTTCCCGTGTTGGAGCTTTGAAGGATACCGGTATGGGGGTTTCTCCTGACTATCCAAAGGAAATAGTTGAGCGCAGGAAGAAGCTTTGACCTAAGTTGAAAGAAGCGAAGAAAGCCAGGAAAAAAGCTTTTTTTAGTAGATAGGAACCTGATAAATTGTACATCGAGAATACTCTTGTAAAACTCAATTAATTATTCAGTTCTCCCTCTGAGTTATAACAACCAAATTTAAATACGTTTGAATTGTTCGACATTGTTTGAAAATCCGGAGCGTCCCAGAGGACCTGTGAATTAAAAACTCTAGGCTATCACAAATTAGCTGTACTCGTTCTAGTAGTGCGTCTTTGTTGGACGAACTACATATGTGCCGTTGCACATTTCCTTTGATTGCATATGTTTCCCGCTTATGCAAGGGTTACATCTCTTTTCGTTTCAATTTTCTCTCTTTTAGCGGGAATTTAAACTATGTTGTTATTTTTCTATTCATCAAATCGTTTTACTAATCTTATGTTGGCAGATGCTTCCTGAGGTACTGTATGTATTTGTTTTTAGAGGTGATGATCAATTCACAATCACAGTTTATGACGCAACAAAATAATATCCAATTTAGAGCTCTTTCTCTCAATGTCGGAGGAATAACGAAAAGCTATATTCAATTGGCTAAATAAACAAAAAGCTGATGTTTATTTTTTTACAAGAAACATATAGAAAATTATTGGAAAAAACAGTGGAGGGGAGACATGTACTTTGCCCATGGATCAAACCACAGCCGAGGTGTCCTCATTCTAATACGAGATTCCCTGGATATCGAGGTAAAATCAGTTCATCTTGATGAGGCGGGTAGATTTATAATTCTTGAGGCTTTGCTACAAGACTCTTTGTTTTTGCTAGTTAACCTTTACGCTCCGAATAAAACGAACGAACGATGTACTTTTTTCAAATCAATAGCCAATCACCTCGACTAAAAAGAAACCCAATCCGATCACAATATAATAATCGGGGGTGATTTTAATGCGACCTTTGACCCTAATCTTGATCACCAGCAACAAAAGAGTCCATAAAAGATATAAACAATATTGTGATGGAAAATGATTTGATAGATATATGGAGGATTAGAAACCCGGACGTTAGACACTTTTCTTGGAGGCAAAAGATCCCACTTATCCAAAGAAGGCTTGATTACTGGCTAATTAGTAACAGGATGACGTGAAGATGTTCTGATCAAAACTGATCATTCTTCAATAATAATTATATTAATAGCATCAAAGAAAACAAGCGCGGGCCTTCGTTTTGGAAGTTTAACAATTCCCTCCTAGACGATAAGGATTATGTAGATTTAATCACGAATGAATATCCAGAGTGGCTTGACGAAATTAGCTGTGAAACTGATATCCGTTGCAAGTGACTGGCTCAAATATAAAATCAGAAAGGAGACAATAAAGTATAGCAAAAGTATAGCATCGGAAGAAGTGTTAGAGAATTTAGAACTTTTAAAATCTGACTATGAAACGAATTTGATTACATTGTCAAAGGCGCGATTATACGTTCTCGTGTTAACTGGTATGAAAACGGCGAAAAAAGTAATAAGTATTTTCTCAACCTCGAAATTCTAGAAATAAAAAGAGTGTCATTAGAAAGCTCGCAAAAAAAGACGGAAAAGTAATCATAAATCTCAAAACGATAATGGCGAAATACACTCATTTTATGCCGACTTGTATTGTGAAAATAACAAAGATGTCATAGACTAACTTAAGTGTCCCTTCTTGAACTCTCCACATATCCCTAAACTATCAGATGCCATGAGACAGTCATGCGAAGGAGAATTAACCCTGATGGAATGTTATAATGTACTTTTGACCTTTAAAAATAAAAAAATAAAACAGTAATGACGGTTTGACAGTGGAATTCTATAAAACCTTTTGGGAGCTCCTAGGCAAGTTTTAGTTGACTGTTTGAATGCCTGCGAAAAAGGAGAGAGGCATGGTAATTTATTTTCAAAACTGATAATGGATAAAACATTATTGATATACTTATTAAAATCATTAACAGAAATGTCGGGAGGTTTATAAATGCAGTCAACAATAATGTTTTTGCTTTTGGCTATAGAATTTCAACAAAGATGGACTCGTATATCTTGCTGTCTGGAGATTGAAGATCAGCTCGAAGTTTAAAATTAAGATTGGAATTAATATAAAGCCCAACACCGCCACCTGTTTTATATTGTCTATTATTCGAGAGAAAAGAAATCCAGGAAGATTATACAAGTCTTTAGATGAGTCGTCTAGCCAGGTGTCAGAGATACCAATAGTTGAAAAAGATAAATTAAGAGAGGAGAGAAATTCAGAAAAGTCATCAATCAAAGTGCTTTTTTTAAACTTCGGATATTAATGTGAAATAAAGAGGAGTAACGAGACGAGAGAGGAATATTGTTGAACTTTATAGAGGTAAGATAGACAATTGGAAAGTAGATTATCAATTAGTTGCGTTCGACGAAGGACTGACGCATACTAATCTTGCAGTGGACTCCCTGTGGTCCTGTGTGGGCTACCTGTGCATGCCAAGGCGAAAGAAATCGAGATTCGTGTCCATCGTCATGTCCCCATGTATGTTTGTACTTTTTAGAATAAATTGTCTCGGCCGGGGAACTGGTAACCACATGTACACGATGCTGGCATTTTCCAAAATGGCCTCACGTATGGTTTCTGTTTTGCTCGCGATCGGTAAGTTACTTGCCTTATTTTCCGACAATCCAATGCAATGATGTTTCAAAGATTCGCAAGTACAATTGAGCAAAGCCTAAGGAATCTGTGTAGTACATCTGGAGCACTGACAAAGTCCAATATGGTGTGTTTTGCACCTTGAACATTACCCTGGCCTGGGTTCCAGAGGCCCGAAGAAGTAAAATACTTGAACATTCAACTCGGCCATAATTATTTATTTGTTTTCAACTATCCAGTAAAAACCGAGTGAATCTGCAATCGAAAATATGCTGTTGGCTTGTTCGCTGCATTGAATTGTGCTGTTCGCTTTGCCGATACCAAAACTGCAAATGTTCAAAATGCTCACTGAATAGAAATATATGGATATGAATATTTCAGTGTGTCGAGTTGTGAAGAAACTTTTTAAACACCGGTGGTTTCGTCTTGATTATACAAATTAATACTGCATTCAGGGTATAACCACACTTGGATATGTCAACGAACTTAAATATCAAAACAAGGTGAGGGAAATTTAAAGTACTCTTTATTGTTGTGTACCCTAATATCAGAAATTATTCTGCAATAACAATGGACACTCAATATTCTGCAGCCAGCCTTGGTCTCACTTGAAGAATAATTTGAATCCTCTGAAGGTGTAGTTTACACACATGCACATATATTTTATGTTCAACAATGTAGTGTAATCACTGACACTTAGTCAGTATTATGGAGCAGCCTTGGTCATGAAAACTGGGATACAGTTTATACACATCTGAATAGGGTTGATTGTGTTCTATACTAACTCCTAAGTACTATTTCAAACACAAACGGAGTGGTATTCCAAATGTTGAGAAAACAATTGAAACCTGAGAGGCGTAGTTATCATACAAAAAAATATGTCGAACGCACTTTGATAATCTATGATTACTTCTAGTAGCAAAAATATTAGTCTCGGGATCTATATCAGAGTTCAATAGAAGGTGTCTAGAATCAAGGTCATCTAGAAAGGGATTGAAACACTTATTTTTTAGCAGTTCATGGTCAAAAGTAGAATCAAGAATACAGTTACGGTCAAAAATAGAAAAGTAAAAGTCAATATCATCATTAAAGTGGTTAAAGGGAAAGACATGAGTAGTATAGGAGGGATGGAATTAGCCCTTGTTTTGGTGAGCTATGTTAATTTTTGGTGAGCTCTCATTAATTCAATGACGTCACGGTTCTATTGTCTTGGACTCATGAATAAAGTGGTGGGCTCATGAATAAAATGGGGGTGAATAAATTATATTTTGGCTTTCCGCATGAACAAAGTGCGGCGCTCTCATTATCTATTGTTCCTTTGGATGAGGTCATCGATCTATTCGGGCATGTTTGGGCAAAGCCTATTGTTTAGAGCAGCTATAAAGCTAGAACCTGGGTCTCCAAATGAGTACAACCCAAAGGCTTGAACAAGATGGTAGGATCTCGAGGCAATCATGGAGGAAGATAAGTTGTACGCTGTAGCCTACACACCTGATGGGGATACATTTGGAGAACTAACTGAGTATGGAAAGAGAGCATCAAACAAGTCTGGCATAAGCATTCCCGGACATCTGTATGATTTTTTATCAAGGGAAAATATTTTCACTGAAAACTACCAAGCATTTGCTGAATTGTACAAAGCACACAAGATTAAAGGGAAGTTGAGGGAGTACTATTGGCCTGAGAAGAAGGAAGACACTTTGCTAACCTGTGATTCTTCACAAAACTTTTATTACTTACCCAAGCACATTATTGAAGGGGGATTTTACCACAAGAACACAACCGGAGACGGATTCGAAAAGATAAAAGTCTTTGACGAGTTCCCTAACGTGTGCAGAATCATTAAGAGTATCTTAATAGACTTGACCACATCCAACGCTGAGAAGATAAATTATATGCGGCTATTGATCCCGAAGGACCAACCCGTTTCCGTAAAACTATTCCAACATTTATACCTTTTTCCTAAGTATGGACACCATTTCCAGGAACTGCAGGAGGAGTTTGAGACAATGCAGAATGATAGAGATGGAAAGAAAACTTCCTAAACTATATGGAGTAGCTTCCTGTGATCACTGGGTTCAACGCTTAACCCCATGGGGAGAGCGCATGATGCGACTTCGCGGTGTAGATGTTTCTACGTGGGATACAAATATAGAAAGTATCCTTAAAGGGAAGTGGAGCGATCGATCCTACAAACCTGATGCTGAGCCAGAGTTAACTACATTCATACGCGGATGGAAGACTGAGGAATATCAAGTTATGGCAGATCTCTTCTTAGAGTGTGTATCTAATGGAAACCTGAAATATGAACGATACCAACGGAACACTAGCTATGGGGAAAGAATAGAGATTGAAGAGAAGATCGAGTCATGTACTCTTACCTCATGACTCTGGATTGCATTTTTCTTATTTACCGTATGATCTAGTAGAGGGAGGGTTCTACGAGGTGTTCAGAAATCACTTTCAACTTTGCCTAGATTATTTAAAAGTTCACTGGGGTTTTTACGAGATGTTAAAATTAATGTCGGCAGTTCTGTACGATCCAAATACTGAGGATCGGGAAAAGATCCATCACCTTTGTGCATTACTTCCTAAAGGAAAGATAGATGCAAAAACTTTGTGCAAGGCAAAGATGTTTGATGAACTAGATATTTTCCCTGTCTATGGCAAAGAACTTAGGGGATTGCGGGATGCATCACTTACGATTGAAAAGCAAGTAAACCATATGATTTTGTAAATACCTGTAAGTACCTTGTGAGATGAAATAAATTATTGGTGAAAGAACGTGTCTTTGGATTGTCCCTTTTGACCCTCGAAATTCGAGAAGTTGAATGAAAAAAGTAATAAATATCTCGCAATATCTAAACCCCTTTGTAGCGTAAATAATAAGAACAAACTACTCGTCATAGGTCTATTTTCCTTTACAGTTAATAACTCATAAGATAATTGTATACAAAATCCGGTATGGTTCATAAGATCAACTTTGCTATTGTCCTTAGGGATTAGCGATAACTGAAGTGCCATCACTACAGTTTGATAGAAACAATAGTCCTATTGTTTTGAGGAAAACTCCTGAGATGCAAATTCTTCTCTAAAACTGAACTATAATTACCATACGAATAAAAACAAACCACCAGATAAATTAAACAAAGTTTATTCAATCTCAAAAACACCAATTTACAGTTCGTTTTCCTTATAGTCGCGGAGCATGAGAAGACGCAAGCCTTAGATACTGGTCGACGGGTCGATTCAATCGACCCGTCGCACCAAGACACATGAACACAAGGTGTGATAATCCCCGACAAAAGAACACTATAAAGTTCGAGCCGTTCGTTTTTAAAAAGTAGTTATTACCGGCGAACTGCCGGCAAAACATAACTGAGTCCCCAAAAATAATCTAAAGCTCCTGTTTGAAACGGTGTTTTGAAGCATTTTGCCAAAAGAATATATATCAATGGCGGTACTCTCCCTGTACCCCTTTCGTACTTCTGGCGCCAAGTAGTCATTTGAAGTACGTGCTTCACCCTTCTTTAAAGGCCGGCTTTTCCCAATTGCAAAGTCAATAATGATTGGATCGTTACTACCCTCTCTTTGAGAATGAAGTAGTATATTGTTCGATTTTAGATCATTATGTAGAATCTCTTGCCATGAATGTGTTGCAGGGTCCTGCCAATGGCACCAAAAATGACGATTATTTCATTTCTGCTCAAGATTTTTCGTCTTGCTGCTTTCAGAAGAGTGAGGCTCTCGGTTTCTGCACCATGAAACTGGAGAATAAGCTGAAATAAGGGCTGATTCAGGAGAAGACGCCAGACTTGGATACGGGGCGACGGAACGACCCGTTCTCCCGCTGAGTTTGGTCTAAAGCAAAGGCGCAAAGTGTGATAATCCGCATGAAATAAGGCTTGCTTGACAGCAGAAATATCCAATACCTGTCAGCTCTTCATTATTTGACCGGATAGAAGGCGTCAAATGTCTCTTAAGCTGGGAAGCTTGTGTAAAAATGTTATGCGGGAAACATAAGGAACAATATTTTTCAGCCTAGCAAAAGTTATAGAAAATCCGGATATAACGAATCCCGGTATAACAAAGTCCCCGTTAGAACGAATACAATTTAGAAGTCCAGTGTGGAAATCTAGGTCTGAATATAATATTATAACGAATAAATATTATGTCGTTAGAAATTGTTAGAACAAGGTTTTCCGGGTTATAACGAGCTAGCCTCCGATATATAGCGAACCTATTTTCCGATCCCTTGTCACTTCTCCACTGTAGACCTTTAGTAGACTGTTTAGTGTGGTTTGTGAGGGAAAGGAATCGGCTATTTCCGTCGCACGTAGAATTTCTAAAACGGCGTGGCGGACACAACGAATCTGGCCACAACAAATTATTTCTATAAACAGCCCTTAATCAGTGTTTATAAAATAGAGCCATATATTGCACATTCGTAAGCATACAAAGTACCGGCTCGTAGCCTGACCAAAAACTTAACCGAGGCACTTTAGACTGACACTCGGTACCGGATTTTGCGCGCGAAATAAAAGAAACAACTTTTCCTTCATAAATATGAATTTTTAACTGCTCCAGTACATTACAGTATGGCTTATAACATGACATGTATATAAAATTGACAAATATACGGCCATCTATAAAGTCAATACGTTAAGAACCAAGCCCGGTAACAATTTAAAATTATAGTGTGTTTTGGTCCAGATTGAGAGTTACTTGTGACCCATGCCAAAGCCACATACACAATTGTCTTTGCATAATTCCTAACATGCCGTGAAACAGGAAACAGCGTGCAACAAACACGAACACAGGCCGCTCAGAATTTACCATAATAATTATGAATGAAACACCTATCTTCAGAATCAACCGGTAAAAAGTGTTTGTGTTAATTTTTATATTTCATATTGCAGTATGACTAAGTGGGGTAATCAAATGAGCTCATTTGGAATTGTAATAACGCCTGGAGAACACTGAAGTAAAATAAAAATATTTTATTTGTTATAGCAGGCTAAGTATTACAGCTTACCGCTGGTGCCGGGGGGGGGGGGGGGGGGGGACTGCTTTTACTCCTCAGACACTCCCCACTACATTAACTGTTCAGGGGTCAAACGTTAAACAGGGTTGTTTTATAGTGGCCGAAAGACGAAGAATTTGACAATGTTAAAACTGAAATGAGGGCCGAAATTAAACCGAAGTTTAATTTATGTAAAGTGCAGTTGCTAACGTAAAACACCGCCACGTTGTAACCAAAATAAGAATTTCGGCACATAAGTTGCCGCTTGAAACCGGTCGATATAGAAATATTCTTTACGACGCTCGAGTTTGTGATGGTAACAAAATTGGTGATGAATTTGAGTGTAACCATCATAAATTCAGAAGGATGAGAGAGGTTTTTCTCAAATCCCTTTATAATATTAACGATAGTTTTCGTTTCTTCGATAATAAAATCCTTATGTTTTATATCTATTTTCAATGGAAGATGAATATATTATGAAACTTTCTTCAAAGTACTTTTATGAGATTTTGGAATTATCAAAAGAATTATTATAAGAAGTGTCGATGTTAAATTGTATTTGACTTTATTTAGTATATGTTCTATTGTCATTTTGCCAATGTATCTGTAGAGATATAAGGTTTAATAAAATTATTATATAGTGATTGGCGTTCATGAAGTACACAGTGTCTACGTAGACAAAAAAATGTTCAAAAAAGATTTGTCATAAAAGAAAAAGAAAATGATCAGACCAAAAACATTTTGAATTGTAAAACAGTCTAAACCTCACAGAGCCATGGGCGAGACACCTAGTGATTCTGTTGCTTTTCAGCACTTAGGAGGAGTGGACTATGTTACAGTTTCAAAAATTGTTCAAAAAAGAATTTTCATAAAAGAAAAAGAATTTAAATTATCAGACCAAAAACATTTTGAATTGTAAAACAGTCTAAACCTCACAGAGCCATGGGCGAGACACCTAGTGATTCTGTTGCTTTTCAGCACTTAGGAGGAGTGGACTATGTTACAGTTTCAAAAATTGTTCAATAAAGATTTTTCATAAAAGGAAAATAATTTAAATTATCAGACCAAAAACATACTATATAATAATTATTGGTTCAAACCTCAGAGCCATAAGTGATACACTGCCAGCTAGCTAGCTAGTAATATAATTTTATTTATTTAAAGAAAACGATGAGAAGAATCCCTAGGTAATTGCCTTTCTTGCTGATATACAAACAATCAGTGCCAAAACATCAACGTCATTTTCCTTTTTTTCTTTTATTGCCTAAATTAGTCATAACCGTAAGCCAACAAAGGCACATAATTTTAGTTTTTTTCCAGTTATTGTTGATTTCAAACCTGATCTCCAAATCACAGCAGTATGTAAATTTACAACTCTTATAGAATGAATATCATAACAGTAGCATACATTATTGTATATAAAAAAAAATACTCTGCATTTAGAGTAACATTTAAATTAACTGTGCATTTTTAGTATTTATTTATTTGTGCTTATTTATTTGCTTAAACCAACCTCTTTACTCTGCAGTTGGCAATGGAACGTGTGTATACAGACTTAGCTAGCACTTTGCACCGATGTCTGCACATCGATCGACAAGGGGTCGGACAATCCCTATTGTCACTTGATCTTTGCCTATAACTGAATTAAAGCAGCAAAATATGTTTGTTAAGATTAATTGGAAACTTTTAAATTTACCCGACCCCTACCTCCTTGTGTCACAGCTAATTGAAAATATTTCACCAAGAATAGTAATCATGTAGGACCAAACAAAAGTATACTGTTTCGTAATCTTCCAAATGAAAACAATATATTTCAATATCAGAATATATATATTTTTTAAATTGTGTTTTTATAAATTCACACCTACCACAGAATGGGCGCCCATCCATCTTCAGATTGAATGATAAGTGCAGTGGTAGGTCTCTAGATATGGAGTCTCATTTTCCGGACAGACCAAACGACAGATAGATGGCGGGATTGGTGTAGAAGGGGTTGATGGCGGAGTCAGAGTGATTCAACGCAGTTGTGAACGGAGTTCGAGAAGTTCCTTAGCCGTCGAAGCCAACTGAGCTTCTAATACTTTGGCCTGTGTTTGCCAGCGCCTGATGGTCTCCTTAAGCTTCTTTGACTTTGGTAGAGACATCGGGTTCTAAGCCCAAGGCGGGAAATCCAAGGCGGGAAATCCAAGGCGGGAAATCCAAGGCGGTTGATCGCCCTCACGAGCCCTTGGAATTCGTCAGTTCGGATAAATGGGCATTTCTCTACGTTCTTTGCAATGAGGAGATCAGCCACCAGTCCAAAAGCCGATGACACGAAAACCTCGTCACTCGAGTGGTCTCTTCGTCTCGAACGTATTCAGCTTGATTTAGTATTTAGCTCGAATTGATAGCAAACCATGCATTTTCTTTCCTAAGATTTGTCGCAAACACTCTATGTAAGAGAGCTGTTCTTGAAATCAGACGCGGTGGCGGACATTTTCATAACTCATGCTTCAGTTCTACTTCTACATTAAGCATGACTTCGTCTTCGAGTTTGGAATGAATGAATGAATATGAGTCTCGAGTTAAAATTTAGCGCCAAACTTGTAAATCCCCAAAACATGACCAAATAAAGTATATAATCCAGTTAACTTCTTTGACTGGCCGGCAGGCCAAATAAAGTATAATCCAGTTAACTTCTTTGACTGGCAGGCCTTGTGTACCACATGTAGTCCAAAAATGGTTCGCAAATCGAATATTTATATGACCATATAAAAGCTCACCACAAGCCTATCAAACATCTCTCTTTCGTACAGATTATACGACATAAAACTTTGTTTGCAGGATTTCAGTATTCAGTATTCCGTAAATGTAGCGCCTAGTGGTTTTGGGAACGGAATCGAAGCCGGACGGTTTGCCTTGAGATCGACCGAGTACCGGGGTAGAAGAGTTCAGAGCCTATAGTAAGTTAATGCTCAACACAACTGAAACATCAGTTGTACAATGGTTGTAGGGCGAAGCCGTCTATTTATTTGTCTGACATACATATTTTGGAAGGATTTATAATACAAATCACGAGATTTGGCTACCTGTAGATCGACAAGGTAGCGGGAAAGTAGTCTAAGCATCTTCAGCATTTAATGCCGAATAAACAACAAAAGGGCAACAATACTGAATTCACCGAGTTCGAGATATGAGTGCCGGTATATGCGTGTTTATTTTAAACTGTTTCGGACTCTCGCCAGTTTAGTCAGTATGTAGGGCTTGTAATATGCCAACCTCGGGACACATTTATATATCTCAATCAATCAAACGGACGGTCCAGAATTTCCAGTATGATATCTATGTGTCATGACTGTTGAACGGGATTGAAGTAGAGGGACCACTGCACGGTGCAGGCTTCGATTGCGGGAAATTTTCCCCGGCGCTATAAAATATATAGTAATTTAATATAGGGATCCGAGACAAACTATTAGCACACTGAATTGGGATTTTTGAGGCGGACTACACTCGGCAACTAGTAATAAATATAATAAATAGGAACTGCTAGGGATTATTTCCCGCCATAAAAAGTACTGTGCGTCAACACTAGTGACGGCCGGGCAGTCATGTCATGGCCTGCATGCCGGCTCGACCGAAAAAACTACAGAAGAGCCGGCAAACAGGCTATCACTGTCATTGCACTGCGTGATCGTCGGAATCCTGTCATCTGGTCATTAGCTCCCGTCTTCTGCGGCAAGGGTATAGGTAATGTGTTAATGTAATATACACGCGCTTGGAAAATAGGGCAGCAGCAATCTAATTAACCTAGCTAAGCGTCGCTAGCAACTACGGTTCCCTGTGGCGTGCAGGAAATCACCGCTTGCGTCTCCTCATGTGATAACTTTCTTATTTCTCAGTTCTTGGGTTGATATAATGTACCGTGTTACAAGATTACACTGATTTATGTTTCATTGATTTTTTTCTTGTTCACAAATGCTGCTTACTGATTGCTTATATTAAAACGATGACAAGAGGAAGAATATTTTTAAAGACATTCATTAATAGAAATCGACTTAATAAAACTTATTTCTAAAAGGTACAAATGTATTGTTCATCACGGGAACACTCTGTTCCGGAATAGATTGTTTTTGGAATTGTTTATTCAACAAGAATTTTCGGTGGTTAATTGCAACCTCGGTCGCTTCTTGGCATCCATAATCTTCCATGTTCATCAAGTTTTGCTTTGTTTCCAAGATTTTTCGGAAATCAGGATCTTTTCTTAAGCTGTGAATCCTTTTCATATCTTCGAACAACACTTCTCTTAGGTCTTTTCTATAGGTAGGAACCAAAGCGTTACTGGCTTTGATTTCAGCAACTTCATGACTATCCCCATCGTCTTCATACTTTTGAACCAACGCTTCCCAATCTTCCTGGTGCCGTTCTTTAGCTTCGTTTCGAATTCTTTCCCAAACAGCCTCTTCTCCGTCATAACTATCATCAGTGGAGTCCGTGCTCTCCTGAGAATCAGAGCTTTGATAAGAATGAATATTTAACCTTCAAATGAGGCTAACACTGAGCACATGCGTCTACAGTCATCACATTCAGCAGTCATTTTCGAATACGAAACAGAACTATTATAGAAATTGAAGGGCTCTGTGCAAAAAGGGCGTAAGTGATTCTTGATCATGTTCTAAATTCTCCCTTAGAAAACAGAAATTGAAGGAGAATTTAGAATGTGATCAAGAGTCACTTATGCCCTTTTTGCACACAGCCCTTCAATTGGTATTTTTCTCTTGAGATACAGAAAAACAAAACAACTTTACTCAAGGGAGATGTCAGGTCCTTTGAAATGGGGCAACAAAGTGGCAAGCTACAATGGTCTATTAAGTGTTAATACAACTTGCCCTAAACACCCGTAGATAAGCCGCACCTTTTTACCCAAAATTTTCGTTCAAAATCGGGGGTGCGGCTTATCTACGGGAACATCTAGAAAGGAGGCCCAACATTAACATATATTTACATATCATGAACCTGTATGAAGCTTTTATCATGCGACGGTGCATATATTACAATCAGGTTCAAATCGCATCCAATCGTGTAATATAGCAATTTAAGCATAATCATTGTAAAAAACACGCAATTTGAAAGAATTAAAGCAAAAACTCTTGTAAGACCTACCTTAGACCTAATATATTAGAATTTCGTGAATATTTAAACGTGATTAAGCTTATTTACCTTCCAAAACCGCTTGTCAAAGCATGCATCTAAACAACCAGGCATTCTTCTTAATTTTACACGTGGAAGATTGGCACTAGTTAATGAAAATCAAAGATGGCGGACCTCAGACCTACTTGTGCAAGTATATTTTTGCCAGAAAACCTTTCTTGCTCTGGCGATTAAAGGAAAGCGGTTCCTTGAAATTGTTGTTAGTTAATGGGGTAGTAAAAGCAGAAGCATTCTGGAGTGATTTAAAGACTGCAGGTTAAAATATACACAAGAAATGACAAGGCAAGTTGAACCATATTCGATCGAATTAAAGTTACGATTATGTAAGTTTTGCTTTAAGTATGAGCATTTATGAACTCCAACAAAAGATTATTCTTTTTATTTTAAGAAGTTTGGCATCAAGTACACGCGTTTATGAACTCGGAAAAAACATTTTCTAATTATTTTTTGTATTTAAAAAAAAAGTTTTTTTCCTAAATTCAAGCTTCAAAACTTGGGGTGCGGCTTATACACAGGTGTTTACGGTAATGCCATATATTTATTGTCTGCAGTCATACTCGATTGCAAATTGCACTCCTGCTTCACAGTCATGCAATTTTGTAATGACCCATACGATTCAGACCAAATTAATTGCACTCCACTCAGTTCTGTTAATTACCATTATCATTTTTTGTAGTTAGTTCTAAAGTTTAACTTTAACTTACAATATTATTAGGGACACTGTCAATCATGAACCTTGAAAGTAGTATATCCGGGAGTAAAATGATACCACTTTTTTGTTGCACAACAAGAGAATGTTATGGAGGTCTTCGTTCGTTGTTTTCTGCGAAAACAAACGAAGACCTCCATACCATCCTCTCGTTGCACAACAAAAAAGTGGTATCAGTTTTACTCCCGGATATACTACTGGGGTCCTAAGGGTCTCTCGCAACGTCCAAATTGTCCCTAGACATCCTTGCACCTAAAAATCCAAGAGTGCGAACCTATTAGAGATATCGTCAGCATATGGTATATCGACACCTTCCACTATGGATAACATATCGTGCCTCCCGATGGAGATTTTGGCCAAGGTCGTGGAGCTAGCAGGCCCTAGGTCATTCGTGAGTGTCGCTTCGACTTCGAGACGCTTGAACGATGCCGCGTCTCTTGTGCAATACGAAGAAGTAGATCGTGAGTTTGGCAGGCGGGTCCTCACATTGGGTCTCGAGGCTGCTCAAGACGACGAAGACAGGGATGCTTTGATTGAGAAGTTCAGTATTTCCGAAGAATACCATGCAGATGTCGTAAATGAATGTTACGATTACGCCATATCGAGAGCAGCTACTACCGGCAAGATAGATGTCGCAGTGTGGCTGCGATGGATGCCTGTAGGAACGGCCACCTCGACGTCGCGAAGTGGATAGTCGAGCACATCCAACCCACTATAGGCAATATCGATGTCGTTAAATGGCTATCTAGTCGCTTCCACCCCATAGTGGACTTCGGGGGCTTCCAGCTCTTTACAGAGGAGGAATACGTCCTCGACGCTATGTTTGATGCAAGCAGGTATGGTCACCTTGACGTAGTTCGCTGCCTTGCGAAGCGTTTTCACCCCACCATTCCTCATGAGGACTTTGAGGGGATGAGGAATGTTGCGCGCGGTAATGGATACTATAGGATCGACAGATGGTTCGCAGAGTGCTTCCGACGCATGGAGGAGGAAGGCGGCTACTGCGAGTGCGAGGGTGGGGAGGCGTGTGAAGATGGAGAGGACTGTTTTGCACGCCCCGACTACTACTATGCGAGCGAGGCGCGAAGTCCAAATGGTCACTAGACATTCGCGCACGGATCGAATCCAAACTTGAGTATCTGTTAGAGGAATGATTAGCATACTGTATATCGCCACCGAATGGTATTGGTATATATTCTCTATTCCACGATACTAGCGTTCGTTGTCATCTTAGTACGCATTAAAACCATACAGATCAAACAAGCCGAAGAACCTAAACGTAGACGTCGCAATGACTGAGATAGTAACTTGTGATTGGTTGATGCGAGGAAAGGACACGAAATGCCCAAAGAAGATGTCTTCGACATCAAAGTACTGTGCCCAGCACAATTACCAAATCTCAAAAGGATGCGCCCTATTCGTGCCATGCTCGAAGTGCGGTAGAGGGTGTCGCACGAGTTCCGGACTTTGCCCAGGATGCGACCGTCTCATTATCACTAAGAAGCCTCCCGGTATGAGACGCGCTAAGAAGTCCAGCAAGATGCTAGAGGAAACTTCGTATCCAAGAAAGGCGGAACTTGCAGACCCAAACGTGGTGGAACCGGAGGAAGAGCCGAATGCGGTGGCCAAGATCGTAGAGCATGCAGGTCCTACGTCATTCGCAAGCATCGCAAGGACATCGAAACGCCTAAACGGCGCCGCATCTCTCGTGCGCTATGAGAACGACGAAGAGTTCCGCACTCGAACACTCAACCTAGGTCTCAAGGACACCCACTACGACGTCGATCGAGACAACGGATGGCCTCCGCATGTGTTGGTGAACCCAGTGAAAGCTCCGGATGACATCCCCGAGTTGGATATTGTAGAATTGCCCGCGGAACCAAGAGTAATGGGACCAGAGGAAGGTTTGGACGGGGCTCTCGGCCGTGCGTTCGACGAGGTGTTGACTGCCTTGAGGAGCCGTGAGAAGGAAGATTAGGAACCACCACATAAGAAAAAAAAGAAGGATGGAGGGAGGTCGTTGCGTGACCCCTCTTCATTCTTTTTTTTTTTTTTTTCTATTAGACGGATGGCATCTATAGCATATCATGGACGAGCTCGTCAGATTGTTTGGTCCTGGAATTTGTAGAAGCCTGAATATCAAACCACGATTGCAAATCAACACCAGTGAAACATGTTCTGATTGTCTCTGCCCCTTGGAAATACAAGGAACGGAATTCGTGTGTCCCACATGTGGTCTCGTTTCCGAGACCGAACCATGCGAAGAAACGAAGATCGATGTTGCTACTACTCGACTGCGTATAGTAGGTCCGGACGGATTTCAGTATCAAAATGATCTAGACCGCGCAAAACCAAAGCAAAGCGATGACACAGAACTGCGACGACGAACGATCCTACGAGAACTACAAGCGTACAACACTATTTATAAGCAAGGTTATGGCCTATCGTTCCCTACGAACACGTTGGGAATCGTAGCCGACGCCTTTATCCAAGTGAAGGAAGTTTGTATCAAGCGTAGTCGCGCTAAGAGAGCTATTTTAGCTGCTCTACTCTACCAGGCATGCGTGCAATGCGGGTTTGTGCGATCTAGAGGCGAGGTTGCTCGCTTCATGCAACTAAACAACGAGAGCATCTGTAGCGGAGAGGTCTTTATACGTTCTCTGTATAGCGACGATAAGATCGATATGGACTTGAATGCCGAGCGCATAGTTCCCCACATTGCGACGACTTTCCTTAAACTCGATCCTCGAGGAGTACCTATGGACGTTCAACAAGTAGTCCACGAGGTCGTTACTACGGCAATAGAAAGCAATATAGGCACCAAATCGGTACTTAAGACGAAAGTTGTTGGAGCAAGTTACGAGGTGCTACGTCGTTTAGGATCGTCTATGTCTCTTAACGAGGTCGTCGAACGATGTGACGTATTTGGATGTGCGGTCAAGCGGTTTGTCAAGGAGTTGTTTTCTTACCATTCCCACTTCGAACCGATCTACGCTAGGCATGGGCTAACTAGCAGTAGGACTTAGCGAAGCGAAAGTGAGATCCACGTGCGTTTCTTTCGTAGGAAATGTCGATTCTTACCCCACTAAGCTGCCAAGTTTTTCTCGCATTTCCTTTTGCACTTCTTGCTTGAGTTCGGCTCGAACCCGATCCGGACTTTTTTCACCTTCGCTACGAATTTCAGACCTCATGATCTCATACTTATTTGCTTCGTCAAGGATGAGACCGTATTCAGAGTCGGATATGTTTTCGTCGCGTAGGGCCTTCGATACTAGATCGCGAATCGTATTGATTTTCGCCTTTGCCAACATAGTCGTCCTTTCATGTTTGGAAACCTTCATTCCTAACTTCTGGGCTCCGATGGTACTAGATGCTGAAATCAATCCACATAGGCCACCAACAACTCCAAGTGGTAGACCAATCACTATTCCAACCCCAGTCAACGCTACGCCCATTCCAGATCCAGATAAGATCACAGATAGACCTCCCGTTGCCACTGCGATACCATGAACTATTCCTTGAGAACGTGCATATTTCTTGCGCACACCTTCGTAGTGCCTTTCTTGAACTTCGATGTCCGAAAGCGTGTCTCGGATCGTTTGCAGTCTAAAGTTCTTTCCAGTGTCGTTAGCGATCTGTGGATAGATATTTGGTGCTGAGGGAAACGGTTGAATCGAATCGCCTTCCATCGTACGTTATACATATAACTTACTCAAGCTTCAACACGTATCGTATCGGTCGACCACGGAAGGCCATGATATTATTTTTGTCATCGCGAACAGTCAGTCGAAGGCTGTTCCGCATCGTTCCTAGAGCTTGGATTTTCGTTGATTCCATCAAATGATAGGTCCTTCTGTTAAACCAGGTGCCTTCTACGTTAAAGCTAGCTAGTACAGTCGAGCGTTTTCCCTCAAGGAGTGAGAATTTGGGATCCACCGCATCACAGTGGATATATATTGTTTGGATATATTCCATTATCAGGTCGTATTCTCTCACTTTTAATGTTACGTTTCCATCCTCGTCTTCATTTCCTTTGATTCCCAATATTTCGCAGAGATTTTTGCTGAACTTGATTGTTTCTTCACATCTAGGGTCCAATACTTTTTACTGGATATGTCTATAAATTTAATGATGTCAGCATTGACTGCAGGTGCTAAGCGATCCATGAAGGTAGTTATATTATAATTCCCTGGATCGATTGTGTATGGGAACCCCACGCCCTTGACTTCCCACTGAAACGTGGCCTTCTCTTTTAGATTCAACCAACTGTTCTCAATGGTGGTTTCGAGTAGCGAAATATTATTGATAAGAATTGGATCGTCGAAGTAGACCGTATGGTCGGATGATGTGGTGATGACATTAAGGATCGCCATTATGTATTAAAGGTATAACTATATGTACGTATAGCTTCAACATGTCTCATAGAGTTCATTTCGAAGGTGATTGGGGTGACTACATCGCACCTCGCAATGCAAAGGCCTTTGCAGTCTTTAAGGAGAAATATCCCCATGCGGACTTTGAGAAGTTCTTAGCTAGGACGACGGCGTCAGACATACACGACGATTCGACGTATGAGACTAGGATCGTGTTTTTCGATGGTGGACAACATTGGTATATTGCCGGTCTCGTACCAGTGGACATTCGAAAACACATCGATGACGCATTGCAGGGAATGGTTGATGGTTTCCCATCTACGTTGACCCTAGATAAGAGTGCGAAATATCCTATTGCAGCAGTTCCTTCTACTGAACCGGCACAAGCTATCGATCTCACTAATCTATGGATATATGTCACCCCAACGAAGAAGTTCAAAGCTGGCGTTCCTAACATATTCAAGGAGACTGTCGTAAGGCATGTGACAGCAAAGGAGTCCCATGCGTGGTTATCAGGTCCGGATTTCAAGTACTGGCCTCAACAATTGAATTTCGCAACGTGGTGTGCGACTTCCGGATGTGGAGTATCGTTGTTCGACCCTACTTTCAAAACGTATCCACCAGTCGTTCAGGGTTTCCTACGATTCCATGTTTATTTCACGATACGAAGAATTCTACATGAACTTGGTTGCCCTCTACCTGGTGACAGTGCTTTCAAACAACTCGATAACCTCTACAGCAAATCAGCTCTTGAGAGATTGTGCATCGAATTTGGCATATCTCGAACGCCAGACTTCCGATGGCACGGAGGTAGGAATCACGGATTAGGAGACGTATTCCTTTTGTATGATGATGGCTACAAAAACGTCCACGTAATCCGAGGCTACGACAAGGAAGCGGATACATGGCCCAACCACAATAACTTATTTGCAGACGAGGGAGGCAGGGTGGACAAGGGCGATCTAGTATCCTTTATTCGGAACGACGAACACGAAGGAAAGCAATACAATTGGTTTACGCCACCAATCGGTAGAGGTTTGACGAACGCTGGGTTAGGTAGATTGAATCGATCCGTTGAGGCTTTTGGATACTGTATTCTAGGCGCTCAAAACGACCTTAACGAATCAATCGTAGATAGCTTCAACGTCAAAGAAAAGTTCAAGAGCTTAGTCGAAGGCGCTATTCTCGAAAACGATTTAGTGGTGAGCTACAAAAACTATCTTACTGCCATAACGACAACGCATAAGAGGCTCGATCTAGCAATAGCTATAGGCGTGCGATTATTGCCAAGCAATCTAGTGTACTATCTTGGTAAGAAAGATGGCTATAGGAATCCAACCCCGAAAACCACGAAAGATATGATGCTAGGTACTAACGACATCAATGCAGAAGTCAAAGGACGTCCGCCTCCTATGGAAGGACCACCAGATAAGAAATTGGTGCTGCCTCTCGAGACGCACGAGAAACGAGTTCCTATACCAAAGGCTATCCCACAACATGAGATCAATCTCGCAGTGACATCTATTGCCGCAGCTGGAATCGCATGGACGTTGTTTCGTTAACGTCGTTTGTATTGCTCCACTACGAAGACCACTGCTGCTACGATTAACAACCAAACGTTGTTTGCTAAGACTCCAACGACGTCGGCAGCCATACTGAATATGAAACTCGCAATTGGCCCAATCATCCTAGGTAGAATCTCCTCTAACTTTTTACCTATTGCTTTTAAGGCTTTGGCAGTTGTTTTAGCGGCTGCTTTGGCAGCATCTCCAACTCCCGATACTATCTCGGGAACTGCCTTTGTCAGATTGGAAACTATTACGCCGATCACCGTACTTACCGCAGCTACCACACTAATTATGCTGACTCCATATTTCTTGAAGATGATTCTTATGCGATCCCTAAGTGGCATACGTTCTACCATAGCTTCTTCTATTTGTTGTAGGACTGCTTGTTCCTCTTGATCGGTTCGTATTTCGTTAGTAGCGTTTTCTTTCTGAGTTTCGGTAGACGTAGGGTCTTTGAGTATTTCTTCATTTCGTTTGATCCTCTCACGCAATTGGTCTTCGGCCTCTATGACTTCTTCTACCATTTCTTCCCTCGAAGGTCCTAGGACTCCTTTGAGACCTTTTCCAATCCTCGCATATAACTCACCCTTCTTGGTGGTCAAAGGGATAGGTTTATTCGTACTTCCATACTCGTGGATAGCGACTCTACCATCAGACATGGTTGCCATCTCGAGAACACCTCGAATTCCCACGTCGTGGTATTTTTCCCAGACAGTCTCGAACATATTTTGTTTCGCATTTTCCGATAAGCCCTGCTCGAAGACTACGTCTCGATCGGCATATTTTGGGACTTCCTCTTCCTTCAGCTTCTCCAGGATTCTTTGATCGTTCGAGACTTCCGGCCCGACGAGTTCATCCATCAATTCGTCGTCTCTAGAAAACGAGGTTTCCTGATTCTTTGACCTAGCACCTTCTCTAGCGTAGCCGCGTCTGGTTTTCATTGGGACCATTTCTCCTGACTCTTCTGGAAACGCCACTTTCCACTTCTCCATATCGACAGCATCCTCATCGTCGTAGTCTTCGCCTCCCGTGGCTTCACCAGGTCTTTCCTCTGCAGCATCGCCTTCCATGTTAAACATAACCGTATATCTATGTATGTTCAACATGATATCGTCAAAGTTGATTCCTGCGAAGGCGCAAAGAGAGCCTCTTGCCCTCAAAGCTCAACGAACCTTGTATAGGAAAACTTTCACTCCATCAGCTGCCAATCCAGGTGAGACTCTATACGTAGAAGTTCCAACGCTAGGTGAAGGCATAGTACTAGTACCTGGTAGCTTAGCGCTATTGGGAGACATCGTATTATCTGGTGGACATGCGAATAACAGAGTCGTTTCGAACGTTGGACGTTGCTTGGTCATACATAGAGTCTGTAAGATGGGAGCTGAGATAGTAGAAGACCTCGCCAGGTCAGACCTCCTACAAACGTATTCCGACGTATATCTATCCACGTAAGAGAGAGAATCGAGAATACAACAAGGCATTCAATCAGAGAACGTAAACAAGCTACGATCTAAGGCTGGCGATAAGAGTACTTCGGTTGCTGCCGATAACGCGCTCCTAGCTGCACACGGTTCCAAATATAGAATTCCATTAGACGTCGATATTCTGACACAACATGGAGTTCTATATCCACATGCCCTAGAAGATACTATTTCATTCGAGTTGACTCTAGCGCATGCCGTCGATGTCGTAGTTGGATCGGATACGACAAAGATAGGTACGTACCAACTTACCAACATCCAACTAGAATACGAAGCAATCAAGGATGGAACGCTGGCTAGTAGTGCGCTTTACAAGTACGAAACAGGTACCGCATTCCTATACGACCGCGCCGTTCACTTCAAGACGGTACCTATCGCTATAGCATCCGATGCTTTGATATCTCAAAACGTCAACGTTCCACGACGATCCTTTGCTGGACTACTTCTACTATTCGTAGATCCACACACTGCTGGTACGCGAGATAGCGAAGCATTCTCGAATCCCGATATTTTGAAGCTAGAAGTAGATGTCAACGGGATTCCCAACAGATTCTTTCCAAGCGGTATGCTTCCCCCAGATTTCTGGGAGGCTGCAAAAGGATGGTTTGCTACGTCCAATACTTCCTTGACTCCAACGAAGTTTTACAACAATAGTTTCGCCATTCTAGTCGATTGTCGCACGGCAAAGGATTCCACAGTTCATGGTGATGGATTGGCACAAACTGGCGGTGGAAAAGATATCGACATTCGCATACATAGAACTGCAGGAGGAAGTGGAAACGTGAACATGCACATCTACGTTCTCGCAGATGCTCAGCTCATGATATTGAACAGATCTTTACGTAGTATAACATACTGATGGATTCTCTCGTAGAGCACGTGCCGTTCAACGCACTCATAGTCGGTCCAACGAATTGTGGGAAGACTGCGTTTCTCATAGAACAACTTCGTGGATCATTTCGTGGCAAGTTCGACTACATAGTACTGATTTGTCCTACGTATGCCCACAATAAGACCTATCGTGGATTTGCAAATCGAGATCCTCGTTTCTTCGTCATGTCACCACCGCAGGATGCCATCGACGCTACGTTAAGTATTTGCGCGACCTTTTGGTCAGGTACCAATACTCTATTGATTCTCGATGATTGCGCCGCATCGAAGGACGTCAAGAAACGAACTGACAAGCTAGTAGACTTAGCATTTTCTGCACGACATATAGGGCTTTCTATTTGGGTGCTGTCCCAACAATTGACGAGCATATGTAAACCCTTCCGCGAGAACGTAGCTATCGTAGTAGCATTCCATACAGCATCGGCCGTAGATGGCAAAAGGATATTTGAGGATTATGGAGGCTCGCAAGAATGCAAAGAGTTACGAACGATACTTGGATCTCATAAGTTCGCTCGCATGTGCTTCTGTCTACGCCATCCTTTCGAGGTAGTCTTAGAGCTACCAGCACCTACAACATATCATGGCTGATAAAGAAATACTCGAGATATTCGGCGAGGACGTAACAGGCCCACCACCAACCGACCTAGACGTCGTAACGGACAATCGTGAATCGCTTTCGATCTTAGCCGCAACAAGCGTAACGAAAGAATACCTAGGTAAGAACTTCTCCCTAGGAGACATCTCTAGACTTCCTGAGAAAGAAGTAGACAAGTTGTATAGGAGGTACCAGGCCGTTCTAGCTCAGCAAATAACGAAAGGCTTAGTCGATGGCGTGATGCGTCTAGCTACCCGCCTAGTTGCCTACCTAGTACCAATAGATTCTCAAGACGCCCTGATCAAGGATCTACAAGAAGACCATCTAGTCCGCAACGAGATCAGTGCTGCGACTGGCCTACTATCGCTCAAAGCAGGTCGCCTCGTAGCGCTAGCTAGCGTACTATTTCACGTATCTGGCCACGTAGTCATTCCTGGTACACCTGTTGAACCTTCGCTAGTACTTACTATACCGAATCAAGATGGAAGAAGCGGACCAGATAACTGCGAATCCTCCAAAGACTGCACCAACTAAGGTAAAAGACCCAAAGCGCGTTGCAGCAGGAAAATTAGCTTGGGAAAAGGTCACTGCCCGTGCAAAAGAAGCTCAAAGGCTGGAGATAGGACGTGAAAATGAATCGTGCAAAGAAATCGACGTAGAGAAAGGTCGGTTCGAAAACCTGGCTATCCTCGCAGTCATCGGTACTGGCGCTACGTTGGTTGGCACGTACTATACGTACAAGAAGTACGTAGATGGCAATAAGCGCGTTGCCGCCATTAGCACGACACGATCTGCAGCTCCGGCAAAGCCAACGGTACCAGACATGGAGTAACACTTAAAGACTAGAGACCATACTATATATGTCGAGATGGATAAAGAATTGATGAAGACAGCAACCGATGCATCTATAATCGTAGGACTCGCTGCTGGTATTGGGTGGATCGTAAGAAAGACTACCAAGGAATCTATGCTTAGCGATCCTTCTTCTTCCCTAGTAAATTACGCAAAGTGGACTGCCGTGATAGTTGGTAGCTTGTACGCGAAGCAGTATCTCGAGAAACAAAAGATCATACCGTAATGGCGGCAGCAATTGCTATGACAGTTTTCGGAGCTGTTTTGAATGCGACGGCATTCACTGGTGGTGGTATACTAGCTAGGATGATTGGAAAGGGTGATATAGATACGGAACAAGAGAGACACGATAGAGCCATCGAAAAACAAGAATCCGAAATGACAGCGTACAGGACCGAACGTCAAAGATTATACGACTTCGCACAAGATCAGGAAGGTCTTGAACGCGAGGCCTACGACGTTCAAAGAGATACCAACAAAGCCTTCGTGCAATCCGACAAGTTACGTAAGGCGCTTAAACGGCTCGAAGGAATGAAAGAACCACGCCTATCCGACTACTATCGACCCTCAAACAGTCAGAAGACTGGCGAGTTGCTCTACGTTGGTGGTGGAATGCTAGGCGCTGGATACGCTATTAGTAGATGGCTATAGCCACTGCCGCTACTACTAGGTACTACTACTAGCTACTACTAGGTACTACTAGGCACTACTAGGTACTACTAGGTACTACTAGGTACTACTACTAGGTCCTACTAGGTCCTACTAGGTCCTACTAGGTACTACTACTAGGTCCTACTAGGTCCTACTAGGTCCTACTAGGTACTACCATTAGGCACTACTAGGTCCTACTAGGTACTACTACTAGGTCCTACTAGGTCCTACTAGGTACTACCACTAGGCACTACTGAAAAAAAAAAAAGAAGCGAAAAAAAAAAAAAAAAGAACGAGCACTGGTCGAAGGGGTTCTCATTCTTTTTTTTTTTCGTCTGTTGAAGGTTAGAACGTATGGATGTATGATGGATGCTAAACTTGCGAACGTCTTCTATGGTCCTATGGGCTATTGGAAAGGTCACGCTGCAATTGACAAGCTATCGGTAGCAGCGAAAGCGTCAGAAGACGTAGCTAGGAGTTGGTTGGAAAAGCAATCTATGTGGCAAGTATATCTACCACCACCAAAACACATTCCACGTCCGCATTGGACCGTATCGAAACCAAACGAAGTCCACCAAGCTGATTTGATATTCCTACCTCACGATCGACCTGGGCGTGGACGAAAGCTATACAAGTACGCATTGGTGGTAATCGACGTAGCTTCTAGATATAAAGAGGCCGAACCCTTAGCTTCGAAAGATAGTGGAGAAGTTGCTGCGGCATTCGAACGAATCTACAAGCGTAGTCCACTCGAATGGCCAAAGACGTTGCAAGTAGACCCTGGTAGAGAATTCATGGGGCGTATGTCTGAAACGCTAGAACTACATGGTACGAAAGTTCAACGAGGCGAGGCTGGTAATCATAGAGCGCAAGGCTTCGTCGAACGAGCGAATAGGACATTAGCTGAGAGATTGTTTGGATATCAATATGAACAAGAGATGGTACTTACTTCGGAAGGATCGGATGCGCGTAGTAGAGAGTGGGTAGTTCGTTTACCAATGGTTATCAAAGCCCTGAACGGTGAGGTGACTCGACTTACAGGAAAAGAGCCTTCGAATTCCGTAGTGACGCAACAAGTAGATCTAAAGACTCCTACATATTCGCGCACTGTTGGCTTGAGAGAAGAGCGCCTACCATTCGACGTCTTAGTTCGATATCTCTACGCCCCAGGAGAATTGGAAGGGGGTGAAAAACGTAGAGCTACTGATCCCGTGTGGAGTTTGCAGATATACGTTATTTCGCGAAGTGTAGTATCTTCGGGTCAGCCTGTGCTGTACTACCTCGCGAAGCAAGAAGGGGAGAAGGACGCACTCAAACGTGGATTCGTTCGTGAAGAGCTACAAGTCGTTCCTAGGGATACGGAACTGCCCCCAAAAGGAATTCTGTTCGTATCCAAGCGCTAGACAGCGTACTCTATTGGCTCGGTGTGGATTCCATCGGGAAGAACGTATCTTTTGTCGTAGTAAGCTGATAGCCCAAGCTTCTGTTGTTCGTAGGTTGCCATACCTTCTGGCAATAGTCGGAAGCCTCGGTTCTTCGCCATGTCGATACTACCCTGGAGGGCTGCTTCGAATCGATCCCACGAAATGTCGTTGTGCCGCCTAGACATACCTTTGGTGGAATATTTTCTGCTACCACCCGTATCGACGTAGTAGGCTTTCGAGCATAGGGCAATGGCGCGCTGTCCTTTGAATTCGAGTTTGAAGAATCCTGGGGTACGACTGCTCCACTTGTCCCAAGCTAGCCATTCCTTCTTATTGGCTTCGAAATCCTCACGTAGATTAGGTCGTACGACTTCATCGATGCTATTTCCAGAGATGGCAATGTAGGCGCTGTCTGTGTCCATCTGTATGTACTCGAAGTCCTCGCGGGCGATGTACTTATCGAGGAAGTCGTAGTAGAACTCGAGCATACGCAGCTTTGCGAGCTGGTACACAGCGATACCTACTTGGAAAGGGCGTTTGATTCGGATCTGGTTCTTCCTACTCTCGAGTTCGTATGCCTCGCCAATCTCTTCCAGGTCTTCGAACCAAGCACTCCGCAAAGCTTTGTCCACAATCTTCTCGTCTTTTGTATAGGTGAGATTTGTTTGGCGTCCCAAGTCTTCGATCAACTTTCCATAGGCGCTGTTTCCCAGTAGCTTGAACACATCTGCCAGCAAAGCTTTACTTTCGTCTACGTCTCCCGTGCGTCGCGCCTCGGTGACTTGGTCCACAAACCATCCGAAGATTTCCTTAGGTTCGTAGTCTATCGTGCGGTAGACAGCAGTGATCACTGCGCCATGATAGACGTACCAAAAGAGGAGAGGCTCGTAGAGCAGCAACCTCTTTCCAGAGAGACTCCCAACTAGCTTCTTTTCCTCGCTTCGCTTTCTACCTGTCCTTGCGAGGTAGGCTATCATTTCTGGAGAGATTGCTTCCTTGGGGATTTTCTTGTTGTAGAAGAAGGGGGGCATCTCCTCGAATTCCTTCCACAATTCTTTTGGTATCTCGATGTCTACCTCTGCATATCCAAACCACGTTCTACTACGTAGACGTTCGACAAGTTCTTCGGCGGCTGGACCTGGTTCGTCATAGTGCACAACCTTTTCTTTTCCACAAGGCATTTCGAATTCCATGGTAGAAAGATATAGGGCGTTGGCATCGTATCCAAGAACTTTGCGACACACCTTGGTTCCACCCTGATGACTACGAATCTTAGTCACTCCTGCTTCGTGGCGTCTGGTGAACACTATGCTTGGACCTCCCACGACAGCGCCTTTCAGCATGTGGTAGGCTTCCTCACCTGGAGCGTACATCTCAGCTCCCCGTTCTACACTACCTCGAAGCAGGAACTGTAGCGAGACTCCTGGGATGGACACTGCGTCTTTCAGCATGTCTACTCCCTTCTCGTGGTAGAAATCTCGCATCTTTTCGAGTGCCTCTAGGAATGGAACTACGTCTAGGTTGTTGTAGTATCGTAGCCAGTCTGCAAAGGTCTCCATTCCCTTGTCGAGAAAGGTGCGCTTACAATCCTCGAACTCTGTCATAGTCAATAAATGTGCTCCTTTCAACTTCGATACCCATTCTCGATAATCTGGTAAACCAATGTGATCCAATTTGTCTGGAGAATCGAACCACTCATATGGAAAGTAACTCTTTTGCGATTCGCATCCATATGCCTTGATCCACTTTTCGTAGGAAGTACCTGGTCCAAGATAATTCATCACGTCGAGGAAACGAAATTCTGGGGTTAAGAGAAACATAGTGGTGTTGGCTTTCTTTGCGACCCTGACCTTCTTACAGGTGTCGGCGATGGTTTCGACAAAGTAGTTCCTAATCAGATTGAGATCGTACCTGCCAGAGTTGAAGCCTAGAACGGGAACTTGGTTGACCCATTCGTCGATTCTCATCCGTTGTTCCTTCGATAGGGTGTCGAAGGAGAATTCAGGTGTCTTGGGGCAGAACTGTTCCGCAACGACTTCTCGGATTGCTTTTGCTCTTCGTTGGAGTTCTTCGACGAAGGCGGCTACAAGTTCTTTTGGATCGCGTCGACAGATGTGGGTTGGCGTTCGATCGTACGTGTCGGCAGTTGATACTGATATTGGGACATGGACGTTTTCGATGGTCAATCGGTCCGTTGGTTGTCTTCCTTTCGTTGTATCGAGATAGGCTTCGAAATCGTAAACTATGGCATGTGGATAAGCAGTTTGTGTTGGAGTTGGAACCGGCTCGTTTGTCTTCTTCGTGGAGCAACCCCAAGCCTCCACTACTACGTAACCTGCCTTGCGTAGACTCTCCGTTCTTTCGCAGGTCTTGCGATAGAGCCTCGTTTCCCTAGGGAAGCATTGCGGGCAGCCGTGGAAGTAGCATCCATGGAATTGGAAGATGGTTTTCGAAAGAGGTTCGTAGCCGTCGACCGGCGCTCCTTCGATCCAATGCTCTCCACCATGTCCACAAGCTGCGTGATGGATATGCTGCTGGCGCGCTTCCGATTCGCGTTTCAACCAGCGTAGAGCGGCTTTGCTGGCTTTGTTAGAATCGCTCTCTGGCCAGAAGGCTTTTTCGTATGCTGACTGAGGTACTGTGATTGCTTTTCCAGGGCAAACGATCTTCGTTTCGCCACGACTACAACGATCTGCGTGGCGTTGGAGGTGGCCAGCCTGTGTGAACCGTTGCTTACAGTCATTACATACGTAGATGTGCCCTATATTGTTGATGTTCTTGATATAGAAGGCGTGCCCGTTGTATATCCCAATCGTCATCGTATGCTTGTAGTGGGCTGCATGTCGCATCAGATGCCAAGCGCCAGCCTCCGTAGGTTCGTACACCCGAATACCGATTCCAAAGTGCAACTCGACTTCCTCCAGCTGGTCTAAGGAAGTTCTGGGAACGTCTTGCGTGGGCGCTGTCAGGCGATAGAAGTCCTGGGCAAGTCTTCGAGCTGTGACGCAACACCTATCTGCTCGTGCTCCTTCGTGCATGGCAAGACAGCGCCACAGACATAGGTTGTCACCATATCGATCAAGGGCAAGCATTCCTTTTTTCTGGCGAAGCCATTGGGGCAGTGGGCCTGTTCCCAACAGAGGCTGACGATCGATCACGACTTTGACATCCACGTAGATCCAACGCACGAAGGCCCATTGGGTATTTGGACGATTGATGTTGTCGGGATTCAAACGAGCTGTCTCTTTGCTATTGATCCACTCCTCTGCATTGCCTAGGACATTCAACCATGGAGAACCTGGGACTGTCTTGGAGAAGAGCATCACCCGCCCGTCGTTGACATTGCGAATGCGATAGGTGTAGCTGTAGCGCAGGTAGAAGCTGGTGGTTACCTTTGCAACTAACTTTTCCATGATCCTAGGGGTCAAATCTCCTGCCACACCTTGGAAGAAGCGCCACTGGATAGTACGGCGGCCTATCTCCACTCCCTCGAGCATTCCATCTCTCTCATCGAGAATAGCACCTGCCTCTCGAGCTAGACTTCGTGGAAGTGGCTCACTACGAGGCTCTTGCAGGAACCGTCGGAAGGCTCGGTGTTTGTGGGGCAAACGTCTTCGAGGATCCGCTATGGCCCTCTCTTCGTCAGCCTTTGCCCTTAGACTTGCTGTGATCTCCTCATTCAACTGTTGACTTTCGCGTGCACGTTGAACTCTTTTGTGGGGATTTTCAGGATCACCTCGAAGAGCTGGGAACCTACCTGTTCGATCGGCTCGTTCGATCCTATTCTCCCATTCGAGAGCGCGAGCCTCAGCTATTGTCTGGGCGAGCTTGGCTTTGTCGAACCCCGAAGTGCCTCGCAACCCAAATTGCTTTGCTTGCGCGCGCAGTTCTCCTAGGGTGACCATCTTCTACCTTGCGTGTCGATGTCGCGGGGCGAAGAACACGCGATCGGTGTCGATATACTATATGCTAATGATATCTCTAATAGGTTCGCACTCTTGGATTTTTAGGTGCAAGGATGTCTAGGGACAATTTGGACGTTGCGAGAGACCCTTAGGACCCCAGTAGTATATCCGGGAGTAAAACTGATACCACTTTTTTGTTGTGCAACGAGAGGATGGTATGGAGGTCTTCGTTTGTTTTCGCAGAAAACAACGAACGAAGACCTCCATAACATTCTCTTGTTGTGCAACAAAAAAGTGGTATCATTTTACTCCCGGATATACTACTTTGAAAGTTATTTCAAAGTAAATTACAATAGTAATACCTTAGTTAGAAGAGAAATACAATGTGAATATCCTTTTTTTTTTTTTATAGAGGATGGCAAAGATTAAAACTGGGTTACCAAAGTTTATTATAGAAACTAGATTTTGGTTACAGTGAGCTCTAAATTTATCATAAAAGCAATATTTTTCATTCAAATTACTTTCATTTTTCACTCGAATCTTTGCCATCCTTCATCCAAGTTGTTATTGAACTTTCTGGAAAGCATAATAAGCTAATCTGAGTAGTTAATTTTGTCTTCTGCCAGGAGAAAGTTTGTCATTTGGGGGTTGACAGTGTCCTTTAACAGTTTATATTTATTTGGAAATCTGTTATCATCAATAATATTGCAATAGTTCAACATTAAATCAGTCGTTTTTTGTGCAATTTCCAAATTCATTTTCCCAGTACATGTATGTTTATTTTGACATTATCAATGTTATATAGACTAAATTGCTTGAAGTATTATAAAATGAAAATATATATTTTAATGGTATGTTGTTGTATTCCTTTCACAATATCGTATGTTAAATTAGATCATTGCATGGGGGCACAAAGCCAGCTACATCATGTAGGTTTTAGGAGGGTTGGGCAATGTTTTTGAGGTCAGTGCAGATATAGAAATGACCTCTGTAGAGTAGATTAGTCATTCAACCTTTTAAAGAGCCATTTTGAAACGACTTGAGAAAGAGTCGAAACAACTCCTTTGAAGAGTAGAATAGTGATTCAACCCTTCAAAGGGCTATTTTATGATTACTCCAGAAAGAATCAAAACAACTCCTTTAAGAGTAGATTACTGATTTGACCCTTCAAAGAGCCATTTTAAGATTACCCCAAAAAGAGTCAAAACAACTCATTTGAAGAGTAGGTTACTGATTTGACCCTTCAAAGAGCCATTTTAATACTACCCCAGAAAGAGTCTAAACAACTCCTTTGAAGAGTAGTAACGACTCTTTAAAGAGTAGCGGTAAAAGGGCTCAAAACTACTCCTTTCGAGGGGTCGTCCTGGGGTCAATAAAACGAGCCATTAGCATATTGGAAATATAAACCTTTATATCTCGTAGACGCAACACCCAAATCAAGAAATATTCTACCGTTGGACTATCCACTATCCACAATCGATATCAAAGATAACTGGCTAGGGCTTATATGCACGTTAAGGCCGCTACAGGTGAATCATTTAGAGAGAAGGGAGTATATTACATTTCAGATGAGTCCAAAGCTGGAAAGAGTCACAAAATATGGCTCTCTGGTTGTTATGGACAGAGAAATTGCAAACAGAACAAGGGCACTTAATAGGCTTTTAGTGTACAGAAAAGCAATAACAATAATAAATGGTTTATTTTACGTCGAAGATACAGGAAGCCGTTACCGGGTCTCCCAAGCCAGAGGCTTATGTTTAAGTATTCCGACGAACTCCATGGTCGAATTGAAATTTAGGTTAGTTTTTGAGGAGGGAAGAAAACCGGAGAACCCGGAGAAAAACCCTCGGAGCAAGGGCGAGATACCAACAAACTCAACTCACGTATGGCGCCGCGTCCGGGATTCGAACCTGGGCCACAGAGGTGGGCTCCCCGATAATAGCAACGAGTGTAATTATTTAGTTAGAATAGCTTATTTTTTATTAATAATCTTAAAAGTTGACAGAAATGAAAAGAATAAACAGAAGCAGAGTCAAATAGGAGAAGCTGGAAAAAACGATTAGTTAATTATTAAATTAAATCCACTAAGATCTCGCTCAGTAACGTGATTGCAGTTATTTACAGTTTGTAGTAGGCAAGATCATAACTGAGATATATAAACTAATATTAATAGTCTATGGATCTAGTTGGTGAACTTAATAGCTATAATCTCTTGTCATTGGGGAGGGTTGTGCATCGGTTCAACAGTGCCGGATGTGTGAGATGAAGGCCGTAGAAAAAAACGATTGCTTCTTGATTGATCGCTCTTGTCAAAATCGGAAAAGAAGAAAGAGACATTTCATTTCCTTATTGACCACTGTTAACTTTGTAAACAGCCTAGTGTGTAATTTTAACATTATTTTTGTCGCTTTCTTCACGATAATAAAGATAGACAACGTGCCGGCTTCCTGTAGATCGTTGAATACAGCTTTTCAAACCACTGAATACAACAAAATAAATAATATCCGACCTAAACTTCTTGTTCATCACAGTCAGACCTGTTACGAAGCCAGCATGTAATGTTTGTCTTTTCGTTATTAACCCCTACCTACCTCTTTTGTAGATAAGTGAAAATTTGAAACAAAGTTTGACTTTGCATTGTGCTGTGTATATTGTTTTATTATACTCACTCCCATCCCATCCGGTTGGTCGACTCACCTGCACATAACTGACTACAAATTTTTGGGAAACAATTTACTAAGCATGCGCACGATTGACCGGTAAAGTTATATTTGGGTGTTCTTTAGGTGAAGTACCCTGGATCAGAGGCCTCTCCTAGATCACATTAGCTTCTCCTTTCTTACAATATCAACTCTCTTAGAGTTCCTAAGGAGAGGAATCGCTCACTTAATTAATTCATGAAATGACCATATAAACTAACATAAATTAGCAGTGGTTTTAAAATGTACAAATTTGACAGCGATCGAGCGACGATGGTTGTTTAGTGTAGTGGTTGCGACGTTTGCCTTACGAGTAGGCGGGAGCGGGGTTCGAGTTGCAGAAAATCTCTCAATTTCTTTTTTAACCATTTTCTTGAGACGTTTTTCTTGAGAACCCAAGCTCTAGGTGGGTAAGATCTTGTTTACTGACCGGTTAGGGTTTTTTTATTTTTCAGGGTAGGATTTTAGTTAGTTTATATTGTCATTTCATGAATTAATTAAGTGAGAGATTCCTCTCCTTGGAGCTCATACGCTTTGCAACCCTCTGGGTTTTTAAGCTCATGCTCCTTTCCATTTTTCTCCTTTCTTAATATTCTGTGCTTTATAATCCTACGTAATGAATAAATAAATGAATCTGACACTACCAGGATCCAGGTTGAACTGCAGGCTGATTTAATAGAGACATATAAGTCACAATTTCCAGTCCTAAACAGTTAGGAAAAAATTCTCCCTATTTTATTAATTAAAATATTATCAAGGAGCAGTTTTTTTACCTTCTTGTCAATTCCACCGTGCCATAGAAGTGCTGACAGTTGGTAGGCGTTGGCTGACATAGGAGAGCATCTTGCACGGAGTAGCAGAGAGGAAGCCATGCTAACTACCGGAATTGACCTATCTGTCACCTTGCAGGCTTCCGCTGGGACCGCTCGTTCACCGCAGCAGCTCTCATGAACCGATGTAGAGTTGGTGCTCGAATTCACAACACCATCTGTTAGGCAAGGCTAATCACATTTTCTGGCGAGGTTTTAACTGAAGATCGAGGGATCTTTTTTTCCACACAAGGCTTTGCTTTCTAGCTGTATATCTCGTTCAAAACAAGAAGCGATGGTTTCCCTTACTTTTACGTCACCCAGTAGGCTACTCCCTTGGAAATGTGACGAACGACTTTGGATTCCAAAACTTTATGATGACCTGAAAGAGTCAAAACAAAACAAAAAACTTATGAAAATTTTAAACATATAATTAGTTTAAAGCTCTATATTTTTAATAAGCGGGTCGAAAATAGAGGGTTTTTCGGGGCGAGGTGTGAGAAATGATTAAGCTTTACTTAAAAAAGGTTTGATTCCTACCTCAATCTGAGATGAAGCAGCAGTTATTTCAATCAAGTTATCGTGGCATGGCAGTTCTGGGGCAAAACTGCATGATGGTCGGCAGAAGAGTTTTTCGCAGATGGGACGATCATGTAGGCATACAAATTCGCTTTGTTGTGGTTTGCAATCGTTGCGGTGAGCTCGTGCTTTAGGAAGTTTGGAAAAAGAAATGAAACACTACGAGAATGTAAGAAAGAAATATAATCGAACACGAGGTATCTTTTCTAAAGCTAGTGCTGGAACTGGAGCCTTATCTGTTATTCTTTCAGCGGGTGGTTTGGGGACATCCCTGACTGGATTTGGGATTGCTGTAGGCGTGCCATTAGGAGTATTGGGAGGTGTTTTCGGAGTCATTTCAACGGGGTGTGGTATAGCTTCCAAAAGCCTTTCACGAAAGGTTTCCAAACACGAGCAGACTGTGGCTCTGGCTAAGGCTAAAGTAAATACCATCCAAGATCTTGTTTCTAAAGCCTTGCGTGACAATACCATCTCGGACCAAGAGTTCTCTTTAATTATTGCTGAAGTAGATAAGTTTAAAGCCTTAAAGCTGGAGATTCGTCAAAAATCTCGGAAGGAGGAGTCAAAAAAAGCGGATATACAGCAGATACGAACAGAAATCCGGGAGGAGATTCTAAAACAACTAACAGGTCCCGCACATTAAAAGTCTCTTATGAAAGAACCCCTATCGGTTGGATTTATGAAATTAAATTTGGTAAGGAACGGTGGTAGCTTAAAAATATCTTATATTATATAGTAATAATATAAGATGAGTCTAGAATTGGATAAACAAGCATTTCGTCGGTTTTATGCGAATGCTAAATTGAGCGATGCTGAACTTACTCAAGCTTTGGCGGTTCTAAGAAAAGAATATCCTCATGGGAGTTTGGAGAGCATTTTACGCGATCAGCAACAAAAGTTTGAGCGGGTGTGGAATGATTTTAAACGGCATAATCCTCACGCAGATTTAAGTCGATTTTATAAGGAATCTTATGACGATAACGATGGTTCAGCTGTCGCTTATAACGTCTTTTTCAAAGGACCTGATATGGACCATGGAGTGTGGGGTGATAAACGATTTATCGATAATCCTAATAGTATCTCAGATATTGACAGACAAGCTATGAAAAAAGCTTTAGGCTCTAGGGTAACGTTTCCAGATACTTTACTGCCTACTACACAGCGGTATCCTATCCCCGGGATTTCTTTCGAGCAGACGGGGTCTGATATTGCACCGCTATTGACACAGTTGAAAATTTACGTCACGCCAACTCAGTATTTTGAAGCAAAGTTGAGAAACATTTTCAAAGAGACGACTGTGACTTTCAAATCCGCCAAACAATCGATGAGATGGTTGAGTGGACCTGATTACAGTTATTGGCCACAACAGCTCAACTTTGCAGTCTGGTGTGCAACTTCTGGATGTGGAATACGTTTACGAGAACATTATCCTCCTGTGGTTCAAGGATTTATTAAGTTTCATGTTTACTTTACAGTACGAAGGATTTTGTATGAGTTGGGAGTACCACTGCCTGATGATTCTGTATTCAAACAAACTAAGAATCCCTACAACAAGGTTGCATTTCAACGGTTGTGTGGTGAATTTAATCTTCCATCCAATCCTGACTTAAGGTGGAAAGGAGGTAGAAATCATGGTCTAGGCGACATATTTATTTATTATTCTGGTGAGGGTTATGAAAACGTTCACGTAATTCGTGGGTATGATACTAAGGCAAACATGTATCCCAGTCCAGATGGAGAATTGTTCTCAGATGAGGGTGGTAAAGTTAATAAAGGAAACCTGATTTCATTCATCCGCAATGATGATCATGGAGGTGTACAATATTCTTGGTTTGTTCCTAGCCTAGGTAAAGGATTGACTAAAGCAGGAATGGGGAGATTAAATCGCTCAGTTGAGGCCTTTGTTTACTGTGTATTAGGCGCTCAAGTAAACGTGAGATCAAGTATTATTGGAAATGGTGGAAGTGCGGTTGAGACTCAACAGGAAATGCTGAAACGTTTTGAAAGCGCAGTAATTGAGGGAGATATATCAAAGAGTGTACAACAATATCAACAAGACGCCCGCTGGGCGTTTACTCGGGCTGTCACTTTTAGGTACGAGGCCAACTGTTTCTAAAATAAAATTCTGCCAAAAAAGGACGACTTCGTGAAAATCATTAAAAATTAAAGGCACTTGTAAGAGATTGGTAGTGTTATTAGCAAAACCTCTTTGTAAATGCTATTTTCCACCTTCTTACAATTCTCAACCTCCAAAGGTGGTCACGGTCACTTACAGGAGCTTCTAATTGCAAAGTTTTACTAATAATTAAAACCAGGTTGCATAAGGGTGGTCGCTGAAGGGACTGGTCAGAAATTAGCAGGGGAAGGGGTTGTGAAAGGGGGAGGATCATATTGTTTTGAATCCCCAAAACTGGATGGTCATAAATATTGGGCAACTGAAAAAGGATTGGTTATAGGGGAGAAAGGGTCAACAAATTTCATACTAATACATACTATACATTTTTAGACTTTTTTATCTCCACCCCACCCCCTTTGCACCTCCCCTGCTAATTTTTGACCAGTCCCTAATGTTTAATAAAATATTGTGTGCATTGAAAATTAACTTTATTTAATGAGGGTAACACCAACCACGAGTTAAAAACGAGTGAACACAAGTAGAACACGAGTGACTGCAAGTAAGCTAGGTTACCCTAGGATAACACAGGTAGCTCAAAATGCTCGGATGCAAATACTATTGTTAATCTGTTCTAACTCCACAGTACACCAGTGAACACGAGTGTATAATTGTTCATTATTTAATTTAACACTATAATTAAAAGAACTAAGAGAAACAACCCGAGGAATCAATAGACCTCATTTCCAGTGGTAACGAGTTCCATAAAATAAGAGCAGATACCAAAACATCCGAAGTCCACATGATTTCAAATTATACTTCACGATCTTGAATAAATGCTGACTTGCCGAGCATAGCTTCGGGACTTGTCGAACTAGTAGCTTGTTGAAGAAATTAAATGCTCTTGCAATTGATTGTTTATTTGTTTCATGAAAGAAGTACACGTGCTTTGGGTAACAAATTTCATAATTTCTACCGGATTAAAAACACAATCAAACCCATGAATTTCCCCGGTGCTTCGAATATGATTTGACCTCGGCAGGAAGCCAGTAATATTCGTTTAGGACTTTAGATTCAAATTGGAATTACGAAAGCACAAGCAAACAAATACTCTTGGTAGCTTGAAATGTACCAGGCATCACAGACACATATTAATTAAATAGAGCGATAATTAGAACAAAAAGCAAATAACAGACAAACTGAGAGGGTTTTTTTCACTCATGAATGCAGTTCGAATTTATGAGTGAAAAAATGTGTCTGTACCAGGCTATGTTTCGATTTCCAAAGTCTTATCCTGTTCAGTTTATACGGTTTCCAATGACAAATCCAACTTCTAGTAGCTTGTCGAAGTAAAATGCTCTCGTTGTTTATTTGTTTCATGAAAGAAGTAGACATGCGCTTTGGGTAACGAATTTCATTATTTCTAGCGGATTAAAAACACAATCGAACCCATGCATTTTCCCCGGATGCTTCGAATATGATTTGACCTCGGCAGGAAGCCAGTGTATTCCTGTACGAGTGGAACTTTTCACAACCACGCTTGGTAGTTTGAAATGTACTCGACATCACAGACACACAGACTTTAAAACAGAGCGATAATTAAAATAAAAGAACGAAAAGCACAATAACAGACTATAGAATCCTCGTAAGTCTTGCAACGTTACCGAAACACGATCCCGTAAATTTTGAATGAGTAAGTCTATTGAGTCTTGACAACACAGTGACAAGTCTTGAATAAAATCCCGTTCGTTAAGTCGAGTTTTAATTTAATTGAGGTCTGGCACACAATCTTGGCCCGTAGATAATTCCGATTTCTATCCTTTGTCGTGAAACTGTCAGCAGAGTCCGCTGAAAGTGTGTGGACAATCTTTAGAGAATTCTGAAAAAAAAAATTACAGAAGACCCGGCAAGCAGGCTACTTTGCTTCCCGTTCGCCGAAGTACTAGATTCGGCTACCATGTATATTTATGTCATATGCAGATGACTTTAAGCCACCGGTTTTGAAAATCATCCTTATTTTTCAATCGCTCCAAACTTACCAGAGTTGAAATACAGTGTACTTTGTTGAAAGTAATCCCAACGAACACTCTTCTTCCCCGCCGAACCACAGACAATGATGGACTTCGGCCGCAAAGCTAAACAACACGAAACTCGTCCGCTTTGATTTTGTTTCAGTAGAGCCATTTCCTCCGTTTATCAGCTGTAACACAAGCTGCTGGGACGTTTAGGGTTTCGAGTCCTTCATCAGTGCAATTAGGGAAGAGATATAAACTACAATAAATACTTTCCGAGACAAACAGACTTGACTGTAACGCGGCGTGATGGCGATAATTTCACAAGTTCACTTGCGCTCGCGACGAGTTGAGCCATTTGAAAATTCAAGGACCCTGGAACTAACTGAGAAGGCGGCTGTATTTCAGGCTAGTTATCAAACTCAATGCAATGAGGGTTTCTTCAGTTTTCCCCATATTAACAGACATGTAACAGTATATTAATGTCTCTCAATCTAGTAGAAAGACTCTCTAAGCTGTGTAGTTGACCTGACAGTTCAGTTACCCATTGACAGACGGTGGTATTGCCTAATTTTACGGCCGGGAATAGATTTCTGACAATGACTCATAGAAATCGATATCTCCTTGTCTCGCCTTGTCTGAGAGCTTTGACCTTTGTTATCTGAGCGCGCCTGACGAAATCTACCCTGAGATTATAATTCGATACCTTTTATATCTAAACGTGTTTAGAAACACTTAAGCTGAGATTGTATTTCGCTTACGTTTTTATATCTGTCCAGACAGCGCAGATCTAATGTATTACGTTGTTCGTGTATTTTTAGGTCTATAACAGTTCTTTTACAAGAATCAGAAGATTAAAAAGTAGTTAAAAAGAACTGTAGCGCCTCGAAGTCTCACGTGTTGCTCATTTCACATTCCCACAGTGGTAATTATACGGTGATGATAGTATGTGATGTAAACAGTGTTAAACTAGAATAACTGAATATCTTGATATTTCATTCGAAGAAACCTTTGGTTTCAGCAAAATAATGGTTCAGAATGAACCCAAACCTTCGCTACGTTGCTGGCTTTTCCACAACCAAGATCTGGCGGGTGTCGGATCTGATTGGTTGATCCTGTCACGTGTTGGGATCGAACAATGGGCTCCTGTGTAATCTGATTGGTTACTGGCGCCAAACAGCGACACAAAAAATAATAATAATAATAATAAACGGCTTGCATTTTCTGACTCGTGCCGGCCAAAGGCCTGGCCCGAGTAACTAGCCGTTCAAGAGGCAAAATTAAGACTTGATTTAGCCATAGATCCGGGGATTTGGCTAATGCCTTCTAATCTAATTATAAATACAGAGAGCGTGACTGGTTACAACAATAAGCTCCTCAAAGCCACGGGTGATATGACTTTCGGTGTGAACAGCTCAATTAATCTGTCAGCTAAAGATTTAGGAATAAAACATAATATGGGCTCTTCAAAAGTTAAATTACTGCATCGACCGGAGGAGATGAAAAACACACCTAATAGAATACCGAAGACAGATGGTAAACCAATTATAAACACACAAACACCTTCAGCAACCTCTCATGAAATTAATCTAGCTGTTTTGACGATAGTAACAGCAGGCGTGGGTTGGTATTTATTTCGTAATCTGCATACTAACCATACGTGACCGCTAAGTACAATCACGTGTAAGACACGACCATTTCACGTGGCAATGGCGGGCATGGGGTTAATAAACAATGACTGTTCACGTGCAGAACAAAAGACTGCATTCCTGATCTCCCTAACAACCAGCGAAACTGAAAATAGATTTTGTGTTTACCTCGAAGAGTTCAAATTGTTAGGGAGATTTGGAATGTATTGACGTCACGCTGTAATAAAAGCCAAACACTTTCGATCTAGCGTCAGAAGTGATTATGAACGATATGGTGTACGAACAAACCGAGGATATGCAATTTGACGACACCGATCTCCTTTCAAGGCAGTTCCACCGCAAAAACCTTTGGAATCAGTAACGGAGTTTCTTCAATAAGTTATAAACAAAGATGCAGTTCCTAAAGAAGACCTGAGGAAGACATGGAACATCAAGAAATCTGAACGAGAAAAGCTGCTGAAACAGTGGAATAAAGCGAAAGAATCTCTGGCATATTGGCTTTCGTAAACAACGTTTCTTGAATATCAGCTTAACAGAAACGGTGAAGAGCTTGAAAGAATGCGAGACCAAATGCTGGCAGATTGTCTAAGTGAAAATTAGAAGACCTGGAGCTTTCACGAAGATATCCATTTAGTTATATAACGAATTGCTCGTTATATAACATTACGATAGACTGTTGCATACTCCATTGGCTCTGTATCGTTCATAATCGCTTCTCTTCTCCTTCGGGAGTCGTAAACGTCCGCTTTTCGTAAGCTAGGCGTTCTGATGAGGCTTGATATTAGCCGAAACGACTCGCAAAATCGAACAGTCTTTACAGAAATGTTTTTGTTTGTCGTGTTCACATATCTGTGACCCACCACACTCAATGCAGAAATATTTTTGTTTGCCATGAGAGCGGATACCTGGACCTTTGCATTCCTTACAGAAATATTTTTGTCTACCATGAGGGCAGATACCGTTGCCATTGCATTCCTTACAGAAATATTTTTGTTTACCGTGTTCGCATATCTGTGACCCAGCACAGTCTTTACAGAAATATTTCCGTTTACCATGACAGCAAATAGCACTTCCACCACACTCAATACAGAAAGGTTTTTGTTTATCATGCGGACATTCTGTCCTTTGCTATTTCTTTCTTCGTGAACTGATTCATCCAATATATTATCCAGTTTAAAGTCTTGTGTTCCATCACCTAAACCTAAAGCTCGAATGAGTTCCGGTTTCCTCAGTTGATAATATTTAGGAATGCCGCGCTCCTTGGCAAGAGCTTTCAACTCTTTCACTGTCTTTTCGTGATCCATATTTATTTTATACAATATTATGTTTCTTTAAGTTAATTTTATTTTTTTCGAGCATGTTTGCGTAAGCACATTTGTGACGTTATATAATCTCACTCGTCGATCCATTTTTATGAATTGCGCTCCAGAAAACCGCTTTAATCCGGTTTAATCCTCTTTTTATCAAAAAGTCACATTATTTCTTCTTTTTTTTGTAAAATTGTCTCAGAATCGGCCTTTTACTACTACTAAAGAGCCTCTTCAGTGCTAGTTCATTCGCGAGAACACAAGCTTTCGTTAGATAGATTATGGATAGATACAGCCGATAACAGCAACACAATGAGCATAAAATAGAGCATGGCAGGACAGCTTTTTTCTGGCCTGCTCACATCAGACATGTACAGCCCCCATCACATGATTTTTTGGGTAAATGGGTTTAAAAGACAAGCATGTGTGGGGCCATGTATGCATACAGGTCATGATAATAGGGTAAAATGCCAAATATGAAGGGAAAATAGGCAGCTATAGTACATCCTGAGAGTTGGCAGAAAGCCACCGGTCACTGGCTTCTACTGACAACTGGGCCATTTAAACTTTTGTGTCTCTTACACCATACTACAGGATTTTGCAAATCCAGTTGGGATGCTGGGATCCCAGCTGGGATGTTTAATACAATCTAATCCCGGGTGGGATGATGGGATCCTGGTTGGGATGGTGGAATCTCGGGTGAGATGCCAAGAAAACCTGGGTGGGAATTTGTGAGGTGGGTCATTCAATAATCCCGGGTGGGATTGGCGGAATCCTGCCTTTTATTTTTACATTGGTAGTACATACACATGTACTGTATAACTTAAACTCAGAAAATCATCAATGGATTTCACCAAGAATCGATACAATAGCAGTAATTGGCTGTTCAGAACTATGAAGTAGAAGTTTTATTGTACATGTACAGTATGTCCATAAAATGAGAGTCAGGTCTGTAATTATCCATTTAACCATACATTGTAAATAAATCAAAAACGTTTGATTACCAAAACACTCTCGAGCGTTTGATGTAGCTTATTTATCAGACAAAATCATATGGAGAGAAAAATATTAATTCATGTATAAAACAAATGATGCATTTTACATTGAAAACATAACAGGTGATAAGTAGTACATGTAAGTGAAGTTGCAGAGGCCATTGTGTGATATTGCTTATTTTCTCGATCTACAGCATTTGTCTGGTCCAATTTTGAAGATGCAAAAGTGTCGCAAGTCAGAAATAGACTGCAATACATTACTGCTGTGGAGCAAGGAGGGTATAATTTATAAGAAACAGGGTTGCCACAGTCAGGGAAAAGTCTGGGCATTTTTGCATCTGGTCAGGGAAATTCTAAATTTCTTGTCAAAGTCAGGGAATTTTATTTTCAGGGTGCCATGATGGCCTTTCATGCCTCAAATCATCTGCAAGGGTAGGCTACAAGTTTTGACAATGACTTTTCTTTTGGACAAGGGAATATCGAACAGTCCTCAGTATTATCAGCCAGTGAAAACTCAGGGATTTTTTTTTCTGATGGGTGGCAACCCTGAAAAAGTAAAGACAATATTCAAACCTAACCCTAACCAACACCCAATATTTTGTACCAACAATTTAGGATAAAATTTGGCCATTTAAGGCTATTATAGCCAGCTATAATAATATACTTTTTATAGGATCCATATTGAGAGAGTCGATTAGGCCTTGATAATTCTATTTATAAGCCAGGTTTAAATTACCTTCATGCTAAATCATAGAAATATTGGTTCAAGTTTTGGATGCTCAGAATTTGGAGAGATGCAATAAGACAACAACTGTCTCAGTCTATAGGCATACTCTGAGTCTCTTGATGGTTGAAAAGGTTTGCACTGTCAGACATCTAGTTTTCAAACAAAACGAACACGGATTAAATGTTCACGCTTAATCGCTTAATAGTAGCTCGCAAATGGTAGTATAATATGTTCCAACATGTTTATTGGATTCAGATTTTGCGTGATAGGGAGAGGCCGACCTTGATAATTATATTTTATTACGCAAAATTGTTTTATTATCAGCATTTTTTGATTTGCTAAACCTTGACTTGACAGATCAAATACATAGAGGTTATTAGTCGGCTAAGCATCTATAGTATTAAGTATTTTTATGAGTCATGCATAAATATTAATACGGATGACGAGTAAAATACAGTTGTATTCAATGCTTAACTGACTAATACATGTAAGTTGTTTATTATAAATTCTGCAATGAAACAAAGTTTTTTGAATAATAACCAAAACCTTTGCACGCATGCTCGAGTAATGGTATTTACCATGGTAACGGGAAGTCATTTCAACATACATGTAACTACCCGAAATACGGTATCATATTTGGTGTGTTCTTGTGCATATTTTGTGTAGAATTATATAATACATTGTAAAACCATATTTTATGTTTCTGACATAGCTGTATATACTGTATATATTATATGTCCAAATACATGCAGATTTGATTTATTTTAGCCCATAAAATAATAGTGTTTATACATATATGTATGCATGTACTGTGTCTCGAAAGTTATTTTAAAACTACTGTATGTGCATGCAGGCAAACGTCAAACTATAAACGTTTTAAGTATTGGAATGAGGAAAATAAAAATGAAATTATATACACCTGAATGAATTAACTGTATGTGACACGTACTTTAAACAATTCCTAACAGCTACGTATACATATATGTCACATATATGTCTGCATATATGTCACATATCTGTCATATAATTGCAAAAAATTATCAAATTCCTATATCTGTCACAGTTATGTAGCATATATGTTGCAGATATGTGACATATGTGCGACATATATGTGACAGTTATCTGTCTGTAAATAATTCGCTATGTTTAGACAACAAATCATTCAGTTGACTCTTAGCACTGACTGGCTCTCCATTAGAGACACTAAATCTCTCTCCCCACTCTAACTTGATTTAACCCAGCCAGTTTTTACCAAGTAAGGTGGGCTTGGCATTGTAATTGGCTACCACCCTTACCAAACATTTTGATATGGGTAAGATATGGGTTGGTATGGGCCATATCTGGCCCATATCTGGGAATGATATGGGATGGTTGGAAGATGATATGGAAATGATATGGGCTCTGATTTTGCAACATTTCTACGTATGGGAATGGTATGGGATGGCAATTGCATGTCTATCATGATATGGAAAAAGTATGGGAACAAGATACCCATACATTTCCCATAGAAGCAGGATACATTATTGGTGCTTCTTCATATGGATTTGATATGGAATTGCTTATGGTGTGTTCACACTTACAATCCCATATCATTTCCATATCATACAAATTCAAGATATCATGAATATCATATGGTACATGCAGGCTGCCATATAAAAACCATATCTGGAGTATGGGCCATATCAAACCCATATATGGAAATGATATGGGATTATTGGATAATGATATGGAACTGATATGGAAGAACTATGGGAAGTAAGATACTCAATTTATAGATCTCGACTTTCCATAGAGACAGCTATAGGGTGTAATAATTATCAATAATTATTGTTTCTTCATATGGTTTGATATGGAGCTCAGTACATTTTCAGGATTCTGGCTACCAATTTGTTTGCTCATTGTGTCAAATGACCCAGTGTTTCTCAATTCTTCTATGGGTCAACATGGGAAAATTGAAATTCTACAAGCTTAAGTTTGATCTAAGTAAACTTAGCTATATTCATAAAGGCCCTGCATGTTTGTGATAGAAGTATCCCATGCAAAGAAAGTGTGAATATGTGGTCGAAATGTGATTCCAAGAACTTCACTTTATCACAATAATTATTATACTGTAATCACACGTACTAGTTGAAATGTATGATCTACCAGAAATCACGTTATGAAATATGATTAAAAGACTGTGTGATACCACGACCAAATATTTATCACACTTTGATATCACACAATAAGAATTGTGATAAATAATGTCTCTATCAATTCCAAACCTGCCCCCCCCCCCCCCCCCCCAATGAGTCCTGGGCCAAAAATATCACACTTTTTTATCACGTTTTTCCCTTACAAAACTCACGTCTTGCACATATGTAAAATTGGTGTGGGTTAGACCATTTAGATACGAAAAATATACAATACCCAAATATATGTTGGGGTATACCCCCAAGCTATTTTTAAGTTCATTTTTTAGAATACATTTTCGTATAACCTCATCTAATATTTTTCTAATTTTGACAAATCTGATGTGCAACCCAATTTGTTAAGTAAATAATGAGTTAATTAAAATACACTTAAACCATAGCATAAGAATAAAAAATTGAAGCGGAAATATAACACGTAAGTTTTAAGTAGTAGTTAAAATATGAGCGGGAGATCTGTATGGACATTTACAATGGCGAGCCGCTTCGGCGAGCCATTGTAAAGCCCATACAGATCGGACGCGAATATTTTATCTTACTTGTGAAATGAATAGATAACTAAAAGCCATTGATATGCACAACATAAAATTTTAACCTTTGATTTCTCCCACCCTGCTATCGATGTGGGATGAATTAGTTTCTCACAAAAACATATCCCACATCGAAGAGACAATTTGTATGCAATAAGAGAGCAGAGCGTAGCATGCAGAAAAACAGGTCCCACATGGAATAGATGGTGTGTACATAATAAGAGAGCAGATGTACTTTGTCATTTCACCCGTCCCGGGATAGGGGTAGTCAGTGATCGGTCGTGAGACTTCCCTCAGGAGCTTAGCTAGTATTCTGTACCTGATACAGAATACTACTAGAGCTATAACGGAACATGGGGTCTGTATCGCGGACCATGGGGTCTTTATATCGATACAGAACCTGATGTTTTATTAATCAGGTTTCTACGTGGGTATACAGAGGCGATCATGTGGTGTCATTCAGCACATGGGATTGGCTAGTACCCTTATGAATTATTAATGAATTTTACAACAGTGTATAATAACTGATTCACTCATTCAGTGATACATGATTGTGATATTAACCTTACACATGATCGCTCGATTTCAGTCATTTAAGCGCTTAAATGAGGCACCTTTGACCAATTTCTTTGTAGTATTCTTCAATAAGGGATTTAATCGAGCTTTCCGATGACAGATTTGACGGTAAAATAGTTGGGATAACACATTTTCATCGACCTCTCAACTCAGTCCGCCATCTTGCCTGGCTCTGTGAGGATTTCCCAGCATGCCTCATTTGTTGCCTCGTTTCTATGCTAATGTTTTCGCGCGCGTTTTCGATCCTTCCCGTCGAAAAAGAATGGCGCCTTTGGCGGAGAGTTGTGCAGTGTGTGCCGGAGTTTTAGATCTACAACGAGAAAAACGAAGCATTCTCTAAACCAGGAAAAAATAAGGAATACGAAAATAATGCTGCTGATTCTTTTCTTGGTAAAATTATTTATTAAAGTATCGTGAAAAGGTTTATTTTTCAGAGTTTTCTCTCAATGAAATAAAATTATGTGAATGAAATTTCCCGAAATTTCAAATGACTTTTTATGACTTACGACATGTGGACGAGTTCGAGTTTGAAATATTCAAAACTGAGCTAGGTAAATAACTCAACTGAATGGATTTTCGGACCGGATTTTCTTATTGTTGGGATCTATTAAATCTAGCAAGCCAAGTAGAAAAGTGCTTGTGGTTTCTCCTCTATAGGAATAGGTTTTTAACCTCAAAGATGTCGTTCACAATTTAGCAAATCGAACTAAAGTTTGCCCTTAATCCTGGATTAACTTAATCGGGCTTCGAACAACCGGGCCCATGGCCAGTTATAATATAAATATAATGATTGAAAAACGAATGTGTCTGTATATGTTAGCTAATTGAACGGAAAGACAAAGTACAACTGTACTTTGCCTCCAAATATAATATAACGATTTGTTGCTTCGGAAAGGCTTTCACAACATAAGAGGCACTTGAGAAGCAACTGGGATGGAGATATATAATATAGGTAAGCTTTTATTTTGGTCGGCATAATCTCAAATAAATATTTCTCACGAACTCTTACTACCGCCGTGACAGTTTTATTTGCATAAATCCGCCTTGACGTCACTGGACGGCATTATCGGCTATTGGATTCAGACGTCTCTCTCGGGAGGAACGAACCAGAGGAGACGGCTGAAATTCAGGCTACTTGAAGTATGGATTGAACAACAGCTGTCCCCAACTTTCCAAATAAAGAGGACCATACACTCCGTTCTTTTTTGAAATCCGAATGATAAACATGTTTTTTTTACTTGGCCTAAGGCCCTGTTGCAGAAAAGTAGGTCACCCTCTTCCTGAGCCAACTTTAATTTACCGAGCATTTACATGGAAGAAAAGTTGTCATACCCCATGCATGTACATGCTGTTTTGAGCGAGTCTGGGCACATACATTGTAATATTGGCTTGTGCATGCTCTGTGTCCTGAATTGGCTCAGTTACATGTAGGCGAGCCAAAATGTTTATAATTATGAGAATAAGATAGATCTTGTGGACAAAGGTAAAAACAATTAATTGCAAGGTAAAGCACAAAAATAGTAAATGAATGATTGTAAGCCATTAATGCAGCTTCCTTCCTGTAGGTTTGTTCAATTTTTAAAGTGCCTGCATGGATGCATAAATCAGAGGGAACCAGAGCAGGAATTACAGTGAAGTGACAAGAAGTGGGATAGGAAGGAAATTACATAAAGCTAGATTATACATGTAAGAGATCTCCTGGTCTAAAAGGACAAGCATGCAGCTGAGTCTCACAATGTATGGTACATTTATTGACTTTATAATGATAATTTATTCAACTGAAGAGCTATTGAAGAGCATTAGGCAGTTAGTTTTTAAATTAATTGATAACTATTAATATTTTAATGCGGGTTTATTTGAGTAAAGCACAATGTACGGTACATTTATTGACTTTATAATGATAATTTATTCAACTGAAGAGCTATTGAAGAGCATTAGGCAGTTACAGTTTTTAAATTAATTGATAACTATTAATATTTTAATGCGGGTTTATTTGAGTAAAGCACAATGTACGGTACATTTATTGACTTTATAATGATAATTTATTCAACTGAAGAGCTATTGAAGAGCATTAGGCAGTTACAGTTTTTAAATTAATTGATAACTATTAATATTTTAATGCGGGTTTATTTGAGTAAAGCACAATGTACGGTACATTTATTGACTTTATAATGATAATTTATTCAACTGAAGAGCTATTGAAGAGCATTAGGCAGTTACAGTTTTTAAATTAATTGATAACTATTAATATTTTAATGCGGGTTTATTTGAGTAAAGCACAATGTACGGTACATTTATTGACTTTATAATGATAATTTATTCAACTGAAGAGCTATTGAAGAGCATTAGGCAGTTACAGTTTTTAAATTAATTGATAACTATTAATATTTTAATGCGGGTTTATTTGAGTAAAGCATGCAAGGGGAGTGATTACTGCTAGGCGTATTAGTTATTCATGAGGTGCCATGCCCAGGGTGCTTAATTAGTTTCCAATATGCACACCTCATTGTGTTATGGACCAATCAGATTTTACCTTCCATATCCTGGAAATTGGCATAACGTTACATTTTAACAGGAATTTAGACTACATTTGCTATTGACCAATCATAGGAGAGTTTTCCCACGCTTGAGACAAGACTACTTTGTACATTTCACATTTCATTGTCTTTCATTTCATGTGTCTCATATGTTTAGCCTCCAAAAGCTCAATAAAATTCAATCGAAAGCTATATAAGAGAAAGAGCAGAAATGGATTGAGTCAAATTTTGGCTTTGGAGAATCTAAAAGCAGATTTGGTAACTTGATTGTTTTGATATATTTGCACCATGGCACCTGCAACCAGCTGAGAGTTCATGACGGTTGCATGGCGTGCCAATTTAAACAATCCTAACAATGTTTTTTGATTGGGCAGAAAAATGAAACAAAAGTGTGACGTCATGCTTGCATATTGAAAACTAATTAATTAAGCTATGTTATGTTTTCTTCGAATTTATTACAAAAAATGTATACATGTAGGTATAGGGGGAGACACCTATATTGAAGTGATAGGGGTGATCAGCCGTACATTTTAGGGGTCCTATCCAATGCCCCATACCATTTTGGGTCCTTTGATAAAAGCTAATTATGTAAGTACACAATACCTTTTAGGGTGTAATTTCATTTCTCAAACTGATTGATACGTTTAGTGTTTGACCGATGTAGTTAAGATATGTTTTTACTGTGCTTGTGATTTTACAATTATTTTAACAGACATTATATGGTTGTATCTTTTAGGGGTCAACATCATTTTGACTTTCTAGGCTCTTTTATGGGTCATTTATGAAGCCCCTATCACTACAATATAGGGAGTCATTTACATCTGCATAGCAGGCTAATGCCTATATACTACATGTTAAACATTTAATAGCTAAACTGCATTAACCACAAACAACAGATCAGGGGCGGGCATTTCGTTTATTGATACTTGTCGGACATGTATGCTTTGTTAATTACAGTAGTATATAATGTTAGCAAATCAAGTCTATATATTAGATGTGTAGTCAGTACATTTCCTCTATTCTTAACATGTCTTAAAGACAATTTAGGTATCAAGGTAGAGAAACGCCTTCGAGTGATTCTTACATATTAATCAGTCTTCTTTATACACCCTCACGTTTTCCCAACGGGATTATATAACTTGTTTATATAGCATAACGCCAATTCCTACCCACTTGTGTACATTCCGTAACGCTATAAAATATATAAGTTATCAACAAAGAGAGAGTGACATTAGACGTTTGTTTTGTTTAATAACCTTGACGCCAACCAGTTTTCTCAGTTTTTGCCGTGGGCTGTTGGGGGGCTGTTATGGGTGAAGAATCTGCCGCCACTCGAGAGGATTATTTTGAATCAGTTCAAGCTTTTTCTACTGGAAGAGTTAAAGCAGCACAAATCGGGTCTTTCTGCTCAGTTCAGTAAGGCCAGCGATACTGCAGATTTTGCTTTCACCTTGTCCAAACAGCTTAAAATTTGTTCGGAACGAGAAAGTTTCTAATTCAATATCGAGGTTGTCGATAAACTCAAAGCCGCTTTGATTGCTACTCGCATTGATGATAAGGACAGTTTAATTCAAGAGGCTGTGGAGCTGATAGACGAACGGAACCGTAAAATAAGGATCGCTGATACATCTGAAGCAGGATGGCTTACCGTTAAACATTACGAAATTAACGTTGTAGCCCTTAGTGCCGAGGACGACAAGAAAATTCGGGGGACTAAAAAAGAAGCTTTAAGGGAACGTAGTCGTTTTAAAACCAAGCGAAATGTGGAACGGTTTCAAGGCAGAGGTTCGCAGTATTCTCCGTACTGGCAACGAGGGCAGTCTCGACAGTTCAACCAACCCTTTGCTTCGCAGTTCGGAAGTCAACAGCAGTTTACAGGGTCATGCCGTTTTTGTGGAAGCCCGGGTCACTGCATGGTGGCGCGAATGCCCGGCTCGCCTTGCAAGATCCATGCCTGTCGGAAATATCAGTAGCGCCACCGCTAGTTCGCCCCTTCAAACCCGCTGATTCTACATGTGGCCTCCTGTTGAAGACCGGCTTCGTGGCCTCCGATGAGACTACCAAGCTTACTAGTTTTTCCCCTTTGGATCAAGAATTGGACGCTTTAATGTCAGATAAGTGTAATGATCAGATGCTTTAATTCTTTAGGAATAATTTGTATGAGTATGAGCAGGGTGACGCAGTCCCTGTTCTTAAAGGTCGTTTACACGCTCATATTCAGTTTTGGATTGACATAGGTGCGTCACAGTGGGTTTTGAATGTCATTAAATATGGGTATTCTATTCCCTTTGAGAGTTTTCCTGTCAGCATTCATTTTAAGAACAATAAGTCGGCTACAACAAATTCCGCTTTTGTTTCACAAGCCATTTCGGACCTTTATGAACTCGGTTTAATTACCGAGGTTTTCACCCCTCCGACTGTTGTCAATCCACTTTCTGTTTCGTTTAAGGCATGGTAAAGGTAGACTTATTCTTGACTTAAGACATGTTAATAAATATATTCCTAAGGCTAGGTTTAGAATGGAAGATTGGAAGGTAAATTATGCAGTATGTCAGTTCCGTGTGGTTATTTGTTCAAGTTCGACATGAAGTCTGGTTATCATCATGTCGATATTACTCTTTCCGGCACCAGCAGTTTTTGGGTTTTTCGTGGCCTCTTAATTCGGTGTCTCCTAGAATTTTCTGTTTCAATGTACTTCCTTTTGGGTTATCGTCGGCTCCTTATTTGTTTACTGAATTATTTCGTCCACTTGTTAGACATTGGAGAGCTCAAGGTTTTCACTTTGTTTTGTATTTGGACGACGGAGTAGATTGTGAGAACGATTTACCTACCGCCTGTTTGGCTGCTGAGACTATTCGTTTTGATTTAGCTAGAGCCGGCATCGTGGCTAACAGTACCAAATCTGTTTGGAGTCCTACTTCGAGTTTGGAATGGTTAGGTTTAGTTTGGGACCTTCGTGAGGGCTTTATCGCTATCCCGCAGGCCAGGATTAACAAACTTATTGAAACTTATTGAAGAATAGGTTGCATTGCGTTTCTCCGCGTTTCCTTGCTTCAGTTGTTGGCAGGATCGTTTCATTAACACCTGGTGTAGGCAATGTTACCTTACTTATGTCTACATTTTTGCAGTCTGTTGTCCGTTTCAGGGATTCCTAGGATCCCCCGTTTAATTTGTCTTCCTATCAGTTTTTTCCGCAGTGTTTGGATGAAATTGAATTTTGGTTGAGTAATTGTTCCAAGCTCAATGGGAGAGCCCTTATCCAGTATTCACCACCTGTTGTTATTATGCATTCGGACGCCAGTGGGTTGGCATGCGGCGGTCATGCATTGTGCGTGGACTCCCTGGAATTTGAATTGTTTTTTTCAAGCGTTTTCTTCCTTACGAGTAACCTTCGATAGCAATGCCAGGGAATTGTTGGCCATTTTATATGGGCTCAAGTCTTTTAGAACACTTATACAAGGTAAAGGTTTTTTACGGACAATAAAAACGCGGCTGTTATTTCCAGGAAAGGTAGTATGTCACTACGTTTACATGATCTCGCCTTGCAGATTTTTCAGTTTTGCGTGCTCATCAATGTTTCCTTAGACGTCCATTGGATTCCCAGGTCCTTGAATGATTTCTCCGATTCCATGAGCAGGGTTATAGATTATGATGACTGGCCTGTGTCCATTGATTTTTTTGCAAATGTTAATTCACTTTTTGGACCCTTTTCAGTTGATCGTTTTGCGTCTTCCGTTACCGCAAAATGTCCTAGATTTTATTCTAAGTTTTGGTGTCCTGGCTCCGAAGGTGTGGACGCCTTTAGCGTTAGTTGGGCAGGTGAAAACAACGGGCTTGTTCCTCCTGTCTATTTGATTTCTCGCTCTGTTTTAAATCTTGAGTCTTCTAGAGCTCGCGGCGTGTTACTAGTGCCTAAGTGGCCTTCCGCTGTTTTTTCCTATTCAATTTCCAGGTGGGAATTTTCGCTCTTCGGTTAAGGAAATCGTGGAATTTGGTAATCCTATAGGTATTTTCAGTCCAGCCTCGCCTACGCACAATACGGTTTTTTCTACATTTAGGTTCACATCTCCGGTATTAGCTGTATATGCTTGGATGCTTCCTAGATGGGTCATCACAGTCGTTTTTCGATTTGGTTGTCCCCGTATACTTAGTTATCGTTCCGCTTTGGGTGCGTTTTTCCTTTTTTGGCTATCGGTCGGTTGTATATCAAGGTTTTCCGCCAAAGATGCGGGTGGTACCGTTTTCGTCTTGGGCGTTGTAGGTTACGGTATAGTTCCGCCTAAGGTGCGGTTGTATGGTTTTTTACCCATTCGCGTTGGGCGCTGTGTGTTACGTTTATCCGCCAAGGTGCGGTTATTTGGGGCTTTTGTCACCCATTCGCCTTGGGCGCTGTGTATTACGGTTATCCGCCAAAGGTGCGGTTCTAGGGGTTTTTTATCGTTTAGCTTTGGGCGATATATCATGCAGGATTCCGCCTAAGGTGCGTTTTATTTTAGTTATTGTGACGCTTAACAGTTGTCTTTGTGTTTATTAATTTAATTTTGTCTTATTTCTCTTTTGCAAATCGTTTCAGAAATATCTCAAGTCTGGGGTTGAAGTCTTTAGCCAGGCAGGTTTCGCCTGTACTTGCCGCTTGTAGAGCTCCTGCCACCCTCAAGGGATATCTTTCTCATTTCAAGAAGTGGAAGGAGTGGGCGTTACTCTCTCCTGAGATCCGCTATTTTCCAGCGGATGACACTTATGTAGCTTTGTATTTACTTAACTTAACGCAGTCAGGTTATTCGTTTTCTTCAGTTTCATCTGGCGAGTGCGTTTTATGCCATTAGTTTTTTTCCATAACGCGTGCGCTGTGGTTAATCCCTGTGATTTAAAGTTTTTGAAACTCGTCCTTGAAGGATGTAAAAGACGTCTTTCTGTTTCGCATCGGAAGAGAATGCCAATTTTACCAGAGCATCTACAACAACTAGTTGTTACTTTGCCACGGCTCGTGCTAGTTTGTCCAATATCAGAGATATATGTTTTTGTTTAGTTTCCTTTGCAGCATTTTTGCGTTAGGACGAAGTTAAGTGGTGTGATATAGATATTAAGGATAAATATTTTTCGTTACTTATTTCTAAGAGTAAAACCGACCAACTTGGTGCGGGTTGCGTTAGATTAGTTGCCAAGACGGGAAGATCTACTTGCCCATACGGCATGCTTCTAAGATATTCTAGTTTAGCTAAAGAGGATACCAGTTCTAATGAGCATGTATTCAGATGTATAGGCGTTGATAAGGAGAGAGGCCAATATCTCCGACCCGGTACTAAGTTTACTTATTCTAGGGCTAGGGAAGTTATCCTTGACAAGCTTAAAGCTATTGGTCTTGACGTTGCTTGTTTTGGCCTTCATTCGCTTAGAATTGGTGGAGCTTCCGCTGCAGTAAATAGCGATGTACCTGATAGGGTTGTTAAGAAGCATGGTAGATGGAAGAGCGATACAGCCAAGGACTTGTATTGCCGTGAGGACATCAACCATCAGTTGATGGTTAGCCTAAACATATGAATATAGGTCATTTGCTTTGTTTACTCATCCCCGCAGCTTTGTTTTCTTGAGATTACTGGTCGGCTCCCTCCAGTCGCGTTTGTGTTTTATATGGGAAATGTTTTCTATTTGGCTGAACGTAGTGAAAGAGAATAGAAATGCATTTCCCATGGGCGACACAATTTCGCTGGTATGTTTGGTATTTGTCACCTCTAGGACATATAAACCACTCCTTAACTGGTCTCACCACTTGGACGCCAACCAGTTTTCTCAGTTTTTTGCTCGGGGTTCTTTTTTCCTATTTGTAATGTTGTTCTTTAAAAGTATATGAATAGGATATTTTTACCTTTTGACTCCAGAGGTAGAGATGAATTTGCACTGGTTCCGGGGTTTTCCTCAACTGGGAGGTTTTTATCCCGGTTTTTCGTATCCGGCAATTTACCATCTAAAATCTAGCTTGGCATTGTACCATAATTGTACTGGGCTATTGTTGTAAATATCTAACATAATTAAAGTTTGTGAACTCTGTATAGAAATAATCAAGCTTAGATCCTTGAGCGTTTGCTCAGCTGGGTGTGAAGCCCTCGTCTATGTATTATTAATAGCAGACTATATGGTCCCATTAAAGATTACTGGTCGGCTCCCTCCAGTCGCGATTGTGTTTTATATGGGAAATGCTTTCTATTCGGCTGAACGTAGTGAAAGAGAATAGAATGTCTATTCGTCGCTATTCCTGATAGAGCAGAACCTTTTGAAACAGCATTCATCATAGTACTTCTTTGCTTTTGGCTTAGTCATAGTATAGTAATGCTATAGCCAGAAATTCGAGACATGGTTATTGCGCAACACATAGTGACCCCTGTTCACTGTGTGAAATGGGTCGTGAAAATTTACAGAGAAATGTATGAGATCCTAAACATTTTCCTTATTTCTCATGAAATACGGTACAATCGTAAAAATGTGCGATCGAAGCATTATTTCTACAGATATTATCAATTCAGTTTTGATATTTTCAAATCCAAGTAGTACACTTCGATGAATCCTTTCTTTGATTTTTGAGGAAGCATAAAAAATCGCATTTATTTACAGTGGACATTAAACGATTTCCAGTAAAAACATGCAGATAACAGTTTATAAAATGTATCTGCTGCAAATCTACAACCTTAGCACGAAGAGTTGAACGCATAAACAAGATCTTCCCTTCTGATGTTCCAAAGTCCATTTTCTATGATTCATTTTCCTTCTTGAAAATTCAGCTTTTCGACAAGAAACCTCGGAGTCCATATTTGCACGCTAAAACCCGTAATATTGCTCGTCTTGAGACTGTCATAACTCTTGACCACAAGTGACCAAATCCAACAAACATGGCTGCTTTGAAAACCTTGTTCTGTACTCTATAAACTGCAGTGTGTTTCTTTAAACAGCTAGCGGTTATTCAAGCTAATTTGTAGGTCCTAAACGGACCAAAAGAGTTGAGTCTGCGATAAAATTCTGGTGAGCGGTGTTACCCAATTACGTGGTGGTACTTTATGTATCCCGCGTCATAGTGTCCCAATGTACCATATATGCTATGTCTACCATCTATATACTATCAGGTCTCAATGTCTCGAATTTCTGGCGATCGGAGTATTGTACAAACCTATTGGCTTTTAAGTAACAATAAATGAACTTGCCGTTCTCTAGCGACCGACCGTCACGATCCACAGACTTCTGAGTGTGTGCGTGCGTGGGCAAGAGTTTGGGTGTGATAAATTCTTGTGTATTTCCGCTGCTATTTGTAACTGGTGGTTTCTTGAATAAAATGATGATGAATAGCGATATTTCGTGTTTATACACATTTTGTTATGCTAATCACGCATGGCATAAGTTACCTCAAAATTGATCACTAAAAGCGAGGCAAAAATATATAAACCAGCACATCTTGTTTAATTCGCTGTCAAATTTAACGAAATTTTCGTATGTTAATATTAAAATGTAATAACATCTTTAGCATCACTGAACACATTTGTATATTGACGTTAGTGTGACGTCATAACGAACGACTCCTTTTAAGGTCAAATTGTGCGTTACCTATACGTTTGAAATAAAGCATGTTATCACAACAACATAAATGTGTGTTTTTGATTGCCGCAATTTTAAAGTCTCTACGATAAATATTTGCCGAGTTATTAAGAACTGAAGTTTCCTGTGACGTCACATTTTCTGACGTCATGGGTCTGACATCAGTCATGCTTTCTAAATTGAAGAAACATAAAAAAGACCATATTGCGGCGATTCAGTGTACAGTAAGTACAGTTCCTCTTTAAAACCCGAAAAACACTCGAATAGTTATTTTTAAAAGACATTTTCAAAAAAATATGATTTCATAATGACGTTTCCTCTTTTTCACTGTGAATTTTAAAGTATTTCCTCTCAAAAATTGAAAATTCTAAAAACATACGGTTGTGGGTACCGATGTACTCTTTTGATTGCTAGATTGTCGTAAACAAATATTTTAAACTCTAAAAGATGAATGAAGAAGTTATTTTGTAAATGGTTCTGTATTGAATATTTCCCGCCAAATTTTGGCGGTAAAATTGCCAAAATTCAAAATTTCATAACTTTTCTCCCTCTTAACCAATCGAACTTGGGTTTTCGGTTTCTTTGTTGTCGACATGATGGGAAATCGAAAATATAAAATTTATTGATGTTAAAGGTAATTGAAAACATCGAGAAACCTATTATAAATGAATATATGACGTAAATGTGACGTCATCAAGATGTCTACGGTAGTTCAAAGCCTCGGATTTCGTTTAAGTCGTCGGTCTTCATCCTCCCACAAAAAATCAATTGCAATCTTCTACGTTGGAAACTTTCGAAAATATAGCAAAGCGATCGATTTTAGGGTCATTTGTGCCAAGCGTGAATATGCGAACCATGACTTCGATTCCAAAGGCCGCTTTGTGTCAGGAACCAATGGCTGTCTAGTTCATTAATAATAATAATAATAATAATAGATGACGTGGAACGAAATATCGCTTACCTTAAAATGATTCAAGTGCAGTGAACCAGTCGTTCTCCGAATCTCCGACGAATCATGATGAAACTGAAATGATGAAACTGATGATGGTTTGTTGTATAAAGACAAAAGTAATTGTCGTTATCTCTTCGTTGTTTATAGCTTCGGCTGTGATGCTTCATATGTTGATATCTCTGAGTGTTCTTCGGGTGTCACTACGACCACAACATCAGGCCATCTACAATTCGTTTTTACCGGTTGCTGAGATATCTCAAAGCCAGTTCGTGTATCTTATTCAAACTGAAAGCTGTCTCTCGGAAATGTTTCTGAGTGCACAATACTTCGGTAATTCCACAGAGTGTTCCTGTGATGTTCTCGTATTAAGCTGGAAACAAATCTGCAATACTTCTACGTATGCTTCATCACATATTAGCTATGTGTTTTTCTCACAACTGTCTTGGACTGAAGGTCGCAACATTTTGTTTAAATTGGCTAAAGACAGCTACAAGTACTATCTGTACTATATCTTCAGCGATGATGATTTGTCGTTTGGTTACACAGAGTATGCTACGAAACGTATGAAGAAGAGCGTTCTTCCTATGAGAGCATTTGAATAATTTTTACTCGATTTTAAGCCAGCTGTTGGCCTTCCAAGTAATTCTATACATAACGGCGCACACTTTGCACTAAGCAAGCGCAAAGAACTTTGTAAAGGATTGGCCGAAAACATTACTTCAGTGTATTTACCTCTTGTGGAATACGATGCATCTTTTAACGCTATACATCGCGATGCTATTAACCATATTCTACCCTATACAACAAGGTATGACAATATAACATGGTGGAACAGTCAGAGATGCTTCATGGTTAAAACAGAGCTTAAATTTCGCGGACAAGCTGTGATCTTTCTCCCTCTACATGTGGATAACCCAAAACATCGACCATACCCTCGTAATGAGCCAGATGTAGATAAACTGTGGAAAGAGTGTGTGCAAGAAGCAGTGCACAAAATGCCACATGACTATAAAAAGAGGGAAATGGTACGTGAATTTGAAACAGATCCTAGAAATTATCTCGCAAAAACGTTAACATATTGTCTCGACTTCCCGGCTCATTCTCCCATCCAACCTTATGGGCATTTTACTATGAATTTGACTTTCCAAGGGCACACATAACTAATAAAACTGTTGTATTGCATTGTACTTGACGCTAGAAGGGACACGCTGGGTAATCTGGACAAAAAAGGAACACGAATCTACTAGAATCTGATGTGAAACATGTTGCCCAAAATATTTTATTGGATCATGACAACCCCATAACTCACGATACGTGACAAGGGATTGTATTGATAACATTTCAAACTGTAGCATCCTCTGAACGATTCCGTTTGGTGTTGAATTGCTCACGTTTGTTGTTAAAATCCACGATCAAGTACAAGAAAACATATAGGAAACGTTATACTGGATTACAATGCTCCTAAGATATCTAATTTCATCTAATTTAATCAGCAAAATACTTTACCAATCATCTTTAATTTTGGGATGCTAAATGATTCAGAAATAAAGGTTTTGGGCACACTATTTGACATCAGATTCTACTAGATCTCATACAAACACTTTCTTTCTCGCCATGGTTGATTAGATAATGTAGCGTGCCCCTCTGGGCAGTATACCTTAGAGTTAAATAATCCAGTTTCAAGCAATTTAATGATATGCATAACACTTGAGAAATTGTAATGAGTTTCAGTTCCTTGCGATCGTGATACAACGACAGTTATATTATAATACAATCTGGCTCTTGGTCGAAGGCATTCAGTTAGAAAAACATATTTGTATTGTTATCACTGCTGCAATGGAGATTCAGGCTGAAGAGAAACACATTCTGGCGAGTTTCAGTGACCGGTTGTCGAATTTACCGTATTTTACCGTAAACTACATTTCTAGGTATGCGAGTTGTGCTTTCTCGATGAGAACCTACAAAATGTACTCATCTATTCTCTCTCCAACTTTCAGGGAGATAAAATTACTTACAAATGCAAGAGTTCTTGTAGTCAGAAATTAAACGTATTAAAGGGACGAATGCAAGCAGGAATGAACAACCGAAGCGTAATTTCACTGGCCGCCGAAACCCGGGTACTGTAAACACGAAATTCGCATCTCAAAAGCGGTGTTTGAAATCGTTTCAGGCTCCCTAAATTTTCCAGACAAGGACTATACTCTTGTGGGCTTTCCTGACACGTTCTCCAGTGTTCTTTCAAGCTCTTCAAAATCTTTCTGCGGCCAGATTTGTTTTCTTCGTCCATCACGGCCAGTTGGCAGTTGAGCCGCCATTGAAGCTCGAAGTTCTTGTCGATGCCAATGATCCCAAAATCTCATTACAACTACATCTGAATACGAACATTTCTGGTAAATATAAAACTTGAACAACTAAATATGAAAGATAAACTATTATATACTAAAATGAGAGATGGCAGCGATGTAGACGGATTGAATCAATGTTGTGATCGGGAGCTCCTCGGGATATATTTGCTTTTCAAACTTGAAAGCGTTGGCGAACGATTTCAAGTTTTGGGCGGCTTAGTAACCAGACATGTTATTCATGACAGAGCCCCTTTAACAAGAAAAAGTGGACGAGGATTTGGAAGCATAAGTTAGAATCAATATAATAGCGCTGCGCACACATTAGATTGTCTCTGGCACGGGAGACTGCATGACTCAGACACACACACGCGATGTTTACAGTGTTTAAATGAGTTCGAGAGTCGTATTAGGACAAAGTTCGTAGTTTTTTCTATCAAAGAATGATGCACTACCTTAAGTAGGATTCCTAGTCATATTAGTACTGGAGAGTACCAAGCATTATTGCTGGGCCGGGGATGTAACTGACTATTGCCAGATGTGAAAAACGCTCAGTCATAAATCGCCGAAAGAGAGGTCTCAAAGTGATAGAAACATCGATTCCCCTTCCAAAACCTTCACAGGGATGATTAAGAAATGTCAGTGTTGGATAAATGTATGTGCAAGAGATCAGACCTCAAAAGCACAGAACCACGAGACAAGTGGCAATAAAACGCAAGCGGGAGTACTGACTACTGTACTTTAATTGACTACCCGTACGTACACCACAGGATGAAACGTCAAATTTTGGTGGCTTGAAAGGTTTGGTAAAGATATACAAATGAACTGTTTCATTAATCTTTTATGTTTTCATGAAATCCCTGAAATGAAACTTTACTTTGCTTTCGAGGCTCTACGAAAGGTTACTAATGAAGGATTTCCAGCCAGTTATCTAAAGGTTATCTTTATCTGGCTTTAATTAACTTTAAATAAATTACGTAAAACTCAGTAAATCAACCTTTAGTGAACCTTTAATTGCACTAAAATAGTATTTAAAGATTAACTTAATATTTCATATTGCACTGAAAGGTTACTTAAATCTCTGTAAATCAACCTTTAATTGCACTAAAATAGTATTTAAAGATTAACTTAATATTTCATATTGCACTGAAAGGTTACTTAAATCTCTGTAAATCAACCTTTAATTACACTTAAAGATCCGCATAATCTTCATATTACTGCACTGAAAGGTTGATTTATTAGGCTTTAGGTGCTATCTAAAGCTACAATCTCAGCCAATATTCGTTGGAACACCCCTTTCCCCGGCTGTCAACTGCAACATTGAGGGAGGGAAAACATATCCCTACAGTGTTCCAACATTATGTCAGTGATTGTAGTCCCCCACGGAAAAGTTCCACATTCCTTCATTCCGATAAGCACGTGCAAGCATTGTTGAATCGATCCAATGTACTCTAGATGTATTTTTTCTCAAAACATATCCTTTGCTTTGAAAGTATTATATAATAAGGCGTTACGAGCATATCATGGTTTATTGAAAAAAATGTCTAATGTGGAGAATGTGCCTGTTAAGGTATTGCTAAAACTATTTTCTTCGTTAGTAGTCCCGGTTCTGTTATACGGATGTGAGGTTTGGGGAGTGTTTTTGTTGGGTAAAACTTCCTCGTTTAAAATGTTTAAACAAAAATTCTTCAAAGTAGTCAGCGATTTAGAAAGGTTACAGCTTAAATTTTACAAACGTATTTTGGGGGTTCATAATAAAACTACAAATTTGGCAGTTTATGGTGAGCTGGGTAGAAGTCCTTTAATCAGTCGTGCAAATTTCTTCCCTGGTAGTAAAATATTGGGTTCGAATAACTGATAGTTCTTACGACGATACTCTTGTGGGCAAAGCTGCAAGAGCGTGCATCCAAAATAAGTACCAGGCGGTATCGTTTACGAATTATGTGTTAGAATGGTGTGAGTTCAAACCACTAGTTGATATTCATATACCGCTTAAACAGTTGAAAAGTTTAGGTAGCTTCGTAAAAACAAAATTATATGAATTGTTCTCTTCCTTCTGGAAAGACCAGGTTCAACAGGGTCGTAATTGTGGCAAACTTCGAACGTTTAGTCAAATAAAGACAAATTTTAGGATTGAACGATATCTGTCAGAAATTCAGAATGTGAAGCATAGACAGGCTGTTTCAAGGCTGCGTATGTCAGCTCACAAGTTACCTGTTGAATCTGGTCGATACAGTCATACTCCATACGAGGAAAGGAAGTGTATTTTTTGCAATTTAAATGTAATTGGCGATGAGTACCATTATTTGATGAAATGCTCTAGTAAGGAATTTGAAGAACGGAGGGTCATATTTTTAAGAAGTTTATTTGATTATAACGAATCTTTCCGTTTATTTAATTCAAATAATATTTTTATATATATTATGAATATGGGTGATGTTTCTATTCTACGTCTAGTCGCAGAATATTGTTATAGTGTCCTAGAAATGTTTAGTTTTAGAAATTCTTGAGGCATAAGTCTATTTTAGTGTAAGAGAAATATATGTATTTCTATTTTGTGATTTGACATTTTGTGTTATCTGCATTAGTATTGTATTTTATGTTTGTATTTCTAAGGTACCATTTAGTGGTGTGAAAGGAATAAAAATTATTATTATCCTGTTAACATGTAGGATTCCATCTCAAGATCCAATTATCAGCGAGTTCTTAAGTAACATGGCTTAAAAAGCTACATATACAATTAAATTCAAGATTTCAAAAACTAAATCTAAATATGCCCAACTATCCTAAATTTACATCAGTTACTAATTTTGGTGTTAGCATCATATTTGATTGAGAATTACAATAAATTGATACCAGACCATGAAAAATTCAAACAGTAATATATATATATATATATATATAAATAAAAGAAAGTACATTTGTAAAAACCAAATTACTTTATTATTATTCACAATTCATCTACATACATGTACATGTACCAATGATTTAGGAATGTGACAAATTCAATACAACATACGATAATACAAAACAACATTCAAAGAAAACTGGATTTAACAATATATGGGTCGGGCCAGTAACAAATAACCTTATGTTATTGGCATGGCTTAATTTAACCCGACAATAGCCTAACCCTTAACGGCCCAATGAGAGTAGTCTACCAATGCATTTTCCAACAATTAATGTATATTAGGTAATTCCACTGGTTTCTTGTATAAATTTTGATTAACTTAAATCCATTTCCTTTGATGCCACACAAGGATACACATGTATACTAATTTCAAAATAGATTCATAATTATATTTATAAGTAATTTACCAAATCTAATCAATCATAATCAGTACTTGCAAAACTATGTATACAGCTAGGTAATTCTAATGTTATAATAAAGTAACAAATTCTAATAATATCTATATATATATCACTATAAGAAATATTAATATATCCTCAAGGTGTCCATGTGTTTGTATGTTTTGTAGCTTTTTTAATTATGTACATGCAATAAAATCTAAAATAATATTCTCAGTTGCCAATTCAAGATATGGATCAGCTATAGTTGCTGTGAACCTGGACAGTTGTGCATTACTACTCTAGCTGGTAGGATGCTATCATATATATCCTTAGCCCTCTCAGGATTAAAACCTTTTGCATGTTATAGCATTGTCCTGTATCAAACTTCCTCATTTTAAAAATATTATATATATATATTTATATATATATATATTACTTTCCCAGAATAAACCCTTTCATTTTCTATATGTCCACTATTTGTTTGCATTTCCATTCGCATTTGGTTCTTCTTTTCCTGCATTGAAATTTGTACTTTCAAAATGTTATCTGACCACTGATCTATAAAATGACTGGTGAGAATAAATATGGAACTAATAAATGTACTAAATGCATAATTATTATACATATACATGTACTACATAAGCTCTAGCAATAAAGATGGAGAAGAAAAGAATGACGAGCCATTCTCAGGAGAAGAAAATGTATTTTTCTCGAAATGATAGACATGCAGTCATCTAGATGGTAATGTACGTTGTCTCAAGGTAACAAATGTTGCTGGATTTATGCTACAGTACCAGGCCTATAGGGTTTCAATATGTAGCTGGCATATTCTATGAACTATAGCCAGAGAAATAATTAATCCTAATCCTCTTTTTATATTATTTTTAACATAGAGTCTTACATGCATTGTCTGGGTAAAGTAGCCAGCAGAAGAACCAGAGTAGCTGCCAGAGTTCGCCAGTTTCTGATGACATCCCTGCTACACTGACTTTATGATTTCACCTATTGTTTTAAGAGCAAGTTTCAAATAGGAAAACGTTATTTTGTTCAGCTAGGTACCAATAAACACTGATACCACCAGATTCTGTTACTGAATGTGTTGACAACACCATAGCATTTCAAATGATTGCAGCCAATGGGAATTTATAACCAAAACTTTTGCTCACTGAATGTACAAAAAACAATAGTGACGTTTCAAGCATAATTTTCTTCCTATATTTATCCCTAGAATGCATGGCTATGCAGCCTTATTTATTTATGTATTTTATAGATCCTTTCAGCTTGCCTGTTTGTTGTCCCATATTTCAGACCAATTGTGAAAGCTCTCCTGGTGATTCAGTACTTTTTATTATTATTCTAGTAATGTATGCATTTCCTCTTGGGATAAAAGAAACATTACTCAAGGTTAAAATTAGGTGGTCTGAAATGGGACAATTAACAAAGACAATTGACAAGTTGAAAGGGTCTAATGAGCAGGGTCCCTATTACCAATAAAATATTTTGTTACCATCACCTCACTGACTCTTGGAAAAGCAAAAAAAAAAATGAAAGTATTAAGACTGACCCAATTTGTTGGGAAAATATAATGGCAAAAAAGGATAAAGAATTATTTTTTCAAACAACACCTCTCTTCCATTTTAGTTTCTTGTCTATCTCATGCAAATTGTCATGCAATAATTAGTACCGAAAAAAGTAGGCAAGGAATACATTTTTTTTTATGAGACTAATTCAAGCTGACTTGATTGTTATTACTGACCGACCAACCCACCCTCACAGGCTAGTAGGTATGGGTGATGGTAAACAAAACATTTTATTGGGATGGCCTAATCATCAATCCTTAATTATTTAATTCATATGTTAGTTATTGCCCATCCTGGGAGCTCATCTGGGGCTGACCGACGCGAGGGAAGTTCTGCATCCACTCTAGGCAGGATGCGGTCCTTAGCCCTCTTTGTCAGTCCTTTCTTGTAAACCTTGTCCAGCTTCCCCTTCATCTTTTTCACTTTCCTGGTTTCCCAGGCCAACCTCCTTACTTTATAACCAACCACCTTTGGATTTCCTTCCTCATCTTCTTCATAGCTGCTTTCCTCACTGCTCATGGCATCAGCTCTCAGCATTTCTGCTGCCTGCCCCTTCTTCTGAATGTCCCAGTTTACTTTGTCAAGTGCTAACGTTCTGCGGGTTAGTTTCTGAAAACAAGCACATATAATATATATCAGCATTTACCTTAATTACCGGTATTTATTTTTACCAAGCATAAAGCAAAAAGTCTTTAAAGCGACCAACCCCAATCCCTTTCACGCTCAGTCTCAACCTTATGTCAGAGCCATTTGATACATGGGGTATTAATTGATAAAAAATGGGCTCATATATACAGTATATGCAATTTTAAAATGTCATATTGTTTGTATATATTGAACAAATAATATGTTTTCCATTTTTCGTAAGTTACAAAATAATGCACACTTGCAGGCATGGTCTTGAGAAACAGTGGATGCACAAGCAGAATAAGAGTGCATGCATTTAGCAACTTTTCAATAACCCCAAAACTTCATTGTTCAGTGCCCAGGTAGTGCTTAAAGGGAACCTCGGCTGAAAAACAATGTTTGCTCTCAAGTGTTTGTTATAGATGCCGAAGTCTGTTTCTGTGTTTGTCTCCAGTAAATTGTACACTAGATGTCATTTATGCAACAATTTCTCTGTCGATAAAACTCATTTGAATTTCCTGCACGCCGCCATCTTGAATTGTATGATGTCACAGTGTTGCCTTATTGTCAGAAAACAATAGCTCTTTTGATATGCGACAATAGGGCAACACTGTGATGTCATGATATCCAAGATGGCGGCATGCAGGAAATTCAAATGAGTTTTATCGAGAGGAAAATCGGTGCATAAATGACATCTAGTGTACAATTTACTGGACACAAACACAGAAACAGACTTACCGGTAGGCATCCATAACAAACACTTGAGAGCAAACCTTGTTTTTCAGCCGAGGTTCCCTTTAAGGTAGCTTGAACAGCCCAGAGCACTGGGTCACACATATACATGTAGCGAACTAAAGGGGAGGGAGGAAGGGAAAGCTGAAAGCAAACACATGGACTTGCAAATGATCATGACTGGCTAGTGAACTTCAAACCACAAGCAAAAACAACCAAAGTGTCCAGGATGAAAACCAACCCAGGGCCATGTGAGCATATCACAGGGCCCTCAGTAGTTGCTGGATATTTAACCATGTCTGATTTACATTTAGACCACTTGAAATCAATTTCCCATCAAGTAAATAGTTGAACTGTAAACTATTTCTTAGTTTGAGTGTTGCATCTATGATGTACATGTATAGAGGATTCTATTTCCAATATGCTAATTATGTGACATCATGTGAGGCTTCATTTATTATATTACACAAAAATGTGCTGACAGAGAATATTTTTTTCTTAAAGTGCCAACAAGTGAAAAAAATTGACCCTGTTTTTATTTGATTTCATTAAATTTTAGTCTTCCCTTAGTCATTTTTTGCAATTAAAAATAAATTTGGAGAGCGTGAACATTATTTCTATTTGTGTCGAAGTCAGGCATAATTATCAAAATTATGCAACAATTTTTATGCCGTTAAAGGCAATGTTAATCACATGCTGGCAAGGCTCCTTCAAGTAAGACATTCAGAATGAGAATTAGACAAAAAAGTGTGTGTATTGTATTATTTACATTGAAAGACAAATATAGATGTGCAAACCACTTGACATCAGGCATGTAATTTAAGCATGTCATTAACATCATAAAATTTGTTGCACGATTATGCTTGGAGTGACTTCAACATGAAGAAAAATAATGTGGCTGCACAAAATGACTAAGAGAAATATAGATTTTTTTCACTTCATAGGCACTTTAACATCCATGTTTGCACCTTTAATATACATGTACATGTAGCTCAGTGTTTTTATCACATATTTTGTAAAAATCAGAAAGTTTCATTCATAAGGTGAAAGAAATTACCTTTCGTTGGCCTCACATGACATCACATACATGTACTTAAGAAATAGAAAACATTTGCTGTGTTTCTATAGATTTATAGAAACACGAGTGGGAGTTTGGGAGAACGAGAAATGGCAGTGGGAACACGAGCACGAAGAACAAGTGTTTCTTCCAAACTTCCACAAGTGTTTCTGTAACTCTATAGAAACAAGGGGAAATGTTTTCTATTTCCTTTATGAAATAAGTACCCAAAGAAAATAAGTACTAGCGTGCTCAGCTTTCTATAGAGTTATAGAAACACAGCTTTCAGCCAATCAGAGTGCACGTACTATCAAATATATTATAAAATTAATGTTATTAGCAGATTGGAAATAGAAACCTCTAACTTAATATATGTATCTATAGACCCAACATTCAAATCTAGAAATATTTTACAGTTCAACTATTTATTACTTGATGGAGAATCGATTTCAAAAATAAAAAGGGCTCATAATGCACTTTAACAAAATTAAATAATCACCTCTCTTTGTCGCCCATTTGCTCTACTTCTCCGCTTGTGCTCTTCGTAGCTGTCACTCTGTTTTAACTTGTTCGTTTCAAAACAGGAGAGGTAATACCTCTGTAAAGCAGCTGTATGATGAACATAAATAAAACAAATTACATTCAGGGGGCTGAACATATACATGAATGTACAATCATTTATATGAATACTGTTTCATTATGAATTGGTTACCCTTTGGGTGGATGGTTTCATTAGCCATTTTGTGATCTACAAAAGGACTGGGACTGATTGTGTAAATTTAAATGAATTCAAAACAAATTTAAAATAAAAGGCCACATGAATCAGAAGGAAAGGTGCAAGCAATCGTGGACAGCTCAAATCACTAGATACAAGTCGTACAATTTTGAATACTGCATGCATGGTGCTAATCATTAACACATTATGTACAAGAAAATCCATAATTAAAAAAACATTACCTTCCATGACTGCCCTAGTCCAAGGGCACTTTTCCTCTCCACCTTGTTCATGAAGAACTCCATTAATGACTCTTTGAAAAGTCAAGCCATTATTTTGCGAACCAACACTGGATAGAGCAAAAAGTTAAAATAGATTGATCCACATGTAAATTAAATTATAATATTATTGCAATGATTATTAATTACAATGTAAATCTTCTATGACTATATAATTAAGGAAGCTGGGATGGCTACTTGGTACTTTATTTAGGCATTTTTGAGCAAGGCTTAATAGTGTAGAGGGAGGGAGACTTATTCAAGTTTAGAATCTTTCTTTACCAGACTCTGAACTGCTCTTTGTATCAACTTAAAAACATGCACAGTATGTATGAGTCATCACGAAATGAATAGAGCTGAGAAATATATGGCAGTACATATCAAAGAAATATAGTAAAATCATCTAAACCAAAACCTACATGTACACTGTACAGTGTAAGTAATTATGTATAGTACATGACTTTATGCATGCACCTGATTCATATCTCATGGAGTTATGGAAAGAACAACTGGTAACAATGGTATCAGAGCAAGACCAGTTATATAATTGTCCCAAAGATTGCAAAAATACAGGAGCCAGTCAGGATTTTCTTAGTGTCTATCATTCTGCACTTGTGTCATAAGTAAATTAATACTATTTTTCTCCATCGGCTGCAGATGTTTCTCTCCTATGACAAGCTACATTAGGGCAACTGGCCTCACTTTGATGCAGTTATGAATAAGGTCATGCATGTTTTTACATGAAAGCAACTTAAAGTGCCAATGAAATAAAAACAAAATTATATTTTATGTACAGTGTATCTTCAGGGTTATTGTCATTAGAAGCTGACAACCAGCAAATTCTTGTAACTGCCTGTGATACACTATGCAGCCTCTTATTTCAATTTCTACTGACAATCCTGGTGTTATAAAATTCTAGTCTTTCCTCAGTCATTTTGTGCAATTAAAAATCAATTTGGAGAGCACAAACATATTTTTATGTCAAAGTCAGGGATATCACGCAACAATGTTTATGCCATTAAAGATAATGCTAATCACATGCATAACGTCATGGGGTTTACAAGATATGACCAACAGCATTAGGTTTCTCTTAGTAAGACATATTTTAACAGAATGACACTCGGGCAAACTGGACTGTATTTTGTACTATACAAATGAAAAACTCATGACATCACACATCTGATTAGCATATATATTGAATGGCATATAAATTGTTGCCTGATTTTTGCAATAATATTATAATTATTATTCTGCCTTTGTCTGGGGCAGTCATGCATAGTCAGTGCATTAATGCATCCATACTAAACTCTGGTTATATATAATCCAAGTCCGTCTGCAAAACAGTATGCATACATGTACACAAAATATTGTTCTGGACCACCAGCAAAGTACATTGTACTGGGTTTTATGCAGGCGATTGTGATTGGCTTTTAAAAATGCTCATTCTTACATGTTGTGTGACTCAGTGGCCATTCAACTGTTACCTGCAGCCTCGTGGAGATTGTTATGACAGGCAGTTCATGTCAGAAGCCACTCGGGTGAAACTGGTTGTTTGCATGTGAGTCAACTGTGTGCTTGGGATTTCTCGCCCTAAACAACCACATCATTTCCCTGTGTTTTGCTAATGAAGAAGGTTAAATTTGAATCAATCCATATCTGCTGTTTGTTTAGCTTTCAACTGAAATTTATTGAGCTTTTGGAACGAGACACAGGCATATGAAATGAATTTAAAGCATTTGAGATTATAATATGAAATCTACAAATTAGTCTCATCCCAAACCGTGGGGATTGGTAAGTGCAGACATTTGTCTTGTCAAGCATTGTACATGTGATGATCCAAACAAAGGCTAACTGGTAACAGGGTGGTGACAGGTCAATGGCCAGTCAGAAGACATGTAGGAATGAGGATTTTCAAAAGCCAATCACAATTGACTACACATAATCCAGTACCTCGCTGGGGGTCCAAAATAAGCTGTTGTGTACTGTTTTGCAGACAGACTTAACCAGAGTTTAGTTTGGATGCGATGCAGGCTAGTCATTCACAAAGTCCTCGCTTTTGTCAATAAACATGAATCTAATATGTAATGTAGGTTTCCTTCGGTAGTGCTGAAAAAAAAACTGCAGATGTTTTTCATAACATGGATATTTGCAAGACTGAGAGAAGATTCAATTGAAGGGCTGTGTGCAACAAGGGCATATGTGACTCTTGAACACATTCTAAATTCTCCCTTAGAAAACAAAGAAATTGAAGGAGAATTCAGAAATATGTGATCAGGAGTCACTTACACCCTTTTTGCAAACAGCCCTTCAATTGAAAATGGCAGTAAAACAAGGACACATTTCTGGTCAATTATCAATATGGATGGGGTACTGCGGGAAGACACTTAATTTTGATGTTTGTGACTTTGCATTATGTGTCTATGCAAGCGACATCAAATTGCACACAAAAAATAATTTGACTTCCAGTTGCCATCTACATGTATCCATGGCCATGACTTTATTAATGTCTTGTTTATGCTCTTTCATGCCTGACCCCTCTAGAGGCTGATATAAAGTTGCAATTAATGCCCCACTCCTGGGATCTTATCTGGTATGATGTACTATTCCCACAGATTAATGTTAAATAATACACTTACACTTCATCAAGGAAGAACCCATGAAAATCATCCTTCTCAAGTTTTATAAACTTTTCTCATAGACCTCTGAAAAATAAGAGTACATGTAGTAGAGGGTTTCAACAATTTTGAATTAAGAAACAATCTGAGTGTGTAAAAACTAGGCACAATTCTATTGTTCTGATGCAATTCGCTTTTTCCATTTTAGAATTCTCTCTTTTTCATACTCATAATTCATCAACCATGTAAATAATAACTTTCTTAAATAAAATCCACTGAAATAGTGTTTAAAACTAACCCACTCTCCTTGTTTGTGAAAACATTTAGTCCAATCAGAAGAGTCCAAAACAATAACCAAGAAAGATTTTGATTTTAAATTTTAAACCCACAGAATATTCTTCAACATTTGATAGATTTGTTGTTTCAGCCAATGAGGTGGCATGGGAGATTGAAACTATGCCACATTTAGCACCTTTCTGTACCTACTATGCCTACCACTTGACGTGCGGACCATCATATATATGCACCTATCAATGTTAAGCCCGAGGGGGAGAGGGGTGGGCAAGAGGTCAGGGATGTGACAGAAAGGGCTATCCAGAGGGTGCAGATTTTCACATACACTACCTGCCCCAGGGTGGGGTTATTTATAGGAAACATAAGGAAGATAGGGCTGGTGTAGGGTAGGGATTTTATATATTTTTGACCAAATGTGTTGTCCCATTAGGGTGTGGATTAATTGACTTTTTTTGGGAGAATTAAAATGTCAAATCCCTACCCCTTATACTTAAGTACCTGAAACATTGTCATATATCAATACATTTATAATTTAAACAAAACAATGGTTCTGGAATTGAACAACATGCATGGATGCCTACAGGATCTAGGAATGCAAAGAACGTGTCGAAATTAGTAAACACTGTATCTTTAAAACTGAGGGAACGGCAATTTTTCGAAAATTATAATTGTAATTAATTCAACACAGTTTATGGGCTGGCAGGCAATTAAGTATGTGGAGCCTGTAAAAACAGCCAAATCTCTGTATCTTGCATCAATGGGCTCCCCAAAGAAGGTTCTTTTCCAGTTTGTGGCAGTGCCCAAGCCCGTTGGAGCAAGAACAAAATAAGACTGCTGTTTTCACAGGCTAGCTGGCAACCACTCAAAACTGCAGTGTATACATGTATGTTAAATTTAGAGATTTCAAAATATGTTACATTATGAACATAAAACTTGGGCTGTTTTAGTGTTTACTAAGTTTGGCATGCTCTTTTCATTTCTGGCACCATGTTGTTCTAGCAGAAAACAGTCAAGAAATACAGGAGATGTACAAAATTCAAAAAGATCTTCTGGAAAAATACCAAAATGAAGATATTTTCAGCCCCGAATGGCCGATACAGTAACCTCTGTTAATATTTGGTAAATATCTCATTCTCAGTGCCTAGCTATGCCAAAATATTATAATACATTCTTTAGTACTTTTCCCGCCTTTTCCATGAAACACGAGAAATTAAAGACAAGAAGGATATATATATCAACTCCAACTATTAATGCACATTTCATTCGCATAAACACAGTTTCACTGAAAATCATATCATATTTACTTACTCTGCAAGAGGGAGGCACAACGATCCTCCTGGCCGCACGGTCGTAGCCACGAGGAAACCCTCCCGACCTTCTTCTTCGGTTCCTTGTTTGGCTTGAAGCTGGCTGGTTAGATATTTCCTCTAGCTTGTCTTGCAGTTTCTTCAACACCACCTCTTGCGCTTTACTCCTGTCCGATATCTCCTTCCTCATCGCCCTGTTCTCCTCTGCCAGCGATCTGTTGCTCTGGACCACCTCCTCGAGATAAACTAGGTACTGATCGGGAAGTTCGGCCATAGCCTGAGCTTGATCTTCGTAAGCCATTATATACGATTATAAACCGAACAGAGAAAGAAATGCTACAAAAATGTATAAACAGTAGAAAAGCAACCAGGAAGAATATTTGCAGTCCAAAATACAAGTTCGAATAAAGATATTGGAATTTTGAAACGTTTAGGAAGAAACTTACTTAGAGTTTGCCTGTATATACGCAGACCTTCGTAACTGGGAACTGAAATCGAACTTGCTCTCTTTCAAAAAGAGCGCAATTTTCAACGTTTTTGACTGTTGAGTCAATATTTAACTTTACATCAGCTTTGGCGAATCAAATGTAAGGATTACGGCCGTACTTTGGCCGCACGTGAAACTCATGCTGGATCACATGAAAGAATGTAAACAGATATTTTGTGAAAACGTCACATATGTTGAGCCTGCAGGATTTTGTAAGCGCTCAATCAAGATAATGGCGCGAAAAATCCGTAAGATTGCCGCGCACTCGACGCAAGTATAACTATAACTATCTTTTTAGCGTTTTATATTCGATTCGTAGCCGAAATAGAAGCTTTCGTACCCAGAGACACTGCAGAAGTAACTCTTTACGTATATTTTCATTTGATCAAGCTGTTAAACTGCTATTTAGTGGTTTTGAGCAGCATATTGTGCGAGCACTGTGACAGAGCTTGCTGACAATAGGTCAATTGGAGATATGCTTGAGGGTGAAAATAACGAGAGATTGGCGGGTAAGCGAAAGAGGAATATTAATTTAGTTCGAAAGAAAAGGCTTCGAAGGAATCAAAAAAAGAAAGAAGATTACAAGAAACTTTCAAGGAAGGATCGAAGGACCAAACTGTCGCAAAAGCTTTGTACAAAGTTCAAAGAAGAGGTAACTGCCCTCCAGCAAAAGCTACAAACAAGCCAACTTAGCTATAAGAAAGAAAGACAACTATCTGCATATTGCTGGAAGAAATGGAAGGAGGAAAATAAATTGAAAAGCAGTCACGAAGGAAGAAGGTAAACAAAAATTCTAAACTTTTTAAGAACCGACTAAACACTAAGATTAAGAATACGTGTGTGTTTTAAAATAGGGTCTGTCTTTATGATTTATTAATTTGTGAATGTATCGCTGTTCCCCAGCCATATCAAGAGAATCAATCGTGATAATTTAAAAGGAGATGATAAACATCCATTTGAATTGGGTAAAGGCTGCTTCGGCAACTGTATCAAGATGGAATATAGAGATATAACTGTTGCTGTAAAACAGTTTGAGACACATGTCAAGGCATCATCTGTTCTCTGGGAGGCCTCAGTAATAAATCAGTTGGATCACCCAGGTACATGGTAATACTGTATTAGAATTAGATATATACTATAGATACATGTAGGTAATCATACGGTTTTGAGTGCAATTTGGGATTAATTTGCACGAGTGGGTTTTTCAAAGAGTTTCAAAATTGCATGAGCTAGTGCAATTTGAGCTCTTTGAAAAACACAAGTGAATATTAATCCCAAATTGCACGAGAAAACCGTATGATTACTTGTTAACCATATACTCATACTGATTTTGAATACAGTGCAATTTGGGATTAATTGCAGTAGTGCAATTGAGGATTAATTGCACTGCTCTTAGCCAATCCAGATCAAGAGATTTTGTTGTGCATATGATTACTACTTATGCAATGCTTTCGAGTGGTATACCATGAAATATCCCATCAGGGACTTGATTTTTACTCCAGCCAGTAGCTATAGGATGTGCCCAAGTCAAAATTTTGCCGTGTTTTTATATATTTTTTGTGTTGCGAGTTAGTTCAACTACAGTGGTAATTGTTTTGACTTAGATTAAGTAGCATATTGGTAGGTTAAAATAAATAAGCTGAGTTAAAATCACACAGAGATTGACCGGTAACATATATATGTATATTTAACAATAATTATTGAAGGGTTCTGTGCAAGAATGGTAAGTGATTTCAGATCAAATTCCAAAATTCTCCTGATCATATTCTGTTTTCTAAGGGAGAATTTAGAGCTTCATCAAAAGTCAGTTACGCTTATGATGCATGGACCCTTTCAGTTATTCCCAAAAGTGGAGGTGAATAGTGTTGGAAATTTACCAGTGCCAAAGTAAATATCCATCACTAGTCACCGACACTGAGAGGAATAAATTATTGCTGTAGTATAATATTTTTATTGTACTTATACACACAAATGAAATACCCAGCTTCCGATAGACTTCTTTAGCTTGCCTCGATGTTGTTCCATTTCAAATCTTTTGGGAATAACATTCTTTGTTTGAAGTATCTCCATATCAACGTAATTTCCAATGCATTAACAAGAAATAAAGAAACTATACCCAAGGGAATGGTCACATATCCTGAAATGGGACAACATTGAGTTAAGCTATTAGAGTGGTAAATTGCAAATTTACAGTTCGAAAAGCTATTGGTATGTGTAATAGCATGATCTGGGGTTTCTGGAAAACCCGAATAGCGAATACCGAATAGTGCGAATAGTCACGAATAGTGGCGAATCGTAAATATAAGTTAAAGATTAATACTTACAGAACGTAAGTCCTTCAACGAGTACGAACCTAGACGAACCTGACGAGAGAATCACTGTCAACACTTGCCATTTTGTTTTCCTCATGTAACTCAGTTCCATGGATGGGTTACCTGTGGCACTCGAAAGCGAGGCTGATCATGGCGCATGAAGAAGATATTGTTCGAAGTTCCCTGCTAGCAGAGGTAGACAGAGAGAGACCTCTGCTAGCAGGGAACGTTAGAAAGCAACTTTGCCGAAATGTTGAAGAAAATAATAAAACAGCAAACGTTTACTACATACGTCATCATGCACCTGACAGACCTAGTTGGGTTCCCTGTGGCCTCCGGTTTAGGTCAGCGATCACCAAAGACCGCCTGGGAATGCTTCGAGTTTGTAGACATTTCTTTTTATAATAGTTTTTTTCGGATAGCGTGTTTTAAGTTTTCCATACATTTCTCAGTAAATTTTCTCGCAGCCTTCGACTCGTTGTTACAGACAAATGTATGGTAAACTGAAAACACGATTGCACGCTTTCCAGCGCAGCAACATCCATCAAATTTTGATAAGTTTTAAAATAGTCTTTTACCAGACAGTGAATATTTCAGAAATTCGATTTTACTGAATTTCTATAACGGGACCTGAAACAACCATAGGGGCTGATGAATTAAGCCAGGACCCGGCTAATCCATAGATGAAATTGGAATTTAGCGTGTTGGTATTTGTGGAGGGAGGGAAACCGGAGGACCCGTAGAAAAATTCTCGGAGCAACTGCTCTATTAAATTGAGGAATTATAATAGACCCTTTCAGCTTGCCTGTTTGTTGCCCCATTTCAGACCACGTGATATTTCTCCAGAGGATTCAGTACTTTGTTTTCCAATTATAGAAATTGGTACATTTCCTCTTGGGATACAGACGCATTTAATGCGTACTCAAGGGAAAGGTCACGTGGTCTGAAATGGGCAACAAACAGGCAAGCTGAAAGGGTACGCTATCCGAAAAAAAATCGGCGCAAAAAAGAAGAAAGAACTAAAAAGAAATAGCTACAGCACGAGGAATTCCAAGGCTGTCTTTGGTGAAACCCAACTACGTCTGTCAGGTGCACGATATGTAGAAAACGTTTTTCTCCAACATTTCGGCAAAGCTGCCTTCTAACGATATCGATTGGCCTCGCTTTCGAGTGCCACAGGTAACCCATCCATGGAACTGAGTTACATGAGGAAAACAAAATGGCAAGTGTTGACAGTGTGATTCTCTCGTCAGGTTCGTCTAGGTTCGTACTCGTTGAAGGATTTACGTTCTGTAAGTATTAATCTTTAACTTATATTTACTATTCGCCACTTCGCGCTATTCGCTATTCGGGTTTTCCTGAAACCCCATGATCTGTAGTATTTGGCATATTAAATACCACAGTGATATTTTCGAAATTGTTTCAGTAATATCATGAGCTGCAAAGTAGTTAGTGATAATATTAGGAACAATTTTGAAATACCATGAGTGGTATTTGTATGCCAATTGTCACTGCAAATCATGCTATTGTCTGTTTATAATAAGACCTTAGAAATTTACTGAAAAAGACAATCAGAAGTTGTTGGGTGCACCAAGTTTGTTTACTCATTTGAGTGAAGTGTAAATTTGAAAATCCTGTGTGTGATTGAACATAATTATAAATATAACTGTACTTCTCATTGGCTTAGCACCGAGGGGTTAGGTAATCCAACCCTGTGATCAAAATTTACTAATAGAAAGTTAAAGTTGCTTAAAACAAATCAATGTAATGGTACATGTAAAACAGTATGCAAAGTTGTCATAATTTTTAATCATGTTTATTTTTAAAAAAACAAGATTTCTTCCCATGCAAACTTAGGGGGCTTAGGATTCCTGTGGCATTTGTTGTATATAGATTGTTTTGTATAAATTTCCAGCAATAATTGGAATTTAGGTTGGTTTTTGAGCAATGAATGGATGCACAATTTCATTTATTATGGGTTCTTTCTTTCTCTTTAAGGACTACCACTCTTACTTGGAGTATGCACGACTGGCAATCCTTTGTTAATGGTCACACAGTTCCATGGTGTTTATGGTAAGTGTGTTACCTTATCCAGTGCTCTCAGAACCCCATTGTGGAAAGCAATTACAGAACTGGCAAGAATTTTCAAAGAAACAGCAGAGGCACTTCAGTATGTTCACCATAAAGGACTGCTGCACAATGATGTTAAGGGTGACAATGTCATTATAACAAAAAGCGCGAGTTACCACCCAGTTCTTATTGATTTTGGCAAATGCAGGAGAACTGTGGATGCCAAACTGTATAGGCTCAACAAAGAAGAGCAACAAATGTATCGCAAACGTCACTGGCACATTGCTCCTGAGTTAGTAAGGGGTACACACAAACAGTCTTATGAGAGTGATGTTTTTTCTTTTGGTGCCATGATCAACATTGTTTCTAAATATAGATGTTTAAAGGATATATCCATGGAATGCATGAATGAAAGCCCAAGTAACAGACCAACACTTACATCTGTTCAAGACAAACTACTTAAATTAATGAGTGCAGTCTGAGTGAATAGTATCATTTCCTTTTACTGTCAGATTATTCATTTTCTGTTGCTGCCATAGCACTTGGCAATTTCTTGGGCTAAGTCATGACTATATATGTATAGTTATTACCAACTAATCTTGGAAAGAGACACAAATTGAAGTGCTGTGTGTCACAAGGTCCTAAGTGACTCCTGATCATGTTCTAAATTCTCCCTTAGAAAAGAAAGAACTTGAAAGAGAATTTAGAATGCGACCAGGAGTCACTTAACGCCCTTGTGGCACACAGCCCTTCAATTAGTAATTAATATCTGAGGTCACATTAGTCTCATTCACAGCCATTTCTAGGGTTGTCACACAAAACACTAGACCCACTAATAGCTGCTTATTAGGGAGTTTTCATTATTAATGGCTGGAAATCTCTGTCACCCTCATTCCCAGATGGGATTTGAAATTGTACTGTTAATTTGTGCATCCTATTGCATTGTTCCATCAAAGTCTCCAATAAACGAAAAAAAAGAGCTCAGTATTGGTATAATTTCCTGCACCAATGCATTTATCTGTCCTGTGGTTATGTGCCTTTGATCACAAGCTTAGAGAATACCATTTTGTATATCCAGAAAAAAAAAGCGGTCATCCAACATTTTTCAGATTTACTAAAATGCTGGTTCCCTGTGTTCTGGAGACTATGCTAAAGATAAATAAGGGCTCTGTGCAACAAGGGCATAAGTGACTCCTGTTCGCATTCTAAATTCTCCTTCAGATTCTTTGTTTTCTAAGAGAGAATTATATTTGAATGTGATCTGGAGTCACTTATTCCCTTGTTGCACACAGCTCTTCAATTGTCTTGGGATTAATTACAACAACAATTTCATTAAATTTTACAGTTAAATTTTATTTCACATGACAGGAGGTAAAATCTTTGATGACCCACTTCAGAACTGCATGGCCAATAAGAATTCAGTTCTCAGAATCCAAGAGCCATTTGTGCCAGAACCTTCTGGTAGGAAGACTAGGAAATCAAATATAGATAGAGCCTAAACTTGAAAAAATGATATGACATTGGTACTTCAAATACCCTGTGTCTTTGTGAGCAGAGAGATGAGAAACCTCTGCTCACAGGGTATACTTCAAATTATTAGCTTCATTTGCATTCTGTCATTAGTTTTTCTCAAGAAAGCAGATAGTTTAGAATAACTCATTTGTTTTGATGCTGTACTGATGAGCTTGAAAATATAGCCAAGCATGTTGTGTAATGTATCATTGTAACCGAGACAATGGAAGTCCTCTTTGTAGACTGTCTCAGGGATATCAAATCTTTGTGGGAAAATTTGACTCTTAATTTACTCATTTAAAGAGCCTTAGCCAGAAATAGTTGATTTGGGTGCAGTAGTGTCTAATACAACCATTTTTGGGTGATCTTTGGCTGTAATATTCAGTTGTTTTTCAGGCTTTAGATATATGTAATCCTTGCAATCTTATTGAATATATATTTTTAATTTTTAATAAGTGGAGCTACATGTATCATAAAAACAGAAAAATGAACAAACTAGAATTGGCTTTTGACTTAAATGTCATTGAAATTTGATCCCTGAATAAACGAAAATGGCAGATGATTATAAATTTATATGTCAGTCATTTTGTTTCCCACTTTGACCTTTAAATAATAGATAACTGGCTAGGGCTTATATACGGTTTCAAATATACACTGTAACAACATGTTTCTGGAGTTTATTAAACATATTTGAATAACAGTTTGCTTCATAAACAAGTTTTTTTTATATTTCAACTGAAATGAGTGAGAAGCAAAAATTTTCTTTCCCAGAGATTTTTAGACTTTCAAAACAAGGAACTTTGTGTTGGTTTCAAATGTAAGAAACTTCTACAATGTGGTTATTAATGGGGCAAGCGTTTTACGTAACGACCGAAATAATAACAAAATATAATGCATGCATCTTAAACATGTACTAGAAAAGAACATACTTAGTACTTGTATGTGATACAACACAGCCTCTTATTTTGTAAATCATACCTAATGGGCAATCAAGTTAACCAATTTAATGTAGAAGCTCTTGCTTACTGTTCTTATTACCATTTTCATTGAAGACTGACGGTGTGACCCTGGGACTTTAAAGTCTCATCTTTAATTTAGCCGACTGTCAATCAAATCAGAGTCTTGTCTCAAACAAAGCTTTCAAACATGTACCGCCTAGACTTATTAATTCTGAGTGGTACAAGTTTGATTAATGGTTGGCTGAATTGAATTTTACAAACAAGACTTGCAACTTCCAGGGTCACACTTCTACAAAAACGGTAATAAATGGTACAATAACTGGGAAATACACAAGGAAACTATGTACATGTATTACTACCTAGCTTGCTTGCTACATGTATAGTTAGTGGCATAAATCCAAAGTCCAGATCATAACACTTAATTGCTTATAAACTCACTTTTTGGTCCATATGGTCTTGGGCCAGATTCATGAAACATCCAGCTAAAACCTTGTATGTATCAGAATTTGTTTATTAACTAATTATAGGCTTTAATATTCCAACAACATTAAGATACAAGACCAGAGCCGGGTTGTTCAAAGCCTGATTAGTGTTAATCCTGGATTAACTCTGCACATAACCTATTGGTTGTCATGGAAATTAACCCTGGGATTAGCACTAATCGGGCTTTGAACAACCCGGCCCAGGACTATTAAAAAGTGCCCATAACCTCCAAAAATATTATTTTTTGATAGAAACTTTAAACCATTCTTTAGAACTTAAAGCCAAAATGGGAGGCTAAAACTCAACTGTCATTTAGTTACAGCCTTTCAAAGTTGATGTGTATGTAGTAAGGCATCCTTCCAATTCCATACAAACATCTCTTATTTCTGTGACTCTTGAAAGCTCAGCACATGGCAAATATCCAAATGGAGTTTATTTCTTACTGATTATACTATAATAAGACACTTTTCCTTTTTGAATTCTTTTTCTTATTCAGATCCTTTGACAATAGCAAGACAATGGTCTAAATTAGACTAACAAAAGAAAGTGCAAAGGATTCTGGTAGTTGTATTAAAATGAAGTCTGATTGATGTCACAATTCTGTGTTTTTTTAGTCACAGGAAGCGCGGCTGAAGGCTGTGGGCTTCCTGTGGTGAAGCTACTCGTGTGAAGCGCAAGGAGAGTGCATATGCGACCAACCCGGCCCCAGGCCACCCCCTACTTCAAAATAATACCACAGGAAGCCCAACCCTAAATTTCTTTAAAAAAAGCAAAAACACTAGTTGCCTGCAGAGGAGGCTAGCCAGGGCTAAAAATAATGGCCAGTCAGTTGCCGGTCAAGATCAGTATTTGGTTGAAACTGTAGTAACATTGACCGGTCAAAATGACAGGCAAGGCAAAGATTTGACCGGACAACTTCGGATTCTGGCCGGACATTGTCCGTTGACCGGCCGTTATTTTTAGCCCTGCTAGCCCTTGCCAAGACTTGCACTGACTAACATCTGGAGCCCAAAATGGATGTTTCCCTAACTTTGACGTCACTAAAATAGTCTAGTATAATTTTCCACTTTAATTTTGTTGAATTCTTAGTCAGGCTGATATACAGAATCGATGTAAAAAATGTTTTTGGGGTTATAGGCACTTTAGCAGAATTGTATGGTAAATAAGGAACAATTATTTGAAGTGGTCTTTATTTGTTGTACATGTACCAGAAACATAAGGGAGTACAGTATATGGAAAATACAGTCTTGTCTAGCACAACAGCATAGTTTAAGAACCTGGCTGCTATTGTATTCCTTATATGGTACTTTTTATTTGTCAAATAATCTGGAGCATAGTCCTGAAGAAAAGAATGACTGTCACAGTCGTTTCAACTCCCTAATGTGTTTCTGGTTGTACTGATAAGCTGTGGTTACACAAGCAATTTTTTTTATTACAAGCTGTGCATGCATGGTGGAAATCGCATGTGTAGCCATAATTGCAAGGGTGATGCTATAGATGAAAAAATACCCCCAAAATTGAGAAATTAAGTAGGCTTTTAAGAGTTATTTATAAAAACGGTAAACTTTTAATGTGCAGCCTACAATATTAAAAGCAATAAAACGTTAGATATGAGAATATATTTTATTTTAAAAATGGGTAGCCATAGCAACACAGAAGGCATATGAACAAGTCTGTCAGTTCATTTAAAAATTAATTACCGTATCTAAAACTGCAGTGAACGTATTGTTTTGTACCTAATCTTTGATCTCGCTTACAAGTTATACGATTTTGTCTACCAAAATTAAATAAATTTCACAGCACAGTTTAGAAACTGGTACCGAAAAATGATGATAAATTGCACACCACAAAATCAGTTTAATTCTGAAAATTGCTAACACGCTCTTAGTTACCAGTCCTCGCATGGTCAAAAAATGCTGTTGAGCCTCCTTAAATGAGCTGAATTGTTTGTGACAAAAACTCAGACTTGTCACACATAAGCCATCCTTAAAAATTGTATCCGTCATATGGGACACTACAATAGAGTATCTAGCCAATAAGGATCTAGTACAAAATAGAGGCAGTGGTCATACCCATGTGTAATGCTGCCTGATTGCCAACGTTTCTAACCAGTATAGCCACCACCGTGTGCTGGAGATGAGACTGTTTTTCACAGTACTGCATCACCTGTGCAAGCACAAATTGTTCATGTACAAAAATACACGGAGCTGCAGTGCTCTAATTTACTACATGTACAGTATACCACGTTCCAAAAACATTTAACATGATTGTAAAGTCTATACACCAATTCAGGGTGTCATTTTAGATTGTCTGACTTTATCTTGTGTTTTTTCATGTCTCAAGAGGAAATACAAGTACATACCGTATTTGATTGAATAAGCACCCGTCCCCATCGATTAAGCGCCCCCCCTTGAACACAAAATTTGAAATAAACGCCCCCTCCTCGAAGTTAATGAAGAAAGAAAGGATCCTTTTCAAGATATCACTATGTCCGACCAGGAAGAGGCCAATGACAGGGTGAACGTTATCAAAAATGATGAAGATGAGAGCGATGATGTAGATGTGGAATGAACTACCCTTGGATGTCATGTTTTCTTTTAAACTAGAAGCTACATTGTAGAAAACAAACTCCGAGTCCTAGTGTTATTTTGCTATTAAGCGCCTGTGATCGATTAAGCGCCCCCTTGAACACTAAATTTGAAATAAGCACCTGGGGCACTTATTCGATCAAATACGGTATATAACAAAGCACTAGATCCTCCAAAGAGCTGTCACATGATCTGAAATGGGGAAACACAGGCAAGCTAAAAACGTCTATTGCTGCAATAAAATGTTTATGTATCAGAGCTAAAAATAAACCTTTCGGCCAATTGGACAAACAGCAACTTTTGAATCTCCATGTTCCTATTTCAGAATTGCAAAGCCAAACCTAGAGTACAATCTTTGCACTGGCATAAATGATGATGGCCCTCCTTGTTGATAGCAAGTTTTCCATACCTTTACTGGGTTTCCAATTTGGTCACAATCTTCATCTCGAGTATACCATCGTACACATGCAAAATAAAATGTATTATAATGCAACCCTAGCTTTAGTGAATGACTAAAATAGTAGTTCACTGTTCCTGCCGATATGGCGAAGGTTTCCTTGTTCACCTGCCCATTACCTTCTGGCCAAGAAGCTAAAATGTTACTTGAACGAATTCCCCTGGGCTGTAGCTTTGACCCATAAGACACTGATCCAAGAGTGATTGATCCAAACTTGTGAATGCTTTCACTTAGGTTCTGTAATTCAATATGAAGATCAGGAAACATGATCTGGTACACCTCTTTCAACAGATGCATGTCATCTGCATCAAAATGACTGATCCTATGGCATAATGGCAATTTGATTCCCACTGAGTTCTTCCAGTCTACATTGTCTAATGGTGAAACAGAGGCAATACTCTGAAATTGGAAGATCTTTACCCAATCAATACATTGTGTTTCCAATTCAGAGCTGTCTGTCTGAAGTGGGTTACACAAACTTGCAAACTCATTTTGAAAGTCCTCTGGAAAAGTCACTTGTCCAAAATATCTTGAAATGGTAAATCTCCGCATAAGCTGTAATTCAACAGATCTCTTGTTTGTTGGGGTGCTTCCTAGTATCCCATTGAACCTTTCAAATGAAAAACACCAGAACCCAGTTACTGGTCCATGGTCTAAGATAACTCCTTTAAGATGACAATGCATGTGCATGTTGGGAGTTATAATTTCATTTCCATACAAGCCCTCAACCACTGTGCAAAACTTCAATAACAGTCTGTCTGCTATTTCTAAGTCAGTTTTTGAAATGACTGGTTGGCACATGTACTTACATGCTAAAACAAATGTTTGCCAACAACTGAAATGATCATTTGGCAGGATACCACTCAGGCAATAGATGGAGTAAATCAATGTCCAGTTCTTCCATTGTTCAGCAGTATAGGAACCTGAATTACAGGAAATTCTCTTCGGTAATCTTCCTATATCACTTGGAACTTCCAAGTAACCAATTTTGTCCTCAATTTTAGACAACTGCTGACTGCTAAGTACTTTTTTGTCAGTCCATATGTGGAACATTCTTTTGGCTGTTCCCAGGAAAAGGTTATGCATGGGATCTATGGTACAAAATCGTACTACATGTATGTCAATATAGTCCAGTTCAAGGAGGACACTATAGTGACTAATCCCTGTCTTTCTTCCCAGCACAGTCCGGCCTCCAACTGTCTTACACTTCTTTATTTTGGCTGCTGCCCTTCTATGCTCTTGGTTTGTGCGTGGTTTCCACAACTTTCTGTCAAAGCCGGAATAGTCCCTCTTTTCTCCAAACTCGCCTGGAAATTCCTTCATACAGTGTGAGCATCCAAGGACTGCAGAATGGCTTTTAAATCCACACAGCTTTCTGGTTGCTGGGATATCTGAAGATGTGCACATTACTGCAGCTCTGAAGGTCAGTGGAAATTTGCTCAAGCTAGACTTCAATTTAACACCTTTCCACAGTGCTTGTAGCTCATTAATGGCTGGCTCTAAAAACTCATTCAGATTCTTTGGTTCTCTATCAAGTGATGGAACAATACCAACAACTATGATATTGTCCCACTTGAAACGTTCAGTCCTTGGCAGGTTTAACAGTGCAAGGTAGATTACTCCCACTGAATAGTCCTTCCGGTGCTTCATAGGTTGAAAAAAGTCAAAGTTCAACATTAGTCCATAATTACGGGGACTCTTTAAAAAGTCCTTTCCATTGACATGTTGAAAGTCCTTCCAAAGGTTGCCATCGTAAACATCAGCCAGGGTATTTTCATCAACTTCTCTCTTTCTCCACAATTCACAACTATGAGCAAAGTTTTTACGCTGAACAAACTTTTCAAGGTCACTTATTATACTATTACAGCAATAGTATTTGATAGGATAGAAGCATGATTTTCCATTTTTTAACATCACCTTTGTAACAAGTACTGAGTTGCATACAACCTTTCTTCCTCTTGAGTAGGAGAAGTGTGTACAAGTCTTGGCTACTTGTTGGTTGTCGGCCACAGTCAGACAGGAATCATATTTGTACAATTTAGTACACTTAGGGCAAACCACAAACTTATTGAAATCATCCCTGTCCAGATCAAAAAACTGTCTCATTAGGTATAATGATCCTGGAAAGGTGGTCACTATCTTTGCCAGAATATCATTGGATATCTCCAAACCAAGTACCTTAAGCCATGACACCAGGAATCTTAGGAGCCAGGCAATTCCATTGTCACTGATATGACAAGTAAGTTGCCAGATCAGCAGAAAGTATACAAACCAAAATATTAACGAGTTAACTTTCTGCATCTTTCGCTGAGTTGGCTGGGCTTCAGGCAGTGGTGGAGCTCTTCCTATATCTTTAGCCAAAGTTTCAGGCAAAATTCCTTCCCACACCTCTTCTCTCTCCTCCTCGCATGTTGATTCATCACTACTTGATTGAGAGGAACTGTCAGAATATATGTCCTCCTCATCCGTACCACAAGACCCCTCTGGTTGAGATTCGCTATCAGACTGCAAGTAAAACAAAAGGGTATGAGTAATTATATACAGTATAAGCCACACATCACAATAAACTACACCCCTAACTTTGGCCTGATATTACAGTCTATTTCACATATAGCTTTTGACGATTAGGTTCTGAAGTGGGTTGCAAAATTCCAAAGTTTGTATTAATCAACATCAATTGGTGAACTTTGAAACAAAGTTCTGAACTTTGCTGCCAGTGAAGTTCAGCACATGGGAAAGTTCATTTGAGTTGTTTCAGTATTAAACTTACTTTTTCAGCTGGATAGAAGTAATATTTCAAAGAATGAATTCTCCTTTTATTTGTGTACTTGCTGATCAACACATGGACAACAAAGCTGCATGGGATACCAATTGGGATTTAATTTGCAGTAACACACTATGTATGAAGTTTAGCGGTATGTTTGTGGCTGTTTATTATTTTCATGACTATAACAGCTTAAAAATATATATAAATATATGTTAACTTTGCATGATGTTTGGCTGTCTACTATTTTCATGGAAGAATACTTTTAACTAATTATTATATCAGTAACCTTATACCCACCTCAAGCCCACCCCCTTAAGTTTGTATAACAATAGAGGCAACACTGTGATTTCATAAGATCCAAGATGGCGGTACATGCGAAATTCAAACAGATTTATGGACATGCCAGAAAAACCAGTCCGTAAATAACAGGAATGAAACAGGCTGTATTAGATTTAATTAAGCCTCCACAGGGAACATTTGAAAGCAAACATTGAACCTAGCTGTGTCTGTATTCAATTACTTTCTTATGCAACCCACCCCCCCCCCCCCCCCCCTATTTAAATTTTGCACTTTAGATTGACCCACAGAAAGTCAGTCAGGCCCGCTTTAATTTCAGTACAGCACTAGGCTACATTACACAATGGTCACCTAAAAATACAACAAGAAACAAATACAACATCCAAGATATTAACATTAACAGTGCTATTACCCAGGTGGAAATCTTATTAAGATCTTATAAGATCTTAAAAGATCTTATAAGATCTTATAAGATTCTTATAAGATTCCCAAAAAGACTAAGATCTTACTAAGATCTTATTAAGATTTCAGATCTTAATCAGATCTTATTAAGATTTCAGATCTTACTAAGATCTTATTAAGATTTCAGATCTTAATAAGATCTTAATATATTTTCTTACTCAAATCTTAATATTTGCTCTTTAAGGGTTAAATATTAAGATCTTATAAGATCTTATTAAGATCTTAATAAGATCATTTAAGATTGATTCTTATAAGAATCTTAATAAGATCTTAATATGAAATATCAATAAGATCTTACATTGAACTTAACAAGATCTTAATAAGATCTTAATATGATCTTAGTATATGAAATCTTAACATTAGATATCTTAATGGAGTTCCTATAGATGGTCTGCACTCAATCCCCAGAGATTCAAATGACAAAGGGCATGGCGGCCATGTTGGTGTACAGAACAAAAGAAGCTAATGATGAATCTATTGTCAACTGTACACCAACATGGCGGCTGTGACGTAACGTGCAAAGGGTCCATATATTAAGATCTTACCTTTTCTTATAAATGTAAGAAACAGAATATTAATTGAGGTTTCCAATATAATACATGTATAATATGAGCTAGCTTAATTTAAGACCAAATAATACATCTAAATTAATTTGATGATTTAATTCTTATCCATTTCTGCATATCCCATACCAAACTGAAAGTATACACGTATTTGGTATGTGACAAGTATATAATCACTGCTATATTATAAACTGTTCCTTTAATGATACATACATGTATGCTGCCAACAGGTATGTCAAAAAATACATATGATACATATATACCTTTGTTTATATACCACCTACATACCTATATATGCCAATTGGTAAGAATATCTTTGAGCTACCTAGTTTTACATTAACTTACCACTGCATACCTAAACTGAAATATCTTTTACATAAATTATATTGTAACGACAGTCATATTAGCTATGTACCAATATTTAGAAATAAAAATAAATTTGATAGCATACTGTATTACATACCTACCAGTGCATACCTAAACTAAAATACTTTTTACATTTTTATATCTTCTAATTATAAATCATACATACCTGCAGTTACATGTACGTGCCAATTTTAATATTTAAAAAAATCAATTTTGTGGCATGTACCTTAACTGTCTAGCCTGTTCAAAAAAATTACCCCCCCCCCCCCCCCCCCCCCCCCCCCCCCCAAGAACTAACACGTTTTCAAAACTTCCCCTTGCACTCGTAGCAGGAGCAACACATGCAATTCCACACTTTGTATACTGCCATGTTTACTGCCCACATTTTAAAATCCAAGTCTAGTCAATAACATGTAAGAAAAAATTACCCCCCATTTTATACTGTTGATGCCAAAAAATTAGCCCCCCCCCCCCCCAAAAAAAAAGTTGATCCCAAAACTTTAATCCCCCCCTCCTCTCTCTAAAACCACCGGCCGCCCCGGGGACGTAATAACCGATCGGTCTCCTTATGTATCTCAAAAACACAAACTAATAACAGATATACACTGCTTTCTGGAACAAAATCAGAATTAAATTTAAGCCTTTTAAAGCAAAGTTCCCAATGAAATACATTTTTTATTATTTTGTTAGTTTTAGTTAGGCTATATATTTTACAAGCCGTAAGTTGTAGCCTTGCCAGTAATTTTAGCTACAATAGCTCCACTTGGATTGTGTAGATGTGCCCGCATGTTTCACCAGCTGGTCAGCGGTAACCACATCAAAACAAGATGGCGGACAAAATGGGGGAAGAACGTAGCGTCCCAGGTTCAACAGTTTGACATTATGATAACTTCTTATTCTCGTTCTTGTGCCATCAAAACATTTTCGTTTTTGGATGAACAGGCATTTAGGAGAAAAGGAATGGTTTCCTGACTTCTTTTAATCAAGGAAACTGCGCTTTCAACGATTCAACTTACCCTAATGAAATTTAACACCGAGTGTTTTTGAAATGTCAGCTTCATAACCAATCAGATTACCGCAACAATTCTGGCGCTCAAAATACCATACGCGAGTTATTTTCCAACCGTCTTGCTCAGCTCCAACTAGCTGAATTAGACGTGGGATCGACAAATACCCGCAATCCACATACGTTCAACGTTCAGTGGTTAACAGTTGTTCTTTATTGGAATCTTCGAATTCAGCCTTCGGGATTAATAACTTATTGGAGTGGCAGATTGAAGGCAAGTTCTTGAATTGTTTGTGAAGCTTTGATAAGTGTATACCCAACCTTTGCGTACTAATTTGTGGTAGACGTTCATCGATCGCCTACTCGTATAGTATAGGATTTATAACAACTGAATCTCGCGTGCCTAAATTATGTGAGTTACATGTAGTTGCCTTACTCCCTTAGTATTTCAACATGTAACTTCGATCAGATTGATATATTTTCTCCTGACTTAATTGCTACAAACTTTTATACTCTGTTTTAAGTCGTGGCATTTGTGATTGCTAACCATACATACAAATTAAGGGATAAATGACTGTTTATAGTTTAAATATGGATTTCAGAATTTAGAATTTGACCGTACGAGCTAAATTAATGTGAACTGAGTTAGTAATAACACCATGGGCCATGGCAAACTTCTATTCCATGTGCTAACTTGTCGTCTGTGTCCTAATTAAGTCATGCTATGTTTATTTAGCTTGTTTAATCAGAAGTGAATCAGAGTAGTGAATATAATGTATGTTCTAGGACAATTCTGAATTGTGATTAAAACAATTTATGGTATTTAACTTACAAGTCGTGTGTGCCAAGAAAATGATGGAAAGATGGAATTATAGTGTGATTCTTAGTGAACTTCAAACAAATTCAAGCATTTTCTCCTATGCAGGGTACATATACTAGACATGTCAATAATAAAAAGCTCTTTGGCAAGCTCATATGAGAGAGATTAGGAAAACGTGACCCAGGGGACTTAGACTCATAAGATTCCCCCACCCCTGGGGAAAAGCATCAAGTTTGTTCCACCCTTATTACAATCCCCCTGCTCAGCCTGAGGGTCTACCCCTTGGGAAGCCACTCCCCTAATTCTGGGCTGGCAACCAGCTGCACAATTCCAATTTCCAATCATTTTATGGCATTTTAACCTATATATTCTTTTAAGTGGTGGTAGGTTATTTATCCACATATCACAAACCTGAGCATGGAAGCTCTTTTAAATATGAAATGTACAGTAAATGTTACATGGTTAGAAAGTGTATAAATGGCAGATAAAAAATAAATGTACCACCTATAAGACACTACATGTATGTAGCCTTTTTTTCAATTTCTAGAGAGCCCTAGCTTATAAGTGGTATAACTTCATGTGTATGTACGTGTACATCTTCAAACATGTTGACTGGACCTCATGATCATGTGTACTTGGTCGGTAATCTACTGTATATACATTGTTTTCTTGTAGAACAAAGCAGGAGGCAACCAACGACTGCTGAGTCCAAGGAGAGCATGTTAAGGACTATGTCATACCAGAAACAAAACCAATGAATATCATGTTGTTTTGAAGATTTTTGTATTCAAAAGAAACACATATATCTCCAAAAATATTATGTATCTTGGAATTCTATTTTGTGTTTTCTATTCTTCAATATCAGGAAATACATGGTCTAAAAAATCTCAATGATCGGCCAAACACTTCCCAGGTGTTGAAAAGTGTGAATCTTTATGATGCCATTTTGGCTGTCAAAATAGCAATGGGCCACATAATAATATTGTACCTACATTGTAGACTCAGGTCAAACCGTTACTTATGGTGACCAAGCCTTCTCCATGGCTGCTCCTTAATCAAGGAATGCTCTCCCTACCAAAATAAGGACTTAGTCTGCTAAATCAGTTCACAGCTTTAAATGTGCCCTAAAAACCTCAGTGTGTAGCATGAAATTTAATTTAATTTATACTTATGAGCCAGATAAATAATTTTTCTGCTATTAGCCATTTCTTAAACTGATAAAGACTGGGACCGTGTGTGTACTCAGGCCAGTTGGTTCTCATAACAATTTGTGCTGAGAAAAAAAAATGTGTGCAGTTAATAACTCAGGTCGAAATTATCAATTATTGCCAATATTTCTTCTATTCTTTTATGGCTTTTAGATTCAGAACTCTTGTTCATTGTGAATAAAACCTTTAAATTAAATTAAACACAGACAAAAAGTCTGTGGCAACAATGCTATGAATCCTGGTGAGACTGGCACCACAATTTGACTAGTAGGCGGGCAAAACATTAATGGTTGACATGATGAAACATGTTTCGTTGTGCATTCATGGCTAGGTGCAAGCTCTCTTATTTTTCTGATTTTTGAAAGCTCACCACCTCATTGATATTGATCCAAACGTCCCCAAACTCACTCAACACACTAATTTTGATGTATATAATCTTTCTTGTGGCGGGGTTTATTTTGTAATTCGAAAATATTTACATACTCTGTCCCAGTCCTTTTTTTGTTACCGAAATGGCTAATATATTTTGCAGTCCGAGATCCACTGAAATTGTGCACTCTGTTTGGCTGGCTGGTAATTGTATTGAAAGCCTTGCAAAAAGGGAGAAACTGCAGAAGATTTATGAGCAGGCAACTTATCAACAAAATAAAATAAAAGTAATTTAATAAAGAAACTGTTCCAGTTTTGGTTGGTCTGCTTAGAGAAAAACTTTGCCCTCAGTCTTAAAAGCAGCTCTTGGCCTGTGACCTCAAGTCATTTTAAGACCTACATGTATGGCTAAGTTTTTCTCCATACAGATCTCCCAGCCAGTAAAAAGTATCTACAATGTATGTAATAGATACAGAATGAGTACATGTAGCAATGTTTATTGGATATACTAACTCGAGCCAGAAATCCGATAAAACATGGACACAAATCTGTATCTATGACTTATCAACATCCATTGCTCGTTCTAAAAGTAAGGGTGTTTTGTATAAATAAATGTTGGATTAGCCAATACTGGGGCTTATTTTGAGCAATACTGTCTGGCTCTTACAGATGACCTACATTTTGTATTACACATTCATTTCCTGTTTTTTTCTTCATGAATACTATTACCGTAATGAGTTTGACAATATATATATATCACTGGTGACTTCTTGACATCATATACAACTGTACATGTAGCTGTTATATTATAGTAATGCCATGTTTTACCAGACTTGATTTTACCCAGATTGTCAAATTGAAAACATTCAAGAACTGCCACAATACAATATTAATAAAATTGCCAATTAGGTTTTTAAGGATTCACACTTAATGGGATTAATCATTGTATTATTAAATATTGTACCCAAGTTGGATACAAAACAATAGAATAAACTGCTTTAAAATGCTGGAAAATGTTGCTGGTTTTATGTAAAATAGGGTCTTTGCAGCTAACGGTCACATGCTGATATAATATATACTTCATTAACAAATGAATTGAGCTCTTGATCCCCATGGGAAAGGCATTGCCATGGATGCTGGATTGGAGAGCAAGCTATCTTTAAAAATGCAGTTTTAGAAAGATCGACAATCGATTGGAGGTGGAAAATAGCATTTACAAACAGGTTTTGCTAATAACACTACCGATCTCATACAAGGCCTTTGAATAAATAAGTCAGATATTTTTTTGCTCTCCAGTACAACCATGTGATTTGTTAGCTGCAAGGGCCTATTGACGGTCAAAATTCCTGGTACTTAGTTTACAAGTGGTTACTCTAAAGTAGGGAGACCCAGATATCGTCCTACATGTAAGTAGTAGCTTTTCTCACAGGCATGTTGAGGGAATGAGTAGGTGGAGACAACTAAGTATAATGGCAGCATGTACATGTAGTTTATTTGGCACTATAAAATTTATACTAATAAGATTGCACAGTAAGATCTTACTAAGATTCATACAAGATGTTATAAGATTCTTAATAAGATCTTATAAGATCTTATAAGATTCTTATAAGATCTTATAAGATTCTTAACAAGATCTTATAAGATCTTAATAGGATCTTATTAAGATTCTTCTAAGATCTTATTAAGAATCGTATAAGATCTTATTAAGAATCTTATAAGATCTTATTAAGAATCTTATAAGATCTTATTAAGAATCACGTAAGATCTTAGATCTTATTAAGAATCTTATAAGATCTTATAAGAATCTTATAAGATCTTGTTAAGAATCTTATAAGATCTTATAAGATCTTATAAGATTCTTAATAAGATTCTAATAAGATCTTAATAAGAATCTTATTAAGATCTTAATAAGAATCTTATTAAGATCTTAATAAGATTTCCACCTGGGTAATATAAACAAACATAAGATTATGTACATGTATCTCACCTCTTCCACTGAAACAGTTGGCATGTTATCCACATCATCATTATTCATACTTGTGGGCTGATCATGAACCACAGATTGATTTCCTAGGTACAAATACACATTTGTTTAGGTTAGAGTGGCATAAATAGCTAGCAGTACGAAGCCTGGTGTAATTAACAATACATGTATACTGATATCAATATCTTGTACCCAATAAAAAGAAGGACACATTTTTATACATAGTTACTTCATGAATTTACAAATACATGTACAGCTAATATGATAACAAGGAAAATCATAATCATGCATACAGGTACATATAATGCAAGGGAGTGGTAATTTTAAAAATAGCCAATTTGCACTATCGAAACATGCCCTGATGTTTGGTCTGCAGATATTGGCTGCGGTCACACTCAAGGGTACCCTGTGCTCCAGAGGTTCGATTTCCTGTCAAGATCCCTGAAATATTGACAGAAAGAAGCAAAGAGAGGACCTCTGGTTCAACGATACACCAATCTCACTTTCATGCATTTATTAGTTAGTAATCGTGGTTCTGATTTCAATTGTATATAATGCACATCTTAGTTTTATCCGTAGTTTTTATCATATTTGCTACCTATATGAAAAGTTATATTTTATACTTAAATTAGTAGTTGAGGGCCACAAGTTTGTAAGCTTTGCTTTTGGGTGTTACCCTCTTTAAATAAAGAATATTATTATTATCCAAAATTGATTGACAGTCTACTATTTTTCATTCAAATTAATTGGATTTAGTCCTAAACCAATCATACACAAGTAGGCTGTCTGATCATAAGGTGGTATGTCACGCTTTGTCGCCGACCAGGGGAAACCACTCTAGTTACTTTACAAATGAATGATTTCTTGAAGAGAACTCCAGTAAAATTAGCAAACCAATACACAAAACATTTTTCATCTACATGTACTTCATATCCATAGAGAAACATTGCCATATAAAGCTGATGGTTTACATGTTCACTTACTGATGAGTTCTATTGGAGATCTTGAATGCCAGAATACGAAGACAAAGTGACAAAGTGCGAGTTAGCGGGTCAGGGTGCGAGTCGGCAAGTCAGGGTGCGAGTTATCAAATTAATTAAATTACAGTTTTGATAGAATATTATATATAAACATTTTAACAATGTTTTCGTAATTAAATAGACCCTTCCACGATTTCTTTGAACTTTTGATACATACGTATAACAGCAAAACCGTCGAAACGTATGAAATTTGTCCAAAATATTCAGACTTTCTGGGCCTATAGCTTTGCTCCTATTCAAGATATAACTCTCAAATTTGGGATTTTGACTAACTTCCAGCTGCTCTTTTCAGCAGTATCGAGGGTTTTGCTGTGTTAACATATATATTAAAAGTTCAAGGAAACCGTGGAAGGGTCTATCGATTGCAAAATAAACAATTGTTGTGACAGTTATAAAATCCAGGCTCCATACAAGCGTGATCGGTTATTTAAATCTGAAAAAAATGTCTTCCCTCTTCTTATTCAGGGTCGTAACGAGGTATATTTTTTCTCTAGTGATCACATATTTTTACCAAGAACCTTGATCCAAATTTTCCAGTAATTTGAGCTTTTAAAAAAGCATATTGAGAGACTGCAAACGAATATATATCAATAGTGCAAAATAACTTATTTAATCTGCCTAATCGAGCCCGGTGTTTATTTTACGAGGGTACGACAGTTCAAATTCGACAATTCCAGTTGTTCACTGCGGCACTGGTTCTTCACCGGTTCTTCATTGCGGTCTGGCTAAACGCTATTCTAATATCTCAAGCAGTCATATTTTGTACCGTTTTTGCTTTTTTTCAATAAATGTTCAGTTCCTTTTTTTTGCCTGCTTAGTTATTTTCTTCTTGACCATTTACATTGTAAGTTCTTTCCCGTTGTTTCCATCGATTTTCCAGCGAGAATCGAAATCGCCTTTCTAATGAAAGTCGCTTTGTTGATGTTTCCACAGGGGTCCGGTCAGTTTTATAATTTCCTCTCAGAGTTGATTTTCGCTCATTTTTCTTGTTCTGTCATTTTATTCCTGATACAATACGTTTCTTCTTTGCCCTCCTACTTTGTTCATGGCATTTCCAGTTCGATGAATTGTTTTTGCATCCGAAAAGTAGTTTATTCAGTTCTATATATATTCGATTCATGTCTGTTAGCCATACCGTCCCATTTAGACGGTTCTGTTCGTTTTCGGTTCTATAGATTATTTTATACTCAGTTCAGTTTTCTCCATTTCTTTGTGTATGGGCGACAAACAGTTTCAACATCGGGTTTGGTTTCTTGTTCTATTTCTTCTACTCATGCACTCAGTTCAGTGTTCTCGGTTCATTTCTAATATGTCCATATGCTAGGCCGTGTTCAGTTCAGACTCTTCTGTTCTCCAGACGGTAAGTACCGTCTGAAAATCAGGCTATTCTACAGTTCGCTATTTCTAAACTTCTCGGCTCTGTTGATCTCGGTTCTGTTGATCTCGGTTCTGTTCTGTATTTGGACTATTTGGAGAATACTGATTCCGAAAGAATGGAGAAAAACAAACAGAGCCGAACCTACCTAGAAACCATAGCCAAACAAAACAAAACCATTAATGATGTACTATATCACTCGTTGATAGAGTCAAAACTGGGGTCATGCATTTCAAGATGCATATCACGCACTATAAATATTTTATTTAGTTGTTTTCGGTGATAGCCCACTCTGGTTTTTTTTAATAATAAAAAAATTGACTCGCACCCTGACTCACTCTCTACCCAAACTCATATGAATGCCACAGGTATCGGTTGAAATACAAGCGATTTCCTGTATCCAGTCGGCAACAATGCTCAAGCATCAATTTTCTGCTTATCAATTCACACAACTCCTGCTCTTCTGCGTTCAAAGCACTTGTCAATAATATTTATTTTGGGTAATTTTTAGTTCAAAATATTGCTTGATGGACCTTTTTTATATGTTCACGTAGCTTTGTCAGTTTAAAACTTGCAAACATGACTCTTTCCATCAATGATAACCAATCAAGAGATATATTTGTCATGCTAGCGTCAACTCCTTTATGGCCATAATAACAACAAAAATGCCAGGTTAGAAACTCTAGAACCCAGGGTAACTCGAGGGTAATACTTGTGTAACTAATGCATGGGTTTGCAAATTATTAACTAAAACATAATGCTAGCTACATGTATAGCTAGGCAGGCTAATACTATTTTACTCATAATACTATTATTGTATTATTAACAAGAGGCTGTACCAGCCTTTACTCGGGCCATATGGAATTTTAATAAGGAGTAGTTGGTATTCTTTGCAGGTTTGATTAAAAAAGTATTTTACACTTGCAATTGTTTTAGCCTTTGGGAGAATAATAAATTATTTTGAATTATTTTTACAGAGTTACATATATAAATTATTTTTAAGAAGAATTGTGATTCTGTCTCCAGAGAAGCCATATAATAAAAAATGTTTTAGCCTTTGGGAGAATAATAAATTATTTTGAATTATTTTTACAGAGTTACATATATAAATTATTTTTAAGAAGAATTGTGATTCTGTCTCCAGAGAAGCCATATAATAAAAATATTATATTAGTTATGTAAAAATAATCCTATTTTAGAGTGCCTGGGATGATAACTGCCATGGAAAACAGAAAGGAAATTGCAGCCAGTTTATAACAGTAGCTACGTATGTTTGAGACAATATACATGTAGCCTGTGTCGCATCCGAGCTGAACCCTGGTTAAGGTAGGTTCAATTCGGATGTGACGCAGGCTATATACATGTAGCAACACGAGACCAGTGATAATATAGTGAACACGAATGGTTAATTCTGTCCTGCTCTGCTAAGACTTACAACTCTTTATCAAACAAGTTTGATTTCACATGGTTTCGCATGGTTTTCAGGGAAGAATAGGCGAATCCTTGCTGACGTCATTGTTTACATTTTTGCCTCATTAGCATAAATTAAACTTCAAGCTACAAACAGAGTACATCAGTTGAAAGAGAATTTTAAACTTAGTAATCACTGAAAGTGTAAGATTGATATGTTAAATATTTACGGAGAAATTGACTTTTCAAAACTGTAAAATGGGCTGGGGGGCAAAAGTTGACAACAGCCATACATTCTTTGTACATTTTGCTATTTTTAAATCACGGACTTGTTCCTCAAAATAAATTTATTTTATCATTCTAAAATTTTCGGTGATTATCAAGTGTGTCAATCGCTTTCGATTTATGGACTCTGTTTGTTTATATCTATGTTGCTTGAAGTTTGATGTATGCTAATAAGGAAAAAATGTAAACAAGGATTCGCCTATACAAGAGGCCAAGTATAAAGATCAACAACAAGTCTTTAAAATAACACATGCAATGTTCCTTTGAACTTCCTCCCAGTGATTTAGCATTCAGTTTTGCACTGTATCAGTAGCTTTGCCTATTTACTTGCAGCTACTACACAAGGGGTCAACCCCCAGGTACCCTGGGGATTTGCACAAATACCCAATCAAACTCGTTGTATCAAATCCCCTGATATGGGACACAGCAATTAGTAAAAATTCATACAAGGTTCCTGATCTATGAACCAAAGTGAGCTTTTCCCCCTCGCCGATGGGCAACAAACAATTAATTCTGACAGGTTCCCATGGATCCACCCCTGGGGGAAGCTGCTAATACATGCATTATTTACCCATCCATGCATTTACAACAACAACAACAAAAGAATTTAAGGCAGCAGTCATGATTATATGGATTTACACTGTATATTAATATATAAAATGTACATAGTGGCAACAATGGAACTAGTACTACTACTACTAACAGAGGAGAATGTCAATGTATTTAGCATCATGGTCAGTTGCTAACTGGGGACAAACTCATTTACTCTATGTATACAACTATATCCACTACACTTGAGGGTGGTCACTACCAGAGATTTGGTTGCATTCTCAGTGTCGTCCTACAATTTAACATTCTGATCCAAGAAGACATGAAGGTCTAACCATTTGCAGATGTCAGAGCAAAGGCAGTACCAGTTCTCCCACTTATTTGAAGGTCCCACCAGGATTTGAACCCACTACCTCCTGCACAACAGACTGACACTTAACCACTGAGCTTACTGGAATGCAGTTTAAGCAAACTGGAGGCTACCATCTTTCTGTTATAGGCCCAAACTTAGTTCAGATAAAATTAATCCAATTGTAATGAAATTATAAATACATATAGTGATTTAGAATAAATTATTAGTTCTCAAATAAATTATCGACTGCATGAGTCCATTTCAGAAATAACCAGGCGATTTTCACTCGGTTTTTGGATTATTGGAGTCATCTGTCTTCACACCAAATAATTAATTGCAGTTGTAGATCTTCCCGCTTGTTTAGATTAGTGGATCCGTATTCCTATTTTACCGAAAGAACTGATAAATTGGGCCAATTTCTGGAGCCCATTTTCTAGTCTATTAGAAGCCATTTAAACTTTAAGAGGAAATAATAAATATCAACACTGCAACCTGGTATTAAACATTTGTGTTTACTTACCAAATATGTCAGATACATAAATTTGGACGCGGACGATCTCATTCTCAGACTCCTTTCGTATATAAAAACGTGAGAATTTTCCATGCAAACGGCCCGTAAAACTCCTGTCGGCCCTAGAAAAACTAAACATCTTGGTATTTCAGCCCTTCTCCTCCCCTCCCCCCTACTTCCTTTTTGTCCTCGCGCCATTCTTCCCTCGACCAAATATATTTCGGTTTCCCAAATAAAACGCCTGCATTGCAGGCTAGCCATAACAAGGCATAAGTCCTTTGTAGCCGCCATCTTGGATTTTTCAGAGAGAAACCTGTCCCGCGTGTTTGTCCCGTGGGGAATCGATTCTGATTGGTTGACGGGCCCGGAAGTCGACACAGAAAATAATAAAAATAAAAATAAAAAACACTTGCGAAACTTGACTCGGGCCCAGCCTACGCTGGCCCGAGTAATAAGAATATCTTACATAGTCATTCATGCATTACTAGCACTAACACACACTAAACACTGAATTTCTAACGGGACCTGAAAAACAGCCACATAGGTTGATCAAAGCCAAGATCTGGCTAAATCACAGATCAAATTGGAATTTAACGTGTTGGTTTTTTGTGGAGGGAGAAAAACCGGAGGATCCAGAGAAAAACTCTTGGAGAAAGCATATGGCGCCGGGTCTGGGAATCGAACATGGGCCACAGATGAAAGCGCTTAACTGCTGTGCCACTCCAGCTCCCTGATCATAAACATGTACAACATTTCAAACTTGGCATAGAATTCTGACTTTAATATACACGAAAATGTTAACTTTATAAAGACTTTGATGATTCCCCCCCCCCCCCCAAAAAACATGCATTACCCGACCCCCCTACCATAAATAATGACCACTCCCTGAAATGTCTGAGATTCTCGCATTTTCGTATGTCGGTACTTCCTATCTCGGATTATCGGCTTCTCGTGATGGCCCTTATAAGCCACCGTACTATTCTGCTAATACATGTAGTTATCGTTGTCTTCCGTTATGAGAAAGTTTATCATTTGGGGGTTCACAGTGTCCCTAAGGATCAGTGGAAGTTAAGCTTGAGATCTGAAAAAAACTCAAGCTGGGGTGGTATGCAAATGAAAGGGACACGCTTAATAACGTACAGTGAACATTACAACACATTTAATCGATCACGATTTGAATGTTAGGTTTTTACTTGCCTTCATCATCCGATGAACTCGAGCTCTCCGGCCCCAAGCCGACGTTGACAAATCGATTGAAGTTCCTTTTTCTTTGATGCCTCTCATATGTAGAGCGAGCGACAACGTTATCACAATGGCTACAGTAAATATAACCACTTACTTCGTTTCCAGACTTAGGCATGACTTCACAACGCTTATGATTACGAAGAAAATCGAAGAGTTCTTGTATTAAAAGTTGGATGCATATGAACCTTTGCCTTTGCCTAATGACTAATTTTTTATGATTGGTGGGTGGTTGTCAGGCAACAGTAAACAGCACAGGTAGCCCAAGCCAGTGGCCTTTCAGGTGCCCCAAAAGGTTAATGAAAGTAGCTTAACATTTACTGACCATTAATAAAGCTCAAAAACGATACTAAAACTCAGTATATACTTTACATAGCATTTAAGAAGCATCAAAAATTCACCTAAATCCTTGTCAACTTAAACTTCCACTAAAGGTTAATAAAGGTACCTTAAAGTTTTGTTGAACTTTAGTAGACTTTAGGTCCCAATGAAAGTTTATGAAAGGCTAATGTAGAGCTTTCAGGGTATTTCATTGAGTCGGAAAGTTTACAAAAGATGATATTTCGTCCTGCACATTACTTTGATTTATTTTATGAACACAAATTTCGGAATTTAAGTTTTAGAAATGATTTTCTTGCACTGAGGTATAAATGAAATTCGACCAATGCAAAATCTAATAGAATGGCTTGAAAGAGCACACCAAAATAAGCAAGACTGCCACATTTTAGTAGGCGGCTATCATTTTTCCTTACGAAGTTGTAAACTCGCAAATATCAAAATTATTTACAGAGAAATGTATGGTGGTCATGCAGGTGCCCGTAAATTTGTCAAACTTTGCATGTTTGTCGGTAGCTAGAATATCTGTTCAACAGTTGGTACAGTTGGTAATTTTAATACTTTATTAGTTTTGGTCTCCGATGAGTTTTATAGAATCTCCAAGTAACATGCAATGGGTGAATGGCTCAATTCGCATGCATGTACACGGCTGGGGTATTTCAGCACACAAACTCGGCTTTATTTCTCGTTTATTTTGCCGACTTACGGGAAAATCTGACCAGCAGATAACTTTTCAACATTTAGATGAAATCTTATAACGATATTCTTTGGAAGAAGATGAATTTTGGATTCAGTCACCGCATGGTCACGCGTACGGAGCTTGACTATTGAACAACACAATCGCATATCTCATTGTTTGCCAACGAAGGCGCGAAACTCGCTTGATAAGATCGCCACGTTTGCCGCTTTGTTTCAATCTTCTGTATTTTAGCCAAAGTTCTCTCTTTCAAAATATGATCGAGGAACGCTGTATTTTTTTGTTAGAATTGTCAGAGGCTAGGACGACGACCTGACTGTTATTATACGTAAATAGTCGTTTGGTGTCTGGGATTGATGAATGTCCAAATTTTGTGACGTCATCCATTTCAGGACCAGGAACCAAAAATCCGGAGAATCAGTCAGCGATTATGTGTTGGCTCTGAAGAAATCGGCGGTTTATTGTAACAATGGCGAATTTTTTAATCGGGCGCTGCGAGACAGGTTCGTGTGTGGGTTGAACAATCCAAAGATACAAAACAAACTGCTGAATACTGAAGACCTCACGTTTGAAAGAGCCTGCCGCATAGCCAAGACCATGGAGATGGCGGATAGGAACACCCAGGAGTTTCACCCTTCAAGCAACGAAACCAATCAAGTAAACAAACTAACAGAACAAGGCAGTAAGAACACTGAACAATCAGTATGTCCTATAGGTGTGGGGGTAATCATTCAGGTCAGTCTTGTAGATTTAAGTCAGCAAAATGCTACGAATGTTCAAAAATCGGGCATATAGCATCTGTCTGCCGCAGTAAAGAGGGCAAAGGCAAAGTCCATAATGTACAAGCCTCCGAATTAGGAAATGATGCGCATGAGAATGATGACGAATTAGGCATTTATTCCCTGTATTCGCTTGACACAAACAAGCCTAATCGCAACAATTACACCGTGGAAATGAAAATCAGCGGGAAGCTGTGTAAGATGGAGCTGGATACTGCTGCAGATTACTCCATAATGAGCCAAAGCGAATATCTGGAGAAATTTGCAGACAGATCCCGGACTCCTTCAAAAGTAACACTGAAAACGTATACGGGCGAAGTGCTTCATTAATGTGTCAGGGGAAATGCAGTGTCATATTGTATATAAGGGCAAACATTATCTTTTGCCAATTCTGGTAGCCAATTACAATGCCAATCCCACCTTACTTGGTAAAAACTGGGTGGGTCAAATCAAGTTAGAGTGGGGAGAGATATTTAGTGTCTCTAATGGAGACCCAGTCAGTGCTAAGAGTCAACTGAATGAATTGTTGTCTAAACATAGCGAATTGTTTACAGAGAGTTATGAAGGCATGAAGGGCCTTGAGGCATACATTACCATGAGAGATGATGCAAAACCTATATTTGGGAAAGCGCGTAGGATCCCGTATGCTTTAAAGGAAAAAGTGGAGAAAGAATTGGACAAACTGGAAAGGCACGGGGTGATTAAGGAAACTGACAAGTCGTGTTGGGCTAGCCCAATTGTGATTGTGCCGAAGGCTGATGACACCATTAGAATGTGTGGAGATTACAAATCAACTATTAATCAGTCAGTTGAAGATGAGCAAAATGTCCTGCCCACCACTCAGGATTTATATACGACACTAGTTGGCTCCAAGGTATTTAGCAAACTCAATCTGTTATTATTATTAAAATCACTTATTTCACGGTATTGCTAGATTCAGATTCATTTCAGATTCATTTATTTTTGCACTATTTTTCTTTTTTTTAAATAAAATTTACAAATATGTAGGAAAAAGGAATGATAATATAAGCTATTAAATTTAATGAGCTAGGTTAGATGTGCGTAGTGGTCAAAGTAGCCGCTAGGCTTTCGAGTTGATCACTACCATAGTCGAGGAGGAAAAAAAGAAGAATTATATAAATAGGAAAAAGCGCAGAGGAGAAATTGAGGAAAAAGATTCCAGAGGAATTATACAAAAGAAATAAGAAAAAGAGCATAGGAAAAGGGTGTTGGTAATATTCTAATGCTAATACTAATTCTAATACTAAGTACTGTAACAATACTAGTACTGTAAATAATACGAGAAGAGGAAAAGGGTGCTAATAATAGGAAAGGAAATATTGCTATAATTAGTTTACATATAAATAATTTCATAAATATAATAATAATAATAATCTTAATGTTAATGTTTCTCAAGTTTCATAATTTCATAAATATAATAATCTAATAATCTAATGCTAATTTTGATACTTATGTTAATTCTAATACTAATACTAATTCTAGTACTATTCAGTACTAAGTACTATAACTATACTAACACTGTAAATAAGTTTCTCAAGAATGTAGTAGTCATATGTGCCAACTTTATGAAAATAATATTAATATTATAGCTGGCTGTCAAGTAGGAACAGTTTGTATTCTTTTTTAAAGCCACTATGTGATAAGTTTTTAATTTTCAGAGGGATTTTTTCCCATATTCTTGATGCAAGGATCTTGAATCTTGATAAGCCATAGTTTGTCCTAGAAGCTGGTCTGTATAGATTCTTATTTAAAGCATATCTAGTATTATAGTTATGGGTTTCTGAAACAGATGGGATTAATTCAGCAAAGGCTAGGGGAATATCTGTTTTAACATATTTAATTTTATGAATAAGAGTAGAGATTTTAAGGTTAAAGGCATTCTCAATATTAAGTATACCAAGGAGCTTATAATATAGAGCAGCACTCTCTCTTTTTTAGCAAAACATATAGTGCGGATACATTTATTTTGTTTTGTTTTAATTACTTGTAACCGAGATTGACAAGCAGTGCCCCAGCTCATCAGGCCGTAATTGATATATGGATATATCAGGGTATAGTAAAGTTGTTTAAGGTATGGCAAAAGGTTCACAGGCAAAACTTCCAAAAAAAATTGTTTTCGCATATTTAAAATGCTTTAGGTCTTAGCTGTATTATAGCAAAAAAATCCAAACTAAAATTCCTTTTTAACGCCCCGAAAAACCATGTTTTAATTTCCCGCGAAAAATGACGCGCGAAACATGATTGACAGACGCTGACAGCTACGTGACAGCGGCACGCGAACAAACTAAAACAACAATCGTCTTTATAGTACGCTACGCTCGTCTTTATAGTACGCTACGCTTCGTTTTCGTTTGTTTTTCTTGAATTGCATTCTATCTAAAATTATGTCGTCGAAACTTAATAGAGGCTATTCTTGGGTATCTTCGAAGAAAAAGAAGAAGTTGAAAACAGGTAAATTTAGGCCGACTAAGAAGGCAAGTTTGGCGTCGAGCGATAAAGGCTCGTGGTTCAAACAAAAACAATGGCCAAGCGAAGATCTGTTGACTGAAACGAATGAGCCCGGGCCAAAAAGCATCACTTCTAGGAAGCTTCGGACTAGCAGTGATGAAGTTCACCCGCGAACTTCGAATTCCTTGACTGTAATTGAGTCGGGCATTAGATCAAGCTGCTGTTTGCCGGTTTTTACGGTTTTCTATGCTTGCAACCAAATTCTCTGCGAAGTAATCGCCCTGATACCTAGAAAAGGAGTCAGATATGTTTATCAATTATAAGGCAGTCAAGAGAAGGTAGATTCAGCATGATCTTTACCGCTCCAGAGTATAAAAATAATATGCAATATTATATGAAGCCTGCGGTTTGTTTATGTTGTTTAGCAAGAAGTTGCGCCGTTTGAATGAATATAACTTGTGTTCGACTTACCCAGAACTGTTTATCTCCTTTAGCATGATGGCTTTGATAATAGCATCATTTACAGTAACTTGCGGTTGGCCTTCATATTTATTTGACCTTGTGTTTTTCCCACGAGCTTTACGACCTCTGTGACCAGTCTCGAGTGTAAAATGAAACTCCTTGAAGATTACCGCGAAAGCTGTCACAGCAGATCATTCACAACTCCGCCTGTCCCGCCTGTCAGCCTAATACTGTATTTCAATTGGCTGAATATAATAAGATTATCTTTGGAGGCGGGGCTTTCTACTCAACCGTGAAATGGTCAGAAAACTAAAATCCCTTGTTTCTCCGTTTGTGTTTTAATGCAAAAAATACAACTTTGGCGTATCAAAACTCGAGAACGTTTTGTTCGATTAAATCCAAATTTTCGCGAGAGCCAAAAAACCACAATTTCTGCAAAAGTGTGCCAGCGTTTTGCAAAATTTTGCTTCATTTCGTAATTATTATGTAGTTTGCGTTTTGCTAGCATGAAAAAACTTACTCCAACTTTACCTACGGATAATTCTTGTAATACGCACCGTATGAAAAATCGCTGACACACTTTTTGGGACAATTTACCTGAGATTCGAAAACAAAGAATTTAGTTGTCATTCATTAAACATTTCCGGATTTGAAGTTACGATAGTGTGAGAGGTCGCTTTTTAAATAAAAAAATACATCATTGAGAGATTTTTTAAAATAGTAAATTTAAACATTCATATTTATTCTTCAATCTTTGAGCTTTAAATTGATATATAGTATGTCTTTGTAGCGTAAATATTGACGCTACACGATTTTTTTTCCCAAGTGACCTCGTGAACCTTTTGCCATACCTTAAAGTGCCCCTACGATCAAATTTTGACATATCAATGTTTTTGCATATTCATAAAGTAGAGTTCATATATTATTACCAGTTCAAATTATTTTTCGATACAACGACAGGAAGTCTTATTTTTTTAGCTCCGAATATTGAATCTACACGTCCGCCATTACTGGAAGCCGTTCTCTTTGTTCAGCTTTAAACAAAGGTTTATTCACCGGAAGTGATGTCATACACTTAACGCTCGCCTGCAGAACACAACGCCTGGAGGCATATTTCTACTAAAAACGTCTTCACGTACATAAGAAGAAAGTTATATTTATCTTTGCGAGGTTGGCTACTTTTTTTATGCACGCTATTTCGCGCCACGAGGTTGTCGTGTACAGTGTATGATATCACTTCCGGTGAATAAACCTTTGTTTAAAGCTGAACAAAGGGCATGGCTTCCAGAAATGGCGGACAGGATTTTACCGGTAAACTCTCCTAAAATTTGTGGGTTAAGATGCCCATTTGGGAATATATTTTACTACTTCGGATATTTCTAATACTGATTGACCTATAGACACTGAAAAAGTGGCAAATCGAAATGGTAAATTTTCGTCGTAGTGGCACTTTAAGTGTGCTAATAGGTACATAGTATCCAAGTTTATTTAAAATACCTATATTCTTTGCAAGTTTATTATTAACATGTTTTATTTGTGCATTCCATTGTAAATGGTTGTCAATAAAAACACCTAAATATTTTATCTGCGTTTTTTCTTCTATATTACATGTTGTTATGGATATATTAAGCTTTTTTCTAGGGGATGTAATCAGCATATACTTTGTCTTCTTAAAGTTGATTGAAAGTTTGTTAGCAGCACAGTATTTTAGAACATTAACAAGTTCATCATTTATAACCCTTTCTAATTCATTCAGGTTTTTTGAAGAATAAAACATATTAGTGTCATCTGCAAATATTCTAAATAGCAGTTTCTTAGACGAGTTTGGGAGGTCATTTATATATAGCAGGAATAGCAGGGGACCTAAAGTAGATCCTTTAGGAATACCACAAACTATAGGCCTAAAACTAGATTCCGTATCATCTATTTTTACATATTGTTTCCGATCCTCTAGATAACTGATAAACCAAGCATGGGGTAATCCTCGGTTTCATATTTGTACATCTTTGCAAGCAGTATCTCATGATTTATTGTGTCAAATGCTTTGGAAAAATCCAAGAAAATTCCGCAAGTTATTTTACCTTCATCTATAGCTGTTTTTAGGTTTTCTACTGTTTCTAAAATTGCATACTCAGTTGAGTAGCCTTTCCTAAATCCAAATTGATAATTATACAGTATACCTTGCTTTTCTAGGAAAAACATAAGCTGATTATGGACCAGTTTCTCAAGAACTTTACTGAAGACAGATATAATAGCTATAGGCCTATAGTTTCCTAGTTCAATAGCACTTCCACTTTTAAATATTGGGGTTATTCTTGAAATCTTAAAAATATCAGGAACTATTCCTGTCGAAATTGACTCATTATATATTTTGGTAAAGGGGATTGATAGAGGGGCACTTGCGAGCTTAATAAATTTATTAGGTATGTTAATATAAGCCTTGTCCTTATTCAGGCTAGCAAAAAGAGTAAAAACTTGAGATTCAGTCACTGGAGACATAAACAAGCTAGAAGATGGAGACTGGCTTATATACTGAGTAGGTTCCTTTGTTGTTGGATCAGTTGTTATCTTACTTGCCAGATTTGGCCCTACATTTACAAAGAAGTCATTAAATTGCTCGGCTATATCAGCTGCATTGGTATAAGTCTTATTACTATAAGTAATTCTAGTAGGGAGGTGACTGTCCTTTAGTTTTCCGTTTAATAAGATTACCTATAAGCCTCCAAGTAGATTTAAGATTATCCTTATACTTTATAAACTGAGAGCTATAGTAACTTGTTTTATATTTATTTTTCAAATGTGCTAGCATATTTGCATATTTCTCTATTTTTTCTGGTTCTTTGCTATGAAAATGTGTATGATATTTTTTTTGTTTTCTTTTAATAGATTTAAGAATACCAGCTCTAATCCATGGTCTATTTAGTTGTTTTTGTTTACTTCGGGTAGCCTGTTTTATAGGGGCATGCTTATTAACAATGTTGTTTACTGCATTAATTGCATCATAGCGTTTTTCGTTCAGATTTTAGGTAGGTGATAGGATTTCTTCCCAATTTATAAGATTTATATCATTTAAAAATTGGTCACTATTAAATTTTGAATAATCCCTATAAAGACGTTTACTAGTTGCTTTATCTATTTTTGATTTAACAATACAGAACACTGGTAAGTGGTCAGATAGATCGACAGTAACTATTCCAGATATAACCTGGGAAATGGGTGAGTTAGTGTATATATAGTCAATAAGGGTTGAAGTATGATCAGTTATTCTAGTAGGTTTAGTTATAATAGGAAGAAGACCATTTGTGTAAAGCATATTTATGTATTCTTCTGTTGGAGGGTGCATATTAATCTTCAAAAAATCAATATTCATATCTCCAAAAATGTAAAGCTGATACTTAGGGTTTAGTAGTTTAATTATATTATTGAGTTGTGTAGTAAATTGAATAAGATCACAGGTAGGGTGCCTATATATACAACAAACAATTATTGCTTTTTTATTTTTATTTTCAATTTGAGACCAGCAGGATTCAACCAAATTCATATCAAATTTTATATCAGGTCGGGGGATAGCTTTTAGACTGTTAGCTATATACAAAGCAGCCCCACCAGCATTAGTTGGAGAATCAGTGTGAACAAAATTATAAGATTCAATATTAACATTAGCTACCGAAAATTCATTAAGCTTAGTTTCAGTGACCCCTATTATATCAGGTGTAGAATCTAGAGTGCAAAGTATTTCCTGAAGCAAATTTAGATTTTTAGACAAGCTTCTAATATTGCAGTGAAAAATAGTGAAAGTTTGGGAGGCAGACTCCCTAATTACTTTATTTAATTCGGGGATTGAAAAGTAATCAGAGCGAGGGGCTGATAGCATTAAGTCAGAGTCGCATTCATCAGATTTGTCGGGGTTATGAAATAGGTCATACAGATCAAAATCATTATTTAGCCTACCAGAGCAGCTGATAGGTGAATTGTTGGACTCTCTATCAAATGATATATTGGAAGGTATACTACTTACAGTTTCCCGATTGTCAGCCATGTTAGTTGCAAGTTACATTTGTGCAAAATAATCACACTAACTTTGTGCTGCATAATCCATATAATCCTCAAACTGCTCGCATGTTACGAAGCAAAGAGGAGACGAGGTGTCACTTTCCCTTAGCATAATTTTACCGTTCACAGTCCACAGGTATTTATAGTTATTCGTTCGCTTAAATTCTAGTATTCTGCCGAATAGCTTCTTCCTGTACGAAGTTAGACTTTCGTTGACATGTATATCAGCTTTGTGGCTGATGGCAGATGACTCAGGCTGTGCGTGAACTGTAGGGAGATCCTTAGTACGTTTCGTTCGCAGCTTGCTCCGCTTCTTGTATATCTCATCTGGGTTTCTGGAAAACCCGAATAGCGAATAGCGAATACCGCGAATAGTGCGAATAGTCGCGAATAGTAAATATAAGTTAAAGATTAATACTTACAGAACGGAAATCCTTCAACGAGTTGTTTTCCTCATGTAACTCAGTTCCATGGATGGGTTACCTGTGGCACTCGAAAGCGAGGCGATCACGGCGCATGAAGAAGATATCGTTCGAAGTTCCCTGCTAGCAGAGGTAGACAGAGAGAGACCTCTGCTAGCAGGGAACGTTAGAAGGCAACTTTGCCGAAATGTTGAAGAAAATAATAAAACAGCAAACGCTTTCTACATACTGGTATGTAATCAACTAAAGTCGATTGAGGTATGCTAACCGCCGTGGAAAGCGAGTAGCAGCTGACGTTTCGAGCGCTAGCCCTTCGTCAGAGCAAAAGAGGTTATTGTGGTTGGGGAAACGGTTAATATAGTGTCGAGTACATGCTTACCGCTGAGGAAACATGTACTCGGATCAATAGGGATAAAAGGAAATTGCGCCAATGCATGATTAATCTCGGATCAATTGTGATCAAAGAAAAATGCGCCAACAATAGAAATGCTAATTCATACCTCAATCGACTTTAGTTGATTACATACCAGTGTTTATCTTCCCCGCCGACGCAGACCAAAACTAGTTTTTACAGGAACTAGTTGCTTTCTACATACGTCATCGTGCACCTGACAGACCTAGTTGGGTTCCCTGTGGCCTCCGGTTTAGGTCAGCGATAGGGATCACCAAAGACCGCCTGGGAATCACAGTTCGAGTTTGTAGACATTTATTTTTATAATATTTTTTTTCTGATAGCGTGTTTTCAGTTTTCCATACATTTCTCTGTAAATTTTCCCGCGGACTTTGACTCGTTGTTACAGACAAATGTACAGTACAGCTCAAAAAGAATGCACCCGCAAGAAGTCCCGCAAGAACTTCTTGCGCCGCAAGAACCCGCAAGAAGTTAATAACCCGCTTTTTGCGGCTCACCCGCAAGAACACGCAAGAAGTTTAAGAAGTTGATAGCCCGCTTTTTGCGGCTCAGCCGCAAGAACGCGCAAGAAGTAAAGAGTGGATAATCCGCTTTTTGCGGCTCAACTGCAAGACCACGCACAAAGTTAAACAATACAAAAAGTTTCAAGTCCAAACTTCGAAACGCGAGTACAATGCACGCTCGATCGTGGTTTGTTTACAAGAGTATACGGCAAATTTATTTAGAAAGACTTTCGGTAATATTTTTGAAAAACTTATTTTCAAAGACATAGATGTATTTAACAATTTGCTTTGATTCGTTTATGGTAGTGTTTATTAACTGTTTCTTTCGTTTTGCCAGGTTTCCCAGGTTTTGCAGTTCGATCCAACTGCTTTGATTTGCGCGTTTAGCGATTATTGAGTCGATCGCAATATGCAAATTACCACTTCTTTTTGACCTGTAAAATTTTGGGAAGACAGTCACTTACTATTCTACGAATTAAGGCGCATTTAGTTCAAAAGGATTCCACTTTCCCAGTAGAAGTTTTCTGGTAAGACTAAGAGTATAGTTTTACACGGTTTCATTGCCAACTTGGCTTCAGAAAGTGCAGCGATCACTGGCTCAGACTGACACGTTCACGCCTGACTGATTTGCACGTGGAGAAATTCAGACGGCAAGAACTTGAGATTTTAATTGCGAAAATATGCCTTATATTAGGACTGCGAACATTTGCAATGATTTGAGCCGAAACCTTGAGCAACACAGGGATGTGCTATAAATGTGAAACTACAGACGCTAAAGTTTATTTGATGTTATGCTTTGCACGGCAAACTATAAAGCTGGCCTCGCAACACCGGTATTTATAACGGGAACTGAAGCGATCGAGCGGCCGTTGTTTGTTATTATTTTGTGCCGAAAGCTCAGGCTTCCATATTACATTTTAAGTAACGATTTTCAGTAAGGTTATTAGAATATATGGGAGGATGCGTTATAAGCGAGCTGTGAAGCAGCAAGGAGGTAAGTGCTTTCGCCGATATACACAAACGGCGGTGATAAATATTATAAAGAAGTGTGAAAGGCGAAAATATTTTGGGCTGCTGTCTCGGAGTTTTTACGTTTAATATTTCTGAAGTGTTTGTCTTATTTAATAGTCAGCTGAACACATGAGCGGCGGTGGGATTCAATAAAGAACACAACTCTTATTAGGGCCATTTGTCATATAATCAACCAAGCTATTATTAGCGAAAAGTTGCACTTGGATTTAAGATGTGAAATTTCACTTCCAAAATGCGATAAATTTGCTGCGTAGTTTGTGTTTGTTGTTCTAATATATTTCTTTAGTACTTTAATTTGATGTTTCCCGCAGAACGTGAACCTCAGTCTGCAAAATGTAACTTAATTGTTTCTTTCCAGTCGAAGGGACGACTTCGCGTTAATAAGTAAGAGAGTTTCAACCCGTTTGAATTTAAAGTTGAACTTCTTGCGGTTGAAGTTCTTGCGGTTCTAACTTCTTGCGTTTAAGACGTTCTTGCGGGTCTAACTTCTTGCGGTTGATAATTAATTATAAGCGCAAAAAGAAGCGCAATAATCAACTTCTTGCGTCCGCAAAAAGAAGTTCTTGCGCGTGCATTCTTTTTGAGCTGTACTGTACGCGATTGCACGCTTTCCAGCGCAGCTACATCCATCAAATTTTAATAAGTTTTAAAATAGTCTTTTACCAGACAGTGAATATTTCAGAAATTCGATTTTACTGAAATTATTTGGCACGGGATTCACATACAAACGCTGTATTTCGCGCCATGTTTTCACCCCTTTAAAAATGTTGGAATCTGAACCGAAAACTCTCTGAATTTCTATAACGGGACCTGAAACAACCATAGGGGCTGATGAAAGCCAGGACCCGGCTAATCATAGATGAAATTGGAAATGAGCGTGTTGGTTTTTGTGGAGGGAGGAAAACCGGAGGACCCGGAGAAAATCCTCGGAGCAACTGGTCTATTAAATTGAGGAATTCTAATAGACCCTTTCAGCTTGTCTGTTTGTTGCCCCATTTCAGACCACGTGATATTTCTCCAGAGGATTCAGTACTTTGTTTTCCAATTATAGAAATTGGTACATTTCCTCTTGGGATACAGAACTGAAACAAAAACGCATTTAATGCGTACTCAAGGGAAAGGTCACGTGGTCTGAAATGGGCAACAAACAGGCAAGCTGAAAGGGTACGCTATCCGAAAAAATATCAGCGCAAAAAAGAAGAAAGAACTAAAAAGAATTAGCTACAGCACGAGGAATTCCAAGGCGGTCTTTGGTGAAACCCAACTACGTCTGTCAGGTGCACGATGACATATGTAGAAAACGTTTGCTGTTTTATAATTTTCTCCAACATTTCGGCAAAGCTGCCTTCTAACGATATCGATTGGCCTCGCTTTCGAGTGCCACAGGTAACCCATCCATGGAACTGCGTTACATGAGGAAAACAAAATGGCGAGTGTTGACAGTGTGATTCTCTCGTCAGGTTCGTCTAGGTTCGTACTCGTTGAAGGACTTACGTTCTGTAAGTATTAATCTTTAATTTATATTTACTATTCGCCACTATTCGCCACTATTCGCACTATTCGCGCTATTCGGTATTCGCTATTCGCTATTCGGGTTTTCCAGAACCCTATCTCATCTCGCTTCGCGCGTCTCGTAAATTTGACAATGAGCCGGTTTTGGACATTTTTAGTTGGCGGCAGTCTACGAGCTACGGATATGTCCCTTTCATCGAGTTGTACATCAACAAGGCTTGCCATTTCGATCACGAGTTTCGCTGGATCGTCATTTGGGACGATTGGTATACCAGTTATTTCGAGTGAATCTCGACGTGAATACTGTTCTTGTTCATCAAGGCGAACTTCGAAGTCATAATTTACACTGCTCGCATTTTCTACCTCTGACTCGACCCTTTCGATTCGGTTTTCAGTAGCTTGAGTTTGCTTCTTGGATCGCTACCAGAGTCGTATCGTATTTGTTGGAGAGGAAGCTTTGCGATACTTCTATCTCTTCGAGCCTCTTATCAAGCGCTGCCATATTGGATTTAAGTCCTTCTATTTCACCATGCTAACAGCATAACGCTGATTTACATAGAATCCGTGGCTAAAAATACATCCGTAGTATATAATTAAAAGTAATTCCTAATACTATATATCTAATTATGTACTTATATACTCGTATAAACAATAATATATAAAATAGTAGTAACAATAACAAATACAAAAGTAAAGTAACATAGTAAAAATAGTCTAAAAGTCAATTTAAGAGAGAGGCAGTCGCAATGTTGTTCTGAAAAGAAACCAATTGCAACGACCTAGTCTCGCGTAATTCAGCTGGAAGCTGGTTCCAGAGCTTTGCTCCATTATAGGAGATGCTCTTTTTCGCAAACTCAGTTTTGGGGAGGGGCAAGCAGAGTTTGGTATCTGCCCCCCTCAGGTTGTAGTCTGTTCTGCTTCCAACTGTTTTGAATAATTCGGTGAGACTGGTCGGTGCACAGTTATTTTGGATTTTGTGCATCAAGACAGCCTTGCATTTAGCCCTCCGTTCATCAAGTTTATCCCAATCTAGTATGTCAAGGAGTAGACTGGAGCTCGTTTTATAATCAGCCCTTAGAATAAGCCTAGCAGCCCTATTTTGAAATTTGTGAAGTTTATCACCGAGGACCCTCCCACAGGTATCCCAGACCTCACCGCAGTAATCCATGTGAGTTTCAATAAGTGAATTATATATTTTGATTAGAGTGTCTTGGGACACAAATGGGCGGATCCTCTTTAACGCTCCTAGACCCGATACAACCTTTTTAGTTAAGTGGTCTATGTGGTCAGACCAACTTAAATGTTCATCAACAACTACCCCTACCGTTTTGCTTTTACTGACCCTCTTAATATTTTTATCTCCAATTTCTATTATGGTCTCCTCGTCCAGATTCGATAAACGCTGACGCGAGCCGATCATCATGAATTCTGTTTTGGCCACGTTTAAGTGGAGCTCATTTGCTTTGAGCCAGTTGTTTATCTTGAGCAATTCGGTATTTGCTCTGACAACAACATCAATAACATCTGCTCCACTAAACGTGATGCTGGTGTCATCAGCAAACATACAGGGTGTTGACGTTTCGAGGCAATTTGGTAAGTCGTTTATGTAGACGAGAAACAACAATGGGCCAAGTATCGATCCGTGTGGAACACCGCAGGTAATCAAACGCTCAGTGGATTGAATGTTCTCCACCGAGCATGTCTGGTATATATTTGAAAGGTAGGAGTGTAACAGACCAAGTGACCCATTGTTAATTCCATACAATGTCAGCTTCTCTAGCAATAATTCATGGTTCACCGTATCGAAGGCCTTTTTCAGATCTAAAAATATTACAATATTAAAAAGACCTCGATCCATATTGATCAACCACGAGTTCGTAGAGTTTAGAAGAGCTTTCATTGTAGAGTGAAGTTTACGAAAACCAAATTGCTTATTTGATAGAAGGTTATGTGAAGAGAGATACCTATATAGTTGATCATACAGAATCCGCTCAAATACTTTGTCACATGCGTATGCTCAATTGAATGTTGACAAAGAAAGTCAGGAATATTTGACAATCAGTACTCACAAAGGGCTCTATTCCTACTTAAAACTGCCCAAAAAATATTCCAGGCAAAAATGGATCAAATTCTTCAAGGAATTGAGAAATGTGTATGCAAACAAGGTGATATCTTAATAGGGGGAAATGACTGGCAAGAGAATCTTAAGATACTCGCTGAAGTTTTACACAGGTTACACAAATACAATTTGCATTTGAAATTGACCAAATGCCTGAAGTGGTTTATCTAGGCCTGAGAATAAGTGCTGAAGGGTTGCAACCAGTGGAGGAGATGCTCGATGCAGTGAAGCGAGCTCCAGCCCCACAAAATGTGAGCGAACTAAGGTCCTTCTTGGGCATAGTCCAATATTATCATTCCCTCTTTCCAGGGCTAGCCACAACACTAACACCGCTGCATAGGCTTTTGCAGAAAAGTGTTCAATGGGAATGGACAGAGGACTGTCAGAAGGCTTTTGGAACCTGTAAGGAGGGGCTCACCAGTGATTCGCTGTTAGTCCACTATGACCTGAATCGTGAGCTAAGGTTAGCTTGTGATGCCTCAAGGTATGGTTTGGGGGCAGTACTTAATCATGCGATGGACGATAGCCATGAGAGGCCAATAGCTTATGCCTCTCGTACACTTAGTTCGAGTGAGAGAAACTATGCCCAGATAGAACACGAGGCCTTGTCTATCATATTTGGAGAGAGAGTCCGAAAACTTGTTGACCGACTTAACCTGTAGTTAATACTATTGCTAATGTTGTTGTTACCTGTTGTAAATTTATATATTACTCCTAAGGGGAAAGCAGTGTAACATATTAAGTACCCATAATGCTTAAGGAACTGTGCCAGTACCCAGAGTGCTTAGCGTAATAAAGGTGTGTTGTTTCCTGCCTCGTGTATTGTCATCCCAAACTAAAGGACTAAATACTACAGTTAGATAATAGCACGAGAGTTCTATTTGATTTAGAGTGCCGAGCATTTAGATATCTAACCGTCTTAGAATTTGGTCACATCCACGAGACATTTTTTTCTGAAATTATTGGCAACTACTGTAAGTAACTCTGAACATTTCGAAATAATATACAGGGTCTAAACTAGAGGAGTAATTAGTATTCTCTTTATAGAGAATACTAATAAGGCTATTGTTTTCTATTGTTTCATAGCCTTATTAGTATTCTCTATATAGAGAATACTAATTACTTAACAATGGGATTTAGACAGCTTAAAATTGGAAACACTGATGATTGGTCGAGTGGGTGTGACCATGTTCTAATAGGTAGAAGGGGCACGCTGGGCAACTGGAAAATACAGTGTTTGTATGAGAATCTAGTAGAATCTGGGATGAAAGAAAGTGGTGAAAAACACATTGTCTTCCTTTAACTGGTTTCCGTTTTGTTCGCGCTTTTCCTTGCCATGAATTGTTAAATAGTGAATTAAATAGTGTATGAAACTGAGTCCGTGTCTAGCATTCATACTAGTGATAATGACTGCTTACCTGAAAACAAAAACACCTTTATCTACAAAAAAAATCAAAACAAAAACCTAAAGGTCCAAACCAGTTAACAAGCATGCAAGCTATAGACCCTTTGCATGTTACGTCATAGCCGCCATGTTGGTGTACAGTTAACAATAGATTCGTCGTTAGCTTCTTTTGTTCTGTACACCAACATGGCCGCCATGCCCTTTGTCATTTGAATCTTTGGGGATTGAGTGCAAACCATCTATTATTATTTTTTATTATTTTATTTTATTTCTGAAAATAAGAGGTTACAATTTTGAAAGGCCGAAGCCTGTGACTTATTTGGCAATGTGGTCAGGGTCAGAAATATTCACGGTTACGATAATATTGGCATTTAGAACAAATACATTATAGATATACGAGAGGAAAAAAGTCTTACAAAAAGAATATAGCAATTATATACAAAGATATTAACTTACATCTCTACATTTTTTGTTATATTTGATTTATATTTTAATGATACATTGGTATATTTGTCGCTGTGTCTCCCCACCCCCCACCCCCCGAAGAGAATTAACTACATTGCTACAAAACAAAATAAAATACTAAATAAAAATAGAAAACAACAAACCAACGATAACAATAAATCAAAAGGTAGATATACTGTGGTGTGGCCTGGCGCTAACTGAGGTCATGTTCAAGAAAGAAAAGAGAAAAAAAAACACAAGGTGTCATTGAAGGATAAGGGAAAGAAGCATATTCCATTATTTTAAAATGAAAGGAAAGTTTGTCTTTCTCTCTGGCTGTAAACAGCTCTAGATTATAAATCAATTTAAGTTTTCTAAGAAAAAGGTTGATGAGCAGGGTCTGTTCCTTAAGTTTACGAGAATATATAAAATATTCAGCTACTAATATCACGTAATTTATCAAAATAAAATGCTCTAGAGGTTCTACCAGCCCCAAAATAACATCAAATTCATTGAGCGATCTTTGAAGCAAATTCTGCTTCGTCAAAATCTGTTGGACTGCATTCCAAAAGGACTGAACTAAAGGACAATGAAAAAATATATGTTCTATGGTTTCGACGTCTATTTGGCAAAAGGAGCAGAGGGGTATGGAGCGGCATCAGGGTCAAATCGAGGTCATTCAGCTGAAGTGATGAGAGCCAGTGTTGAAGTGAGGCTTTGAAGTGAAAAACCCACTCTGAAGCGAATACAGAATGATCAGTTCATCTGAAGCTATAATCCAATGAAGACAAGTATCTTTGAAGTGATAATCCTCCTTTGAAGCGAAAGTTGACCTACGGTATGGCTTTTCTGCTTTTAACTGAAGACAAAGTACCTTTGAAGTGATCATCCTCCTTTGAAGAGAGGATAGGCCTGCAGCACTTAGAAATGTTGGTCAGCGTCCTTTACCTACAGCTACGCGCGGAAATCGCAAAACGAGTGTTGAGAGAATGCGCTCAGAGCATTTTGCGATGCATTGATAGCTGCGAAGATGCAAATGGTAAGTTAATTTTAAAATAAATTGGCCCATTTTATTTCTGAGAGAGATTCCAAAGAACAGCTGATCAGACCAGTCAGTTCGCGTAGATGGAACGCGCCCAGTTCGGGTATTTAAAGCATTCAAAACATAACGAAAATACAAATACGTACACTTATTCCGCTTCAGTTTTAAAAATGCTTCGAACTTGCCGGTTGGCGTTGTCCTCCATTTTGCCCTCGTGCATGCTCGATTTCCGCGCGTAGCTATAGGTAAAGGACGCTGACCAACATTTCTAAGTATCGCAGGCCTATCCTCGCTTCAAAGGTGGATGATCAGTTCAAAGGTACTTTGTCTTCAGTTAAAAGCCAAAAAGCCATACCGCAGGTGAACCCTCGCTTCAAAGGAGGATTATCACTTCAAAGATACTTGTCTTCGTTGGATTATAGCTGTTGTAGCTTCAGATGAACTGATCATTCTGTATTCGCTTCAGAGTTGGTTCGTCACTTCAAGGTACAAAGCCTCACTTCAACACCGGCTCTCATCACTTCAGCTGAATGACCTCTATTTGACCCTGATGCCGCTCCATAGAGGGGGGACTGTATCTTGCCGATCTTGTGAAGTAAATAATTGTTGAATACGATACGGTGAAGAATTTTAAATTGAAATTCTCGGGTTTTAGTATCAAACGCACATTTGAAAGGAATTGAGTAAATAACTTCCCAATCAATGGAATCATTTATTGTTGAAAAATATGTATTAAAGTGGGTCTTTGCCATTGGTGTTTCAACGATTTTAGATATTAAACAGTTATAAACTGTTTTAGAAGTAAACTTTTCAAGTAAAATAGTGTCATCCCCTGCATTTAATTGCAGACTGTGAATTTAAAAAGTTTAGAATAACCTTGAAACTAGTGTTGATGTTTTTTTAGTTCAGACCTCCATTCTTTAGGTAAAGCGTCATATACGCTACGTAGCCAAAACATTTCTAATGGATTGAGATTTTCAATAGCAGTTTTCAGTTTTAGACCATCATTATTAAAGAAATCTCCAATTTTGCAGATACTTTTCGAAAAAATATTGATTAAACACTGCTTTTTTCCAATGCAAACAAATCTATTATTCCAAATAACTTGGTTGGCAATTTCTTCTATGGTTTTGGGGGTAGAGTTGTTAAGGCTAGACCAAGCTGATAGGCATTCTATATAATATTTTGGTAAATCCAATGGCAGTTTAGAATAATAGAAGTTGCAGTGAAAAAGAAAAGTGCGGCTCCTATATTCCGTAAATAGTAATTTAACCATCGCGCAGAATGGTATTCTTTTCGGCGACATGTACTTACGACTGTTAGGTTAAAGCCAGGTCGACATAATTAAGAATAATACAATTAATTATTCAATAAGACGATTGTGATTGGCTATTGATAATCGGTGTGGGAATAACCTACCACTGTTCGCTCTCCGTTATGGGACAATGAACTCACTACCCTCGTTAAGGAGACGTCATTATCCCTCTTCCGCAGTTAAAGGGGCCGTCTCACCCACAGTGCTTAGCGTGCTTTTGTTATTGTTTATATCCGGGACTTTGACCCCTGTTCACGGCGGGAACTCTGAATTTCTAACAAAGAAAACTCTGAATTTCTAACGAGACCTGAAACAACCATGGGGGCTGATCAAAGCCAGGTCCCGGCTAATCCACAGATAGAATTGGAATTTAGCGTGTTAGTTTTTGCGGAGGGAGGAAAACCGGAGAACCCGGAGAAAAACCCTCGGAGCAAGGGCGAGATACCAACAAACTCAACTTAATACATATGGCGCCCCGTCCGGGAATCTAACCTGGGCCACAGATGTGAGAGGCGAAGCACTTAACCACTGCGCCACCCCGGCTCTCCAAACCTCACGAACTTAGTTTTGAAAATCAAATAAATAAGATATGTAAAAAGGCAAGTGCTGGTATAGGTGCCATAAAGCGTATTAAGCCATTTGTCCCCACCGATTCACTCGAAGTAATTTACAAATCACTTGTACAACCTTACTTCGACTATTGTTGCCCACTATGGGATACTTGCGGCAAGACTCTAAAAGACAAATTACAAAGAGTTCAATCTCGAGCCGCTAGGCACGGCTGTTTCAAAACCAGAAATTTGGGACATTAGGTTGCAGTCCCTCGATTGCGCGAAGCGCACGGTCAATGGTCATCAGAACGAGGCTTCATAAAATGTGATTCCTCGAAGAAGCAGATCGATTTCGTGGTGTTGATAAATTGTTAAAATTATCGTCGTGTTTCATTGTTTGCTATCCTAGGGATTTGCTATAAGTTTAAGACAGGTCCAGTAGTTGGTTTGAACATGTTTATATTCGGAATTTTAACGAAGGAAGTGCGATTTTATATGGTAAGATTGAGAACATGTTGTAGACAGCAAAGATGGCGGCCTGGATCATGTGCTGCAAACCTTCAAAACTGAAGTGAATTAGACCAAGATCGGAGCAATTCCCAGAATTAGGTGAGTTGAAATTGAATGCAACATTACTTTATCTGTGTTAAAGTTCACTTAATTTTTTGCTAACTATTTTTTTGTAGAAATAATGGTCTGGTAAGAAAGTGCATGTATAATTTGTAGCTTTTGACGATTCCAAAATTTAATTTGATTGATGCTTTTTAGGGACCGGTCATTAATTAGAGGTGTCGGGGCTGGCGCAAAAGGGGGGTGGGTCCCCAATTTTCATGCAGAAAGCCAGACAACTACAATAGTTGTGAAAATAATCTAACAAAACAGATTTTACTGGATTAGATTTCTAGGATATCGACTTTTTTTGTGCTCTCAACCATTGTCTTCGATATTAGTTATAAAATCAATCACTCTAGAATATTTTATAGTTTTAATAATAATTATATCAAAACATTTAGCGTTATTTTTTAGAGTTGTATATAAAATATTTTAACTATCCAATTATCACAAAACACATTTTATCTAATTTTCTTTTTGTTGTGGCAAACCTGTAAAATAGCTGGATTGCTCCCTCGGGGACATCATTTATATAGCTAAGTGTTTCTGACCACGTTAATAAATTATTGTATTGTATTGCCAAAACACCAACTTCACACCATTTTGTATATACATGTACATGAGCCTTGTGCCATTGGCACTATAGTTTCAGAAAGGCCCCCATTATCAAATACTTGGAGCCACATGGGTTGCATACTTGTATCGCAAACAGGGCCTTATTAACAAAGGGTTCCTAAAACATGACGCATAGCGAAAATGAGATATGGGTGATTTGAGCAAAAGTTCTAGCCAGAATAACACATGTATATAGTAATAGTTTGTTTGATTTTTTTAATATCCTTAATTTTCTTAATTGACAGAGGGAACCATACAGACATTCCAGGGATGGAACCTCCTATGACATGCCTCTTTATTCACTTATTCACATGATCAGCTGGCTGATTCAATTATACCTGAATTCATGGTGTACATGTATAGACATTACACCCTTGCTCCCCAAGAGAACTGAGACCTAGTGTCCATGTGTTTAGGATTACGTGATCCTCTGAATGTGCATTTTGATGACTCGGAAGAAAAAAAAACACTTATAAGTGCTCAGCCTGTGAAGTTTTATTTTGGTCCCTAGTAAATGCGTTCTATAGCCTAGTACCATACAGAAAGATGAAGGCTGTACATTTGACCACAATTCCCTATGAAACTAACAAAGTCCAAAAACAAGTACAAATCATCTACCTCGGTAACTGCAATTGTACTTGTACGATTCAAGTTTTTGTGGGTAAAAGTACAGACTCCAGGTTTTTCTGTATCATGGATTGAAATAGGAAGAAAACTACTGAGGAATATGCTTACTGTACAAGGTAAGGCAAAAATGTGGTACATGTACTGACCAACATGGCGGCCATTTGTATCGCTAACGACGATTGAGCACTTTTTTCTTAATAACTATGGCTCTTACTGTGTAATACATGTCTCAATCGTCCTTACTATTAACATAGGCGGTGACCAACTCGAAAGCATTTCTGCTACTTTGGTCTCTGCACACCTATTTTGTATATTCCTGTATTATGTTATATGTCTTTTTTAATATTTGTAATTAATTATTTGTACCTATTATATATCATGTACCAGTATAACAGTGTGAAAATAAAATAAACTTGACAACTTGTACAATGTAGGAACTTTAATCAATGTTGCCATACATTGTACCATTAATTACCATGGATGCCACTTTTCTCTCATTTGAGTATTGTACATGTATAATGACTGTATCATGCCGGTTACAAGATCGATAGAGTTGGTGACAGTCATAAAAGTAGGAAAATTTGGGCAAAACAGGCAGCTACTTTTAACCTGACAACCAGCGGAATTTACAGGTTGCTGGCTTCTACTGACAACTCTGGGTATGTCATTGTTTACATTTTTAATTAACAACAGTACATGTATGTTATAGCACCAGGCACAGGAATAACACTGGTTCTTTATTGGAGTTAATATTTCTTATACACTGTGTGGGTCTTGCATCTGAATCAAGTGTCCGTCTTTCTGTTGTTGTTTTTTAGTGGGGGGGGGGGGGGGGGGGGGGGGGGAGGAGGAGCATGGGCATTTCTGTATTTGCATGTACATGTAGACTGCATGTATAATAGGTTAAAGCTAATTTTTTATTGTCTAAAATGTTTGGTATGTATTTATTTTTAAATGAAGTTGTTGTGGGGCATTTGACAATATTTTTACTATTTGCCATTAAAAAAATATTTATCATTTTTAATTTAGGAATTGTAAATGCACCACTGTGGAGTCAGCTAAGCTACATGTACATCATGTAATGACCCAACCATGCTTTGGAATGAGTTCAAGATTTAAATAAATCCCTATACATGTATTTGCTCTCGTTGACCTGAATTCCCTGGCCCGAAACTTTCTTTGCTGGCCTCCACCCTGGGACAGACGGAGTTGTCAAATACCCCACATATATGCCTAGAGGTGGATGGGTAGGTTCGAGATTATAGGGACTAGTGTACTACAATAATGTTTTTCTAGGGATAGATGCAACTACACATACTTGTCAGTAAAGAATTTCACTTTTATATGTACTGTGAAGTGATTGCACCTGGCTTTACTAGTCTAAATGTAAAGATTAAATATCTCCCTAATGTGAATAATGAAAGAAATTAGTTTCTACTGGATGAATCAGGATTTTTCAGCAGATACACTGAGACAATGCATGGCACTTGTCAAGCATCTCCAGCAGGCATGCGCATGGTTTTTCAGAATTTCAGCATAAAAAGGCGTGAAAATTACACTTGTCATAGGATTTGCATATTCATGAAGTGTTTCTTTTATTTCTGCCCCTTCTACACCAGATAGTAACAGCAGCACTCCTGTAAGTTGAGTAGATGGAGGTCCAGTGTTGCCATCTGATACTGCAATCATTGTAAACAAATCGTGGCATTAGGAATGTAATCTCCAAAAAGCCGGCTTGTTAAACACGACCCAGAAGTCACAGGCAAACAAATAGTTAGCTAAAATTTAACAACAGATATACAAAGTACATGAATCAAAGCTAATATCAATGTCTTACCTATTAATGGGAATTGCTCCGATCGTCTGTAAACACCACTTGTTCGACAGATAATTGACGGCCATTGTTGTTACTGTACGAAAGTCGATCTTCAAGTTCTAATTGTTAATTGGTTCGTGTTTGGCCCCAACTTTACCAAGCCAAAGAAAAATGATTCGTTTCGCTATTGAGCTGGTTATTTTCGATAGTTAGACGAAAAGGAAGTACATTTTACAATTTATATAACGCAGGTGCAACAGCTAACTTCGCCGCCATTTTCATTGTCAAGGACTTAAACAGTTTGCAAAAACTTGCATAGCAACAATAGTTGACCGCGCGATGGCCTGGAACCTAATGTCCCGCTCGAAACAGCCGTGTAGGGTAATTACAGGCACGAATTACGACACAAGATCCGTTGATATACTTGCTAAATTAGAATGGAAAACCCTCCAAGCCAGACGTAATCAAAATAAATTTATTTTAATCTATAAAATCTTAAATGAACAATCCGCACCATATTTGAGAAACTCTTTTATTAAAACAAGTGACTGCGATAAACGCTGTCAGCTAAGAAACTCTGAAACTGATCTAGCACTTCCAAGACCGCGTACAAATTTCCTCAAGCGAAGCTTCAAATACAGTGGTGCTATGCTATAGAATAACCTGCCAGATGAGGCTAAAAGAGCCAAATCTTTACGGCAATTCAAGAAGAGTGTCTGTTCCTGTTACTGAGTTATGCTGATAGCAGATTTTTACTGATTTTTATCAATATATGTTTTTAATCTGTACATATATTTATTGTTACGCCCCACGTGGAAACCAGCTTACTGTTGTAGTGACTAGCGTACGGAAATAAAGTTATATGTATGTACGAACTAAGCGTATTCTTTATGTTGGTGACATGATAATTTGATTTGAACATGGATGACCTTGATGAAATTAATAGTACCTTACAAGTTGAATGTGAAGTCAACAAAGTGTTATACAGTAGTACTTGGTTGTACTATAACATTTACCGCTCACCCGTCGCTGCTATAAACAGAGTCTGAAAACACTCTCCGGGTAATACTAAACACTTAATGACTGGCCCCGAGGGAAACAGTGAGTTTTGTTTCCATTGAAATCCTCGATGTTCTCCGAGACGGAGTCGAGGGGAAACAAAACTCACTGATTCCCGAGGGGACAGTCATTAAGTGATTTGTTATATAGACATAAGTTTTTCTAGAGGCAAAGTTGTGCATATTAAATACGGGACCTACCTGATACGAGCGAAGTTTGTCGTCTTCTCTTCGGGAAGCTGCTTTTCAACACAAAACGCTGCCATCATTGCTACGGCATTTTTTAGTTTCGTTTTGTGTCTTTACTGCATCCTTTTTTAGCTACCAATTTCTCACTCTCGCGCTTGATAAAGATGTAAATTGTTTCTTCGGAGCTGGTTCTATTTTGAACGCTTTCTTTCGACGAAAAATCAGCTTTTTATGAAGACCTAGACGTTTTGGTAAACAAATATTTCCCATTTTTTAGCTAGCCAGTGGCGCGCGCGACACATCACACCATCTTCTGTCACGATGTGATCACGTGGCGGGCAACAATTGTTGCCCGCGCGGGAAACATTAAACACTTAATAACTGGCCCCTAGGGAAACAGTGAGTTTCGTTTCTCCGAGATCCTCGATGTTCCCCGAGACGGAGTCGAGTCAATTAAGAGGCAAAGTTGTGCATAAATACCTGATACGAGCGAGGTTTGTCGTCTTCTCTTCTGCTTTTCAACACAAATTAACGCTAGCATCGCTACGGCATTTGTAGTATCGTTTTGTGTCTTTCTTGCATCCTTTATTAGCTTGTTTCTTTGAAGCTGGTTCCATTTTGAACACTTTTTTTAGACGAAAAATCGTCAGCTTTTTATGAAGATCTAGACGTTTTGGTAAACAAATATTTCCCGCCTTTAGCTAGCCAGTGGCGCGCGCGACACATCACACCATCTGCTGTCACGATGTGATCACGTGCCGGCAACAATTCATCGGCGCGGGAAACATTGGATTTTGATGACTGCCACGTAACCCTGAATCAGCCAATGAGAGCGTGCGTTGTGTCTGGAAAACTTATGGCTATGAAACAATAATAATACACGCCTTTCATAAGTTTTACTTCCGGTCACGGAGACGAGGCTCCAGGTGGTTTGAAATCCAAGATGGCGGACAACTGCTCAGTCTCAGCTAGAAAGTACCTCCGAAAAGGACTCGAAAAGTGTGTTATTTAGTGGATCGTACCTGAATTTGGCTTCAGAATCACTGTATTTATGTTCATGTATAGTCTACCGTATATTAACTGATGATTTGCATGAAAAACGTCCACGTTTTGGGCAAAATACCGAAAGAGCGCGGATGAAACTTTTAAACTATTAACTTTTGTTGAAAATCTCAACAGATCAGTACCACAAAAAGCACACGCCGTATGAAATACTGCATTGCTGTGTACACTATGTACTGGAATAACTCTTGAGACGTGATTTGTAGTGTAAGCCGACCCAAAACTGAGAAAGAGTATGGCTGATACGGTTGCTTGAAATATGACTAACTTATGGTTGTTCAGTTAACGTATAACTTTGAGGGAAGTGGGGGTTTCTTGGCGTTACAGATCACCACATATGTAACACAAAGAAAACTACTGTCTTCAAAAGCAACACCCTGAAATACAAAGAACCCTATCGCCAGAAACAATGAATCAAACAATGAATCTGCTTCACCAAGAAGCACCCAGAAAAGTGATATTTGAAGTATGCGGGCATCAGGCGTCGTATTAGGTACAGGCATTCCCGGAAAAATATGTTCCCTTGGTGTCAACGTACTCAAGAGAAGAGAAATCTTCAAGCATAATTCTGGCTCTTGGAAACAATGATAGCTACAGCTACCAGAATGAAGAAAATACTGTTCATGATATTCAATCAATGGGCATCAGTCAAACGATGAAAATACAGATTCAACCGACCGCTATTGAAAAACCTGCTCGTTTTTCTTCTTCAAGGAAATAAAAAATAATATTAGTTTCTACACAGGATTCTCATCTTCTAAAATATTTCAGGTCTAGTATGATTTTTATAATGTTTGAGAGAAGGGAGAAATATCATTTACTGAAATAAATGTTTAATTGAGGCTAACAGTAATATGGGAACTGAGGGAATACCACTTATAAACAGTGGCTATATACAAGCAATCCAGGTCAATAAAAATATGAAAACATTAAGTACTAAATAAATTGTAACAAACATATTAAAACTATTAACTGGTAAAATAGGTGTTAACTAAGTGGTGGTTGAAGGTGATATTAAAATTAGTCCACATGAAATTGGGGGAATCATAAGATGAGTGATAATGTGTGTATGGATAGCAGCCGGTTTTAGCCCAGAAGGTTTGGGGTAAGGTGAAGCAAAATCAGAAATGAGAAAAACACTAAAAAAAAGGAAAATTATGAGTAGTGAGAGCTGCTAAATAAACAATAACTGATATAACAATGTGGTGGCCTGATGATATGAGAGTGAAGGGAGTGGGGGAATTAAGTTGCTTGGGGAAAGGAGGGCATTGGCACCCCTGCCCCATCTCCCCTTATTTGACTGGCTAAAACCCTAGATAGGGTGAGCTAATATACCACACAGAGCATGCAGGGATAGGGGAATTAAGGAACCACTACTAATTACAATCGGTTTGTGCTAAGCTTTTCATTATATATAATTATCAATAATTGCACAAAAGAATATTTTGTACAAAATGGTGGTGTTAGAAATTTGAATTCCATTCAAAAAGCCCAAGCAGTGTCCAAAAGCCTCTGCTAGATATATTCTAACTACAAATAAACTTATTTTAATGGTATATGAATAATAAAATCAATACCGTATGCTGTTACACAATAATGTAAGTGATACAAAGTCAGGGAATATACATTGAAGGGTAGGGTATGAATTGTATACAATGTGAAAAAAGGGTATGAAAAAATAGAAATTACCATATAATGGGTAGGGATAGGGAAAGGAAAACGTGCTATCATTCTTTATTAATGTAAAAGTTATGTACATAATTTAAGTGAAAACGGCTTTGGGGAACTATGAACGGATAACCCATATTCTAACTGGAACTATGTCTGGATGGTTATCCAGTATAATATGGCTGCTGTTTTGGTATACTCGTTGCCTGCATCTTATCAGTTGACTCCAGCTTTTTCCAATGTTTGTTTTCCGTTAGGTGAACAGTAGTTACATTTCCCATCGATAGCACTTCACTTGCTGTATTAAATAGCAAAAGAGATTAGATATCATGACATGAGCTTATTAAACAGCCTATCAGAAATAAACTAAAATTTGCTTTGCACCTCATAAATCACTTTGCCTCAATTTTAGATCACAATACTAATTTACTTTAGGCAGAAGATATTTCCGACTCCTTTAAGTTAGCTTAGATATCTTCGACGGAAAGATGCCCCTGAAATAATTAATATCGTCCTCTGTAAGCTGCAAACGTTTTTTAGATTTGCAACCTGTCGGGTGTACATTGTTCGGAAATGACTGATGACTTGATCAAGTAGAAAAGTACTTTTCTGTGCGCTAAACAATATACTAAAATAATGCAGACTACACATGGACATAAATACAGTGATTGTAAAACCAAACACAGGTATGATTTACTGAATAACATACTTTTGGGAGTATTTTCGGAGGTACTTTCTAGCCGAGACTGTGCAGTTGTCCGCCATCTTGGATTTCAAACCACCTGGAGCCTCGTTTTCGTAACCGGAAGCAAAACTTATGAAAGGCGTGTATTATGAAAGCGAGAAGTTTCTCTGGGGTTTCTCTCCTCGGTTTTATTTTTACTTGCAGACAGAGAGAGAGAGAGAGATCTGCTAGCGGTGAATCCGAAAATCTCGGCAAAATCACTGTGTGAAAGCCCTTAATTCGAAACCAGAGAGAGACCTGTTTCCACAAGTTAAACGCCGAAGCCCTCAAAATGATTTTAGGAAATTGCTCAATTCTTTTCGGGTCGACCAAGCAGAGTTTCGTTGCCTATAATATTTACCACTCACCCGTAGTCGCTTCCGAACCCTATCATCAGTACTATATAAACAGAGAATACGAATAATTACGAAAAGAGAGGTTTCTCCCCTCGGTTTTATTTTTCCCTGCAGAGAGAGAGAGAGAGAGAGAGAGATCATCTGCTAGCAGGGAATCTCGTTGCTGGTGCCAGAGAACCAGTTCAAGAGCGAACAGTGAACGAATAACAGCTCGCTTGAATAGGAAATTATTATCATGCAGTCTCGGCGGCTTTCGTGCGAGTATAAACTTCAAATGATCAAACCGGCCCGGTGAATCCGAAAATCTCGGCAAAATCACTGTTTAAAAGCCCGAATTCCGCTCTTCGAACCAGAGAGAGACCTGTTTCCACAAGTTAAACGCCAAAGCCCTGAAAATGATTTTAGGAAACCGGCAGGTACAAAATGCAGACTGAAAGACCGGAAAATACAGACCGGAAAATGCAGACTCAAAAATGCAGACCAGACAAAATCAAGAAGAAACATCTATCGGTCTGTAACAGGGCTACTCTGCAAGGCTTTAGATGACTTAGATCCTTATTTTGTTGGGTTATACACGTCTTATGCGAGGTCTTGCTTTTTTCTTGACTGCATGCCAGCGCCAGCCACGCCGTGTATGCGAGCCACGCCGAATACGAGCTTTTCATGACAATATGTCCTTAACAAACAGAAAGAAAAAGCTATATATTCCGAGGTATTTTGAATTATTTACCTACTTTTTAATTACGTTCGTATTTAGCCGGGTCCTGTCTTTGTTAAATTGATTCAGTCCCATCTTCTTCTGTCCACCATTTTAAATTTATTGTTATGCACAGGAAGCCCAAAGCAGCCTCTCCGATTACATATAAATTTGGGTTTCCTGTTTGGTAAAGCGGACACCCTTGGGTCCGTAACTGGAACTGTCCGCTTACGGGAATAGTTCTCGTAAGGGACGGACCATTTGAAAATTGATGGGGGGAGTAGCCGAATTTTATTTTGCTCGAAAAAATTTTTAGGACTCCTACTGCTGCAAGAATTTTTTTTTATGGCGTCGGACCTTGCACGATATTTTTTTAAGGCATTCAGTATTTTGGTTTTACATCAAGAACATTTTACACAATTTTAATGTTTCTAGATTTATGGTATTTTCCATGTACATTAATTACCTTTGTTTGGTAGAAAACATATATATCAGGCATGTTTTCACAAAAGGAACCTTAGAACCTAAGACCCCCTTTTGTGAAAACATGTCTGACCTTGTGTGCCTTTAGCTTTAAAAGCCAGTATTAAACTCGTTTTTTGTCTTTTTCTTGAAAGGTCAAATGACAGTTTAATTTTCTGGCCTTTCTATCCCATAATTTACTTGTGTGAGATTATCCCATAATTTCTTTATTTGAGAGTTATATTAGAGGTTAGGATTAGGTTAAAAAAAACGCCATTTTCTGGTATTTCTACTCAAAATACGGCGAAATTGCATCCACTAAACTTAATGTACAGGAAAAGAACGTTGAATTGCCGTGTAGTACATCGAAATCCATTAAAAGCTTGAGAAATGGCGCCACTTTGAAATTTAGGTTACACAAGTAACTTTGAGAGATAGAAAAACACATTTTCTGGTATAATTTCTACTCAAAATACGGCAAAATTTCATCGATTAAACTTAATATACAGGAAGAGAATGTTGTACTGCCGTGTAGTGCATCGAAATCCATTAAAAACTCGTGAAATGGCGCTACTTTAAATTTAAGTTACACAATCTGTATCTGTATCTGTATGTTTAATCGGTAAAGCTTGTACATGTTGCATTACAAAACCGATAGTGGCAGACAGTGCCTTTACATATATTACAAAATTACATTACATATATTTAGAAAATTACAGTGTCTATTTAAGACTTACATATAAATTCAGTCGATGATAAATAATAATGATATATATGATTAAGTCGGACATAAATAGGTATTACTAGTCATTTTTATGCATGTTGTTTAGGAAAGCCATAGTTTTTTTAGAAAATGTATCTATGTTAGGGGACATAACTAAATCCTCTGGAAGAGCATTCCAGATGGGAACAGTCCTGGGAAAGAAAGGGAATTTAAAAACATCGGTCCGAGTCGAAATATGTTTGTATTTTAAGTTGTGTTTACGGCGTGTGACTGACTTTGATGCAAGTGTGAGATATTCGTTAAGGTCAGTTGCGTTAAAACCATGAGAAGCCTTATACATAAAGTTCAAGCGGAGACATTCGCGACGCACTGAAAGTAAGGGCCATTCTAGATTTTTGAGCATAGCACCAACACTGGACTCTCTGGAGTAATCCCGGTGTACAAAACGCGCAGCTCTTCGTTGGATCTTCTCAAGTAAATTTGAATTCCGGTGTGTGTAAGGATCCCACGCTATGCAAGCATATTCCATAGTAGGCCGTACGAGGCTGAGATATAATTTGGATTTGACCTCGCGGGAACAATGATAGAAATTTCTAGAAAGAAAATCTAAAGTACGACTACTCTTCTTAGATATGTATGCGCAGTGATTGTTAAAACGCAAGTCGGATGAAAAGAAAACACCTAAATACTGCTGAAGGTTAGATTCCTTAAGTGCTGTCCCATTAAGAGAGTACGTGGTTTTAATTGGAGATTTGGAACGAGAAATGTGCATAGAAAAACATTTAGTGCTATTAAAATGCATTTGCCATTTCTCAGCATATGTCGACATTGCGTTTAAGTCGGATTGAAGTTGCAGCGGAGAAAAAGCAGTCGACAGTTCCAGGTAAACTATGCAGTCGTCAGCAAACAGTCGAATATTGGAGGAGATACCCGCCGGGAGATCGTTTATGTACAGTAAAAATAGCAAAGGGCCTATCGCTGAACCGTTAGGTACACCGGAGGCAACTGCACATACGTTGGAGAAATCACCGTCGATGACGGTCACTTGGGTTCGGTTTTCTAGAAAGCCTTTTATCCATGATAAGGTATGATTATCAAGACCGTAAGAAGCAAGTTTAGACATCAATCTCTGATGCGGAACGGAATCGAAAGCTTTAGAAAAGTAAATTAATGTGTACCTGTTGGCTTTAAAAGCCGGTAACTCACTTTTCAACGTTTCCATCAGTTAACTAGTCCTCCCCACCCCTCACTCCCACATAAAATACCTTGAGATCAATTATGGGATAGAAATGCCAGAAAAGTCTTAAACTGTTATTTGCCCTTTCAAGAAAACGCTAAAGGCACACAATATCAGGCATGTTTTCACAAAAGGGGGTCTTAGGTTCTAAGGCTCCTTTTGTGAAAACATGCCTGATATACATGTATTCTTCTTGAAATATCTACCTCGCTCCTTCCCAGATGGATACTTAAAATTATACTGTTAATTCGTGCATCATATTGTATTGCAGTGCATCATATTGCATTGTGAAAAAGTGCTCAACATTGACTCTTCTTAATATTTATAATATGCTCATATAATTAGCTACTCGAAAACGAGGCTATCCTCGCATCGTTGCTTCGCTGAAAAGCAAATTGGCGTCATTCCTCTCAGTACATCCTCGATGCTTTTTGTAATTCACTTATCTTAATCTCTGTCTCTAGTCAATATATATGTACTCGTTCAATTTCTAGATTATATTAGATCGATTTAGCTATATGTTATTAGTTAGTAATTGTGGTTCTGATTTCAATTGTATATAATGCACATCTTAGTTTTATCCGTAGTTTTTATCATATTTGCTACCTATATGTAAAGTTATATTTTATACTTAAATTAGTAGTTGAGGGCCACAAGTTTGTAAGCTTTGCTTTTGGGTGTTACCCTCTTTAAATAAAGAATATTATTATTATTATTATTACTGGCAAATGCCAGTGCTTGGTTTATTAGTTACCACAGCAAGTTCTTTATACAGGCACTCGCTCAACTCAAAATTTCTTCATACTGCATTCGGCCTTCAGGCTCATGCAGTATTCATTATTTTTCGTTCATCACACAGTCAGAAAATGCCTGTATTTGTCTCTAACCCTTAATTACTTATTGAAAGTAAAACATGCATTATCTACTTGGGACTCCGCTTATTTTTAAATTACATTCCCTCAACTTTACTTTTACCAAATTAAACTGCACGAGGTTTGTTGTTGGATCATGGGTGACTGGCCGCGCGGCAACAGATCTCACGGAGCAATACCTATGGCCGATTTTTTTTTAGGTCTTAGATCCGTCTTTGAAACGTGGATAAGAGAGTTAGCACTCGTTCTCAAAAGGAGGTTTATTAAAACGTCACATGAACTAACCCTAGGCCGTTAACTGAAAAACGTTTCAAGCTTGAGCGCCCAGGAAAACGACGTTTAGTGTTGAGGACTAGTTTGTGGCTTAAGTTCACAGGTAAAGGACGATCGTTTTAATAGACAAGAAAGTTCAAGAAAGTCCTTAATTGACTTAATTTAATAGCCCCTCCAAGAACAATTTATATATAATTGGAGAGGCTGATTTGGGCTTCCTGTGCATAGCAATAATTTAAAAATGGTGGACAGAAGAAGATGGGACTGAATCAATTTAACGAAGAAAGGACCCGGCTAAATACGAACGTAATTAAAAAGTAAGTAGAAATACCAGAAAATGGCGTTTTTTTTAACCTAATCCTAACCTCTAATATAACTCTCAAATAAAGAAATTATGGGATAATCTCACACAAGTAAATTATGGGATAGAAAGGCCAGAAAATTAAACTGTCATTTGACCTTTCAAGAAAAAGACAAAAAACGAGTTTAATACTGGCTTTTAAAGCTAAAGGCACACAAGGTCAGACATGTTTTCACAAAAGGGGGTCTTAGGTTCTAAGGCTCCTTTTGTGAAAACATGCCTGATATATATGTTTTCTACCAAACAAAGGTAATTAATGTACATGGAAAATACCATAAATCTAGAAACATTAAAATTGTGTAAAATGTTCTTGATGTAAAACCAAAATACTGAATGCCTTAAAAAAATATCGTGCAAGGTCCGACGCCATAAAAAAAAATTCTTGCAGCAGTAGGAGTCCTAAAACAAATTTCGAGCCAAAAAAAATCCGGCTACTCCCCCCATCAATTTTCAAATGGTCCGTCCCTTACGAGAACTATTCCCATAAGCGGACAGTTCCAGTTACGGACCCAAGGGTGTCCGCTTTACCAAACAGGAAACCCAAATTTATATGTAATCGGAGAGGCTGCTTTGGGCTTCCTGTGCATAACAATAAATTTAAAATGGTGGACAGAAGAAGATGGGACTGAATCAATTTAACAAAGACAGGACCCGGCTAAATACGAACGTAATTAAAAAGTAGGTAAATAATTCAAAATACCTCGGAATATATAGCTTTTTCTTTCTGTTTGTTAAGGACATATTGTCATGAAAAGCTCGTATTCGGCGTGGCTCGCATACACGGCGTGGCTGGCGCTGGCATGCAGTCAAGAAAAAAGCAAGACCTCGCATAAGACGTGTATAACCCAAACAAATAAGGATCTAAGTCATCTAAAGCCTTGCAGAGTAGCCCTGTTACAGACCGATAGACGTTTCTTATTGATTTTGTCTGGTCTGCATTTTCCAGTCTGCATTTTCCAGTCTGCATTTTCCAGTCTGCATTTTCCAGTCTGCATTTTCCAGTCTGCATTTTCCAGTCTGCATTTTCCAGTCTGCATTTTCCAGTCTGCATTTTCCAGTCTGCATTTTCCAGTCTGCATTTTCCAGTCTGCATTTTCCAGTCTGCATTTTCCAGTCTGCATTTTCCAGTCTGCATTTTCCAGTCTGCATTTTCCAGTCTGCATTTTCCAGTCTGCATTTTCCAGTCTGCATTTTCCAGTCTGCATTTTCCAGTCTGCATTTTCCAGTCTGCATTTTCCAGTCTGCATTTTCCAGTCTGCATTTTCCAGTCTGCATTTTCCAGTCTGCATTTTCCAGTCTGCATTTTCCAGTCTGCATTTTCCAGTCTGCATTTTCCAGTCTGCATTTTCCAGTCTGCATTTTCCAGTCTGCATTTTCCAGTCTGCATTTTCCAGTCTGCATTTTCCAGTCTTCATTTTCCAGTCTGCATTTTCCAGTCTTCATTTTCCAGTCTGCATTTTCCAGTCTGCATTTTCTACCTGCCGTTTAGGAAACTGTTCTTCAAGTGGAGTTTTGTTGCAAATTGTGGTCACGTAAGTCAGCCACGGTGTTCAAAAACCCAAATCGGCTCAAAGATAGTAGATACTCGCGCTAATATATCTTTACATATAAAGATTAATGGTCAGAATTGCTTCTCCATGTTGTAGGTGGAAATCGTGGGCATAAACGGACAATTGTTTCTTAATTCGTTGAGGAAGAACGAGACTGGCATCCATCAGAGAACTACGGCCACCTGAAATAAAACTAAAATTTACATCACCAAATAATTTAAAATACTTAAATAAGAGGCTCAATAGGAAGAACAATAAAAAAGGTTCAACCTAGAATTATTTTTCTGACGATAGCCGGAAAGATGGCGGAGATGTAGAGAATATTAATACCACTACCATAAAACTCTGGATTTCGATGGCATCGAAAATGTGAGCGCGCTAAGCACTGTGAGTGAGACGGCCCCTTTAATGACTAGTTGGTAATTATCCTAATCTTGTTATATCGATTGATGAAAAGTGTCACAAACTTTTGAGAAGCACATACCAGTGAAAATGAGTCCGCACTGGAAAAGTGTGCGGAGTTTGTTTTAAAGGCTACGCTAGTTTTCAATTTACTTATAAGTAATTTTGAGTTCGAAGATAAAGTGCCTCCTTTCCTTCACACTTCGAATTAACTGACAGCAACGTAAAGATGACAACTAGTTTCATAGATGACAACTGGACTTCGACTTCTTGAGCAGACAGAAACACGAGAAAAGTATCTTTTTAAAGCTCAAGATTAAAATCACCGTTTCTTCATTTGTTTTTGACGCGCTATCACTTTTTATGCTGTTCTTTGAGTTTTTTTTGTTTTAACTCCAAACAGTGCCGCTCTCCTTGTAGTCGGTTGAGAGTTGAGACGACAGCAAGTTTCATTTTTAAGAGCCCGACTTCTAGAAAAGAAAGAAACACGAGAAATGTTTCATTTTAAAGCTCGGTATTAAAAATATCCGTTTCTTCATTTTGTTTTGATGAGTTATCGCTTTTTATGCTGTTCTTTGAGTTTTTTCTTCTTCTTTGAACTCCAAACAGTGCCGCAGTCCTTCACACTAAGGGTGCGTTCGATTGACGTATTCCGGAATAAGAATACACAGAATGATAACTACAAATCGCTTATTTCGGGAATTTTAGTCCATGGGATACAATATGTATCCTGAATATCATATTTCAGCAAACTTTTGTAGCTTACACTGCAAAATGTGCCTGAATCAGTGATTTCCAGAGATTATTCTATATAAATATGGCCATTATTATTATTCCATCTATTCTTATTGCGGAATACGGTCAATCGAACACGCCCTAAGCCGGTTCCGAGTCGGTGATGACGACACCTTTTTATAGAGTTCCACTTCTAGAGCAGACAGAAACACGAGAGAAACGGCTCATTTTAAAGCTCAAGATTTTACAAATTCGTTTCTACATGTGTTTGTGATGCGCTTGAAATTTCTGGTCAAAATCGTTTGATAAGTGTCCGGTATTTTCATCTAGCATAAACGCTTACGAATCCGGAATCATTATTTTTCAAGAATCAGGGATGATTTCGAGTCGGGATAACTTGCCTGAAGAAAGTATATGTAGTTATGATATTGAATCATGTTTGCCGCGTAGCACTAGTAAGTGTAAAGAATGTGATATAAAGTGGTAAGCTGTAGTGCTAAGTGTGCACGCCCTACGAGGGAAAGAGAAAAAATCTCTGACCCAAGTGGGACTCGAACCCAACGACCTCCAGGTTACATGTCTGGCGCTCTATCAACTGAGCTATCAAGCCAGACATGTAACCTGGAGGTCGTTGGGTTCGAGTCCCACTTGGGTCAGAGATTTTTTCTCTTTCCCTCGTAGGGCGTGCACACTTAGCACTACAGCTTACCACTTTATATCACATTCTTGAAGAAAGTATAGTTTGTATTCTGCAGGCTACACTACGCTACAAACCGCGTAAGACAAATAACGCTGGTGTAGAAAGAGAAATAAACAAATAAAGTCCGTGATCGGTGAAAATATTTTCCTTTTATCAGATTCCTCTGAAACCTCTGAATTTCTTACGAGACCTGAAACAACCATGGGGGCTGATCAAAGCCAGGTTCCGGCCAATCCACAGATCGAATTGGAATTTAGCGTGTTAGTTTTTGCGGAGGGAGGAAAACCGGAGAACCCGGAGAAAAACCCTCGGAGCAAGGGCGAGGTACCAACAAACTCAACTCACATATGGCGCCCCGTCCGGGAATCGAACCTGGGCCACAGAGGTGAGAGGCGAAGCGCTTAACCACTGCGCCACCCACTTAACCACCGCGCCTAGCAGTGATATATAAAATAAAATGCGAATGCAAAGTTTCTCTTGATGCGTGTTTACTTTTTGATGTAGTTCCTTGGCGTTTGTTATTGCAGTTTAGTCAAATTCAAAAGCCAGGCTGAAATGGTTATCTAACTTAATTGACTAATTAGCTTCTTACTGCCGCTCCTTTGTTTCGGTATCTTCTGTTTTAACACAGGAGGCGGAGCTTGTGTTAGCTCGCCGGTCTCCCGGGAGTTTCGAAAGGTCGATTAATATGCAAGCATTGAGGATATTTTGACTGCTAGAAAGATTTTTCAACTTTAATGGCAGAAATATTCAATGGATTTCGATAAAAGAACGCTCGATAACAGATAAGTTATAACATAATATTTTCCCGTTTTCACAATGTTTACTATTTTAGACTTCGTGAGAAAATAAGTACTGAATAGCAAATGCACTTTCCATAAGTTTTCTACCTGAAATAACCCAAACTTCAGCCTTTATTTAATGGCAGAAGATTTCACTTAATCTACCCCCAAATTAGCGAAAATTGCAGCGTAACATCCCTTCTTTAAAATCCCGTGTTTACATTTTTTTAGATATCAGTTTGTAAAGCTCAAAATCAGCAATATTTTCAGGGCATTGACCAGTTTGAGTCAGTTTTCTTTGTTATTTGGCATGTGCGCTGGAGCAGAAAATTAATTCCAGCGTGTTAGCTCGTGTCACGTGACTAAGTATTGTCGTCTGATTCTGCCCGATGAGAATAGCGGCCAGAGGCAAGCCGGGTTAATTGCAGTGGAATGTGGGGACGCGGGAAACCCAAGGGATGGCAGCCTGAGCGTCAGTAATCCGACTAGGGAATTAGTATCCCTTTCACGCTGCCATGGGGAATAGGGCGGGGTGGGGGAGGGGTGGGGAGGTGATGGGGAAAGGGGTGGTCGGTGGAGGGGTCCAGAGAGCATAAACGCTACAATACGTATACCCCCAAAATGAATGAAATAAAACAAATAGAACATAAAGACTAGCCCATCGAATAAAAACAGCACGGCACAAATGGAGCACGTGTGTGCGAATTACTCTGGCAACTGATGCCAAACGTACGGATGAATGGGCAATAAAAACTAAATCATGAAAGGCGAACCAACTAGTAATACCAATGGCGTAATATAAACCTGCATAAGCGTTAAACGAAAATGCCCGAGGAACAATAGGCTCATGGCAAACTACATGCTAAACGTATGATGACAATAACACTTAGCCCCAAACTCCTTATTGTAAGTTAAGCACGGGCACGAAATGGTCGTAACTACACATACAACGTGCACTGCAAATAGAGTTATAATGGCACAGAGAAAGCTAACTTATGTAAATTGAAACAATGCTCCACAAAAACACACTTGTACTCAAGAAACAAGTACCCATGCTAAACTCACGAAAACCCTTACTAAAAGGTAGTGTGCAAAGAAATAACAAGTCGAACGACCAGGAGAAGCACTAACCGAGGAACATCAATAATATCGTAGGAATCCGTGACCGTGAGGCAAGCCCGTATAACGACCATGTATCAACTTCCGAACATTACGTTAGTGGTGCCCATATCTCAAAGCAAATATATAGATAAAATCCAAAAGGAAAAGATATGGCAACACAAGTACCAAACTCACGGCAGAGCATGCCAAAACGTGGAAAAATAAAATACTAAAGCGAAGAATAGAAAAACGAATCAGAACATTACTCAACTGTACAAATCGGTATTTGTGAGGCCAGCACGCAAACTCACGGCAACACATATGCCAAACTCACGGCCGAAAACATGTCAAAACGTGCAAAATAAAAGGATAAGGCGAGGAATGACAAACTATTAAAAACATTATCGCACTACACAAACCGTATTTGTGAGGCCAGCATGTAAACTCACGGCAACACGTGTGCCAGAGTCTCGGAAAAACAGGCCAAATGTAAATAAAATAAAATAAAAACTAAAGCAAGGATTACAAAACTAATTAGAACATTAACACACTGCACAAATCCGTATTTGTGAGGCCAGCACGTAAACTCACGGCAACACATGTGCCAAACTCACGGCAGTACATGCCAAACGTGCAAAATAACGGACTAAAAACGAAGAATACAAAATTAACTAGAACATTTATACTGCACTGCACAAATCCGCGTCCAGATACATACCAAAGCTGAATTACAACGAATGCAAAATACACCGGCGAAACTATCAAAGGAGACTAAAACGGTGATGCAACCCAAACCATGATAGACCAAAACAAAATACATACACAAGCGTAAGTTCATGAGCACGAGTACAAAAGGTAAACACCAACCTGAACCACATAGTGAGTAAAAGGATGAAATTGCCTCTAGCTCTGGCGGCTGAGCGACGGCTTCATGTCGGAGGAGCAGCTAGTGGAAGATCTTGACCACTGGGACATTCTGTTGAGCTGCCGGAACTCTCGCGGCTTGGGGTCAGTTGTCCTTCCATTTTCTTAGTACAATAAGCAGCGAGGAACGAGGTGTAGGTGTTCTGACGCGAACTGTGCGACGAACCTTGGTGGAGTTCTTATTTATACTCGCTCTGGAAGGGACTGGTGCGAATAGAGCGCGAAACTTGAATATCAATTAACGAGTAGAATTGGCGGGATTGTAGTAACTTAGAAACCGTAAACAGAACTTGACGGAGTACAGGTAGCACATCAAGACTGCATGTTTCTAAAAAAAAAAGTGATCGTATGAACATGGCAAATATCTGCGAAAATAGTTTTGAGTTACCTTCCGAATCTGCTGTCCGGCTGAGTGGCCTGATCTTGTCAATCCATTTTGGATTAACGTACGCGAGCCCAGCAACATTGTATACGATCCGTGTTTTTATCTAGAAATTCATGGAAATGCGTTATGGACATGGAAAAAGATGCCAAGATATGTATCGTTCTTATTCTCGATATTGCAAGATAACTTGAGGGGCATTGGCTGCCAGCTTGAGATCATTGCCAAGGCACGTTTAACAAACTAGCTCTCCGCCAAAATAAGCCGATTCGTAAAGTCCGTCGAAGCAACAAGATGCTGGAAAATCCACAAAGATTCTTAGAGCAGACTATAATACGAGCTCCAGGTTACTTTTAGATACCCTATAGGATCGGATAAAATAGATGAACGAAGGGCTAAACGCAAAGCGGTCACTATGCACAAAATCCGAAATAATTTCGCTGCAGCTGGCCTTACTGAGTTATTTACAACAGTTGGAAACTCGATCCATTATAATTTAAAGGGATACCCGAGTGAAAAACACATTTGGGCTCAAAAGCATCTTTCGGATGTACTTTGTTCAGAAAATGTATTAAAATTTGATAAAAAGTTTTCAGAGTTGAGAACGAGCCCCTCAAAGTTGCCCCCGCGAAGACCTGGGCGCCGCCATTTTTTACGTCACTTCGTCCCACCAGAGTCTGCGGCTAACTTGTAGCGACTTGTTTTCTTTGTACAATTTTCACACGCTCGGAATTAGAGTAGATTTTCATCGATATGGCAGTGCAAATTTCGTACTAGAACAAACATATGATGAAGACGATATTGTGAGAGAAGTTCAGAAGCCTGGGAGGACGAGGAAAAGCATGCATGTGGAAGGCGAGAATATCAGACGAACAACAAAAGCGACTACCGAGCTTAAGTGCAAAACTGGTGTTGTGCTATGATGTAAAGATTCGCTGTGTATTTTTGTATTGAACTTGTCAGCCTTAAACGCAAGACTAAAGGTAGATTATGACAATATTGATATTGGCATTGCTTTCGAAACTTATGTATTATTGGAGCTGTATAATTTGCGAGTTATCCGGTCCGATCTGTACTGACTGCATGTGGCTTTGTGCAACTGAAACGAAACACCTGAAAAGTTAAAACCTCCCTGTAAAAACCGATCATAACTAGCCCAACATAGCAGAATATATGCAATGACACAAGAACGAAACACTGGGAGCAATTTTATTGCAAATATAATTCCATTCCTTTATTAAATTGTGTGAAAGCATTGGCGCGATCAAGCCCGACAAGTTTGTGGTGGAACTTGGCGCGCGCGCGCGCTGTTTCACAACACATCAGTTAGGTAAACGAAATAAAAATTATGTGGCTTGCTACACCCTGATTATCTCTCTGGGTCAAATTAAACAAGTTTCGATTGCTATGCCGATATCAATATTGTAATAATCTACCTTTAGTCTTGCGTTTAAGGCTGACAAGTTCAATACAAAAATACACAGCGAATCTTTACATCATAGCACAACACCAGTTTTGCACTTAAGCTCGGTAGTCGCCTTTTGTTGTTCGTCTGATATTCTCGCCTTCCACATGCTATTCCTCGTCCTCGCAGTCTTCTGGACTTCTCTCACAATATCGTCTTCATCATATTTTTGTTCTAGTACGAAATTGCTCTGCCATATCGATGAAAATCTACTCTAATTCCGAGCGTGTGAAAATTCTACAAAGAAAACAAGACTCCGGTGGGACGAAGTGACGTAAAAAACGTCACATGAATTAATGTCAACAAGATGGCGGCGCCCAGGTCTTCGCGGGGCCAACTTTGAGGGGCTCGTTCTCAACTCTGAAAACGTTTTATCAAATTTTAATACATTTTCTGAACAAAGTACATCTGAAAGATGCTTTTGAGCCCAAATGTGTTTTTCACTCGGGTATCCCTTTAAGAGATCTGACACGAAACTTTGCCTCCCTCAACCAAAAACTGAATTCATGAACCAAAGTTTATCATACAATGATGCAAAAATATGGAATGGGCTTCCAGCCAAACTACGCGAAACAAAGTCTCTTGTTTCTTTTAAGACACAAGTTGCGACCACCACTCTCCTTAGTGACTAATATAATTATTTTTTTATTCATCTATTAGCTATCATTTGATAGGATACCTTTTTTGGATTACTTAAATCTTTTTATGACCCATAAAAATTGTAAATAAGAATAATTTTAATATATTAGCTTAGCCTGGACAGATTACAATTTTGTAATTAGAATATTTTATTTTACCACACGGCTTCCATGGAAATCAGATTGTATCTCTTAGAATTCTCCGTATTTTTAAATAAAGTTGATGACATCGAGTCGAAGGAACAGGTGGTTCGAAATAGGATTGATGCCGACAGAGGTTAAAGTGTCTCCTAACAATACCTTGCTCAAAGTACTAGAGGAAAAAGTTAACCGGCGAAGATTGCTAGCATGCCGTGTCTTAAATAATGTTTATTTTGAAGAAGTTGGCTTCGTTAGAACGCCAACAGCGGTTTTGAGTACTGAAAGACAACTCAAGAAGTGTGAACGAGAATAAAAGTTAAACCGGCGTAGATTGCTGGCGGGCCGTTTCTTATTTATTTTTTTATTTTGAAGCAGTTGGCTTCGTTAGTTAACAAGAACGCGAACAGCGGTTTCGAGTAAGAAAGACAACTCATGAAGTGTGTTAGCTGAAGATTGTAAACTTTTAAGTTGATTATCAGTAATCATTACCTTCCCGCTATTATGGGCGGTGACGAAAATGTTAAGAATCTCACTGAACAAATCAAGCTTTATTATACCATATATTGTAACGCCAGTACTGACTTACGAGGAACACACCAGAGCTCAATATGGCCTTTTAATAACAACGGAAACTCGAGCGGGAGAGACTCGTATTTACAATTCCAAGATGGAGGACGTTCAGGGATCCGTCCCGAGAGCGCATGCTCAATGTCAAGCGACCGCGTACAGCTACACTACTGGCGTGACCACTTTTCTTTCCTGTCTCCTTGTCAAAGTAAATAACATTAATGGAATAACGACTATTCCAGTGTAACAGAACAGTTCATGTTTCAGTAACATAACATAATTGTATGGCTGTGGCAATCCCCTAGTAGCATACTCGATACATTCAACATACCGATAACGTTATTATCTAGAACGAGTTTATGAGTCATAGTCCCGTATATAGGGTATCGTGTAGACTGCGGGTTGCTTGTAGACCGCTACTGAAGATTTATGTTCCATGGTTACCCTGAGTGAAAGAACTTGGTGTGGGTTGGTCAGCGTCATTGAGGGGATCAACGCCATGTAGAGCGGGAATTTCTGACGTGGGCGGTGCAGATATCTCTTGTGGGATAGAGGGGGCGGTGGAGGCGAAGGCGTTGAACGCGCGTGGTCCTGAAGAGTGGGCAGCTCATCATCGGAACAGTCACCCGTGTCGTCTTGACTTGTGGTTGTGGTATTGTTTCCGCAGGTGGTGGGTACTTTGTAACAATCGCACATTTTCACGCGATATGAGAAGTGCCTTCCACGGTGACTACAAGATATTGGCTACGACTTCGCGACTTACTTCGGTCTGAGTGAAGGTATACCAAGTCTCCTACTGTGATAGGAAGTGCGTTGGCTAGCTTGCCTCGGGAGGCTTTCGATTTCTCACCATGAGGGTGGTTTTCCTGCCGTCGTTCATGTTGCTTGAGTATTGGTTTGGTCGGAAAGTGGTATCTGATTGCTAGTAAATTGATCTCTCTGAGTCCACATTTCTCTGGCTGATACACCACGCGATCGAATTCTAAAGTTCAGACAAGCGGTGGCTATCGATAGGGTTTTCAAAGAGATCGGTCTTCCTTTGGGATCTTGCCGAAGGAGGTCATTTTTTAACGCTTGTACTTTTTCAGCGACGGGGTTTTTGTTTGGGTTTTTCGCCCTTCCTGTTTCTAAAGAGATACGGTGACCTTCAGTAGTTCGTCGTTTACTAGTGCCTTAAACGCCGGTGCTGGGTCAGTTCGTATCACAGCGACGGGTCCGTCGAGAGAGCATAACTTGACGCATACCCGGATGAGAGCGTCGCGTAATGTATGATGACGCTCGTCTTCTATCAGTGTTGTTGTGGTGTACGAAGTTACGGTCTCTCTCAGCAATAAGATTAGTTGGCGGAAGCGTTTTATTACATCACCGGCGAATGAGACTCCAACAGCAGCTGGCGGGTCAGAAGTGTCCTGTTCTACGATGGTGCGAGGAGTGTGTCGGAGGGCTGCGCAAGCATGAAAACCATCTGTGACGCTATCGATAGCTTTGTTAGGTCTAGAGCGTAGAAGTAGTGGCTCATTACTTTCTTGAGTTGCTTACAGGAAGGGTGACTGAGCTGTAAGTGCAGAGCAATGAGGAGTCCTTCGAGGACTTGACGTGGAATGATCACGTGTGGCGGTTAGCGGTTCGTCTCGCTTTACAATTAAGAGGCCGTCCTTAGCGATTGTCGCGACGTTTAAGTAACGTTTAACGTCCTTGATGTTTGTGAGCCTTTTAGATGGGCGTTTACCTTGTGCGAGGTGAGCGTGGGTGCGGCGCAAGTCAGCGCATTCGGACTGAATTGATAACTACGACGTTCTGCTTGTGAGGGAGAGTCTTGCAAGGCCGGATAACACATCTTGGGATGATAGGAGTCGCGCCACGGACTCTTCCGTACGTTTGACAAAGTTGCAAACCTGACACGCCATGTCATCGCAGTCCGGTGCATTACGACTTGCAAAATCGGAGCGTATATAGAATGGAGCCCCCCGATGCATGTCGCACAGAAGCCTGGTAACGACTGACGGTTGAAAGAAAGGTTGACACCCGTGAGGTAGCGGAAAACTCTCCTCTGCACAGCATTTCAATGGCCTGCACACATGGCTTGATATCGGTGAGGACGCAAGCTTTATGACTGGATTGGATGATGTACGGGCTAAAGTGCTTAGTTGCAACGGAGATTGCAAGTGCTTCTATTTCACAGGGTAGCCATGACAACTTGTGGCCACGTCGCTTGGCGCTAAAACAAACTTTGCTAATTTACCAGAGCGGGTGATATAGAGGGCCGCGGCGATCTCGGACGTTTTCACAGCGCCGTCGGTTACTATCCATAACTGGTCGTCAGGCCTTGGGAGTGTGATTGCGCGGTTATTGCGAAGGGCGTATTGAGCGGTACGGAACGCACAGTTGAGGTCGTCTGTCCAATGGATGTCTTCTTGAGATTGTTTGCCAGCAACGGCATCGTCGAGGGTGGGGGTGCTAGTATAGGGTACAACAGCGAGGGACTACGCGTGCTAGAACTTTATATGCTCCTACCTCCAACCTTCTTGGGTAGACTACATGATGCTAGTGTAGAAACACGACGGGGACTTGCATGGAGTTTGCCTTGAGACCAAATCCACCCTAGGATAGTGGTGGTTTCGGGGTTAATGACGGCCTTGCTCGCTGATAGACGCAAGTTAGAGTTCTGAAGAACCTTTAAAACTAAGGACCAGTTGCGCAATAGCTCATCTGGTCTGTTGCCCCGCAATACAAATCATCGGCGATCTTGGCGACTACGCCTGACTGTAGTAAGTCACCAATTCAAGGACCTCTAGTGAGGTTTCCGAGCCGTCGCTATTTTTGCAGTCTGGGTTCGACGCATGGTAAACATAGAGTATATCTATCTGATTCATCGGATGGGGGAAGCGTTTTTGAAAGAGAAGGTCCAGCATTAATAAAGAAAGCATTACATTTGTTAGCTATTGAGTGAGGATTAGTATACTATATTGAAAGAATATTTGTTTTTTTGCTTAGCTGCAATTCAGAATTTTTTGTGATAAAAGCTTCTCATGATAGTATTTCTTTCTAGCAAGTTACGCCACTGTAGTGTAGTTATACGCGGTCGCTTGCCATTGAGCATGCGCTCTCAGAACGGATCCCTGAGCGTCCTCCATCTTGGAATTGTAAACACGAGTCTCTCCAGCTCGAGTATTCGTTGTTATTAGAAGACCATATTGAGCTCTGGTGTGTTCCCCGTAATTACTGGCGTGGTGGCAGGTACAAGGATTCGTTCTCCACTCCCACAAACATAGAAAACTACTGGTATTACTTCACATACCGTCACGACAAACTGGTCGGAGCTCAGCAGTCACAAAGCCGACTGAATACCAGGAAAACCACACAATGGCTCACACAACTCGTGCACCGAAACAGTGGTGCTTGACCAAGAAAGAATCTCTGAACACATTTGAAAACTTGAAACAAATCTCGTGTATACTCTATTCCTAGACCAGCATTTCGTCCCTTTCTTAGTGGAGGGAGTAACTTGGCAAAATAAAACAAAAGCAAATCCTTTACGAGGATATTCACCAACGACAATGAAGATATCCCCGAAACGCAGATATCCCCCAATTCGCGGAGTCCGTATAATGATACATTTTTTTATCATCCACTTCAACTTCAGAAATTACATCTATAGTTAATTATCTAAATAATAGCAAAAGTGAAAGCATTGATGGTATAAACATTATTCCAGTTAAATCCTGTAACAACCTTTTAGCTCTACCCCATTCAATCATATGTAATGTCTCGATCTCGATAGGGATGTTTCCAGATGAGCTTAAAATAGCCAAGGTTATTCCAGTCTTTAAAAATGATGATTGCCATAATTTCACCAACCTTAGGTAAATTTCTTTACTTCCTTGCCTCTCAAAAAGTGCTTGAGAAAGTGATGTATAAAATATTCCTTGAATACCTAAACAAACAATATATTAAACCAGCACCAATATGGTTTCAGAAAATACTTATTCCACCTTTATGGCCCTACTTGAATTAGTTGACAGTATCTTCCAATCCTTTGAAAATAACAATTTCATTGTGGGTGTATTCATTGACCTGATAAAATGCTGTTAATCATGCTACCTAAACAAGTTCCCAGGTAAACGACGAGCTCTCACCCACCTAGAGCTAGGCTTCACAGGTAAACAACGTGTTCTGACTGTGATGCGAGCACAATTTTGTGAGATTGCTTAGATTATAATTTGGCCAGGGTTCAACCCACAACATTAAACATTCAACCCATTTAATGTTTGCGAGTCAGGTGCTTCATCCGTCTAGAGCTAAATATATTACAATTTATTTGCTGAGAGCTAAAAAAAATGTTACAATTTTATTTGTTAATAGTTGATATAATATACAGTACTTGTATGTTTATGGTATAGTTAAGCAATATACCATACATTTCAATGTGTTCACTGGCGAAATAAAGCACGCGGAATGTTGGGAGAACACAAGAAATGCATGCCAAAGGCGTGTGAGTTTCAATCATTTCAAGTGTTCTCCCAACATCCCAAGTGCTTTATTTCGCCAGTAAACACATTGAAATGTGTGGTCTATTGCTTTTATGATATAACTACGACACAACGCAAGCAGGCGTGCCGATTTCTATGCATGTTTACCGCCACAATAGACCATAGAATTTTGAGTCTATTGAGTCTATTGACCTTATTTCTGATTGGACAGCTTTGAGCATGCACATGCAATGTCTACTTGTTTCTCTTTCCCAAGACCTTGTTGCCTTCGACTTTCCTCAATTTATTCGTAACTAGCAGTCAAGTACCGAACTACAACACTAGATCAGTATCCGATTATCGATCTCATGCCTGTCGTACTAATCTTAAACAGTTTACAATTCTATACCAAGGTCCTAAAATTTGGAATTCTCTGCCAACGTATATCACAGGTTCAACCAGTTTTCCTAGTTTCAAGAAAAAAATGAATGATTTCTTACTCAAATAGATGATTACTGAATCGATCATGCCGCATATATGCATCACTTTTTATATGGAATATTTGTTTACGAATAGGATTTTTATGTTTTTCCTCTAGCTTTATTTATGTTTTTGACTATCAGTTAAAATTGCATGTAAATAATTGTTAAGTAGCAACATCCCGGATGTGTGGCAGGGCCAATGGAGAAGCTATAGCATTACTCCCCCTATAAGGAGTGTAGGCTATCACGTGGCCATGGCTTGGCATTTGGCATTCACTTCTGATTCTCACCGAGTTCAGTTGTGTTTTTGTTTTCTACGACTTTGATTGAAGTAAGTCTTTTATTTATTGCTTTACGACATTTCTTCCTTTGGGACTGCGAAAATTACGCTTTTTGCTTTGCTGCAGCGTAATACAGCAATTATAGGTTGTAATTTGTCGCTAAAGGAGTGTTATTTGCATACGGGAGTTACGCGAGTGTTTTCACACCTGGTTCGTTTGGTTTTTCATGGCGAACGCGGTACCCAAAGTGCTTATTTTAGGTCATTCATTCGTAAAACGTTTACAGCGCGACTTAAAAGCTGAATTTGATGTTCGAGCGGATAACAATTTCAAGCTTCAGGGCACTGCTTCGATATATTTGCACGGCATCGGCGGTCGTACCGTGGCAAAGATCCGGTCGCTTGATCTCCACGTGGTTAAGAATCTCGCTCCCGATATTATCATTTTGGAGCTCGGCACCAATGATCTTTCCCTCGTTGGACCTGAAGTTGTCGGTTCAGATATCGTAGATTTAGTTCGTTTGTTTTTAGATAGTTTTTTTGTCCGTGTGATCGGTGTTTGCCATGTTATTCCACGTGGCAATTCATACGCTTACGCATCACTTTTCGCTCAGCGCGCGATGGTTTTAAATCAGTATGTGAGCACGGTTTTAGAACCTTTTCATAACGTTTTTTGTTGGTCTCATAAGGCTTTTTCTAGTCCTGCTAAGATTTTTAGGCGATGGCGTTCATGTTAACCATTCGGGTCAATATTTTTTGTACCGTAGTTATAGGGGCGCCATCTTGAAGGCTTTAGGCATGCTTTAGTTTGTTTTTGCTGTCTAGCTGTAGTTTGGTTTATTCATTATGTTTTAAACCTAGCTTATATGTATTTAAACTAGTTGTGGGCAGTTTATGTTCTTGTGTATGACTCACAAGTATTTATTTACTGGATTTGTCATATTTAGTTGACATTAATTTATCCGCTTCGATGTTTCGCCCTCAAAGTCAAAGAAATTTATTTTGGCTTCGGCCACTGTTGTCGAGGATTCGTCCTCAGAAGCTTTCTTGAGGATTCGTCCTCAGAATTTTTATTTGGGATTCGTCCCTGAATTTTGTTGGGGATTCGTCCTCAGAATTTGTTGGGGATTCGTCCTCAGAATATTTATGTGGGGATTCGTCCTCAGAATTTCTGTTGGGATTCGTCCTCTGAATTGTTATTAGGGATTCGTCCTCAGAATTGTTATTGGAGATTCGTCCTCAGAATTGTTATTGGGGATTCGTCCTCTGAAATTTTGTTGGCTTTTTAAGGGTAGCTATTGCGTCGACAGTTGTCTGACAGGCTATTCTCTGCCATAGTAATTTTATTCCTGCCCACAATCGGTTTATTACTAGAAATTTAGAGTTCATAGGTTATAAATTTGAGTGTGTGCCAGATTTTATTTAAAAAAAATTTTGTATAGTAATCATGCCTCCAAAACGCTCAGAAAGAGTAAGACGAGCATCAGCTAAAGCCAAAGATGCATCGTCACAGCGGGACCAGACAGCACCGCCAAGAAAGCGAGTGAGGATTTCGCCATCCACAGAGCCACAGGCTAGTAGTGCACAGTTGGTCGCCTCATCGCAAGATAATTTTCCCCCAGGTCTGATGGACCAGCTTGTCTCAAGAGTGGCAGATGAAGTGACGAAAAGGTTGTCTCCATCCACATCAGTTAACCACACACCATCGGCCACCTCTACAAACGCATGCAGTGCCTTCCACTATTACGGATACTACGGCCCTTATGGAAGTTTCACTTGGTCCTGCTAGAAGTGATGAGCTGCAGCCTACAACCAGTACTCCGACAGGGTTCGCAGCATCTATTGTACAAGGGTCTTTAGATGCTGCACAGAATGCCCTGTGAGGTGAGACTCAGTTAGTGAGCACATACTTGCCATCTCAGTTGTTTACTTCTCCAAGCCTTCCAATTGATGCTCGTGTATCAGATAAGCTCCGGGCTAAAATATGGAGCAATGAATTCATTGATTTTGGAGCTCTCTTGACCAATCCTATTTTTGAGAGCAAATATCAGATAACAATACAAAGTTCGGATAGGGAACAAACACCATCCCTTTGCCTTGAACCAGTGTCAAAGACCAAGAGAAATTTGTCTATTGAGACCTGGTTAAATTGTTTTCATGTTTTTGTTGGGGTATATACTAGCAAATATCCCATGGAGGCCCATGCCCTCATGAAATATGGGGAGGTTGTCCAGGATATCGCGATTAGGCAGCCAGAGGGCATCAGATTGGAAGTTTTGTGATGAAAATGTTCGGTTCTTACGACAGGCACAACCATCTTCCTTTCCCTGGAGCAGTATTCATTGGGAATTGTGGATGCGGTCTCAGCAGGCGCTGATTAAGAACCAGGCACGAACAAAGGCATTTTCGGCTATTCCCAAAGGCTACTGTTTCAGATTTAACAAGGGAGGGCAGTGCTCTGGATGTCAATTTAAGCATCTTTCTATAAGCCTGATGGTTTCTCGAGGTCTCCTCGCCATACATTGCATTCTACTGTATCTGTAATTCCTATTTCTGTGGCAAATAAACTAAACCTTAAGTCAACGTAACGGTCGAAAGAGAGGGCCAGGTCAGGCCTAATACGATGGGTGACTAATAATTCCTGTAAAATCTAGTGTCGATCTGCGTCGGAGGTTAGAACAGCGGTGGCTTTCCAAGAACATTGGACCGCGCCTACGACATTGACAGAGAATCGGCTCTACTGCCGTCCGAACCGAAAACAGAATTCCGCTTCCGTTAACTTACCATCCATCCAATCTCCCTATCAAGAAAATCATTCAGGAGAACTTCAAGATCTTACAGAATGATACAGAGACCGCCCTCATTTTTCTACAGCCACCACTTATCTCTTTTAAGCGAGACAAGAACCTTTGTGATTCCCTGGTCAAGGGATCACTACAGCCCGATCTTCATGCAACCAGCAACTTTTAAATGCCCCAGGAAACGACGCAACACGTGCTCAGTCACTAAAACTGCCACACTTATTTCAGGACCCAAAGGCTCTCTTAAATTTGCTGCCCATTTTAACTGTACATCTAGTAATGTTATTTATTGTATCACCTGCACACTTTGTAACAAACTCTACATCGGAGAAACAGGGCGAAGATTAGGAGATCGATTCCGCGAACACTTGCTAGATGTTATCAAGCTTTATGTACTCTTACCATAATCAACTCCTACCTGTCAGTTTTCTCAGGACGAGACATACTTGCCATCTCGGTTATTTACTTCTCCAAGCCTTCCAATTGATGCTCGTGTATCAGATAAGCAATGAATTCATTGATTTTGGAGCTCGAAAGGATCTCGCCTAACCAGTATCTCGCCACTTTAATCTTCCTGACCATATTAATCACATCACTATATGCGGCATTTCTCTTCATCAAGGTACTACTGGAACCCGTAAACGCAAAGATTGAAAGTAGGCACTTTGGCACATAACGCTATTCGTTCATTTAATGTCATAATTCGCGTATTCATTCATACTTAGATAAGCATGTTCCATTACTTTATTCATCGACACTCTTTATTGTATTGTGGCTATTAGCATTTCTAGCAATTTTCTTTGATCCTAATTGATCCGAGTACATGTTTTCTCAGCGGTAATCATGCACTCAACACTATATAAACCGTTTCCCCACCCACAATTCCCTCTTTTGCTCTGATGAAGGGCTAGCGCTCGAAATGTAAGCTGCAACTCGCTCCCCATGGCGGTTAGCATACCTTAATCGAGGTTTAGTTGATCATACCAGTGTTTACTTTATAGCGGAGACTACGTGTATGTATGTATGTGTTTCCCTGTAATTAGTATGTAGATGTGTCGACATAGAGCTACAGCGAGTCCATCGAATCGGGGCTTTCAAAAGATCGAGTGATAGGCGCGGCAGATCATCGCCAGGTTTCCTAGATATCCTGAGAGGGAAGATGTATTTTCCCGTGTTGGAGCTTTGAAGGATACCGGTATGGGGGTTTCTCCTGACTATCCAAAGGAAATAGTTGAGCGCAGGAAGAAGCTTTGACCTAAGTTGAAAGAAGCGAAGAAAGCCAGGAAAAAGCTTTTTTTAGTAGATCGGAACCTGATAAATTGTACATTGAATACGCAATTAATTATTCAGTTCTCCCTCTGAGTTATAACAACCAAATTTAAATACGTTTGAATAGGAGATATTGTAGTTGAGTCTATGAATAGCAGTTTCAGCGGTATTGACCCGAACGCCTCACTTCAATGTAATGAAGCGCCATTGAAACCATCATTCTTACACGACACCAACACCCTCCTAAACAAGCACGACTAATTTAGATACACAGTTTCAATGGCGCTTCATTACATTGAAGTGAGGCGTTTGGGTCAATACCGCTGAAACTGCTATTCGTAGACTCAACTACAATATCTCCTATTGTTCGACATTGTTTGAAAATCCGGAGCGTCCCAGAGGACCTGTGAATTAAAAACTCTAGGCTGTCACAAATTAGCTGTACTCGTTCTAGTAGTGCGTCTTTGTTGGACGAACTACATATGTGCCGTTGCACATTTCCTTTGATTGCATATGTTTCCCGCTTATGCAAGGGTTACATCTCTTTTCGTTTCAATTTTCTCTCTTTTAGCGGGAATTTAAATTCTGTTGTTATTTTTCTATTCATCAAATCGTTTTACTAATATTATGTTGCCAGGTGCTTCCTGAGGTATGTATTTGTTTTTAGAGGTGATGATCAATTCACAATCACAGTTTATGACGCACAAAATAATATCCAATTTAGAGCTCTTTCTCTCAATGTCAGAGGAATAACGAAAAGCTATATTCAATTGGCTAGATAAACAAAAAGCTGATGTTTAATTTTTTTAAAGAAACATACAGTACAAAGGATATAGAAAATTATTGGAAAAAAACAGTGGAGGGGAGACATGTACTTTGCCCATGGATCAAACCACAGCCGAGGTGTCCTCATTCTAATACGAGATTCCCTGGATCTCGAGGTAAAATCAGTTCATCTTGATGAGGCGGGTAGATTTATAATTCTTGAGGCTTTGCTACAAGACTCTTTGTTTTTGCTAGTTAACCTTTACGCTCCGAATAAAACGAACGAACGATGTACTTTTTTCAACTCAATAGCCAATCACTTCGACTAAAAAGAAACCCAATCCGATCACAATATAATATTCGTGGGTGATTTTAATGCGACCTTTGACCCTAATCTTGATCACCGGCAACAAAAGAGTCCATAAAAGATATAAACAATAATATGATGGCAAATGATTTGATAGATATATGGAGGATTAGAAACCCGGACGTTAGACGCTTTTCTTGGAGGCAAAAGAGCCCACTTATCCAAAGAAGGCTTGATTACTGAATCCTTTTCAAATTCTTTTTCTCATTCAAATTTATCAACTCCTTTGAGAATACCAAGACAATGGTCCAAATTAGAGGAACAAAAGAATCCGCGCAAAGAGTTCTGGTAGTTGTAGTATATGACGTCATCATGCAAATGTCCTATTGGGATCAAAGGAAATTGCGGCAAGCAAAATGTTGAGTGCATGATTATCGCTGAGGAAACATGTACTCGAAGCAATTAGGATCAAAGGAAATTGCGCCAATAATAGAAATGCTAATAGCTGTAACAGGAACAATAAAGAGCGTTGATGAATAAACTAACGAAACATGCTGAGTAATTTGAAAGATACGAAGATGGTCAGATAAATCAATATAGAGTAGACCACTGACCATGGTATATTCGAGATTATTTGTAAAGATATTGTTGACAAGCGTAGCAGAACATGAGGTAATTCTTGTCGGTTTAGAGATGAGAGGGTAGAGGCTATTAGATGTTATGAGGTTAACAAAATCATTGGTAGGGTTGTGTGAATCAGTGTTAAGAATATTAATTTTGAAGTCCCACATAAAGTATGGTAATTTATTTTCAAAACTGATAATGGATAAAACATTATTGATATACTTATTAAAATCATTAACATAAATGTCGGGAGGTTTATAAATGCAGTCAACAATAATGTTTTTGCTTTTGGCTGTAGAATTTCAACAAAGATGGACTCGTATATCTTGCTGTCTGGAGATTGAAGGTCAGCTCGAAGTTTAAAATTAAGATTGGAATTAATATAACGCCCAACACCGCCACCTGTTTTATATTGTCTATTATTCGAGAGAAAAGAAATCCAGGAAGATTATACAAGTCTTTAGATGAGTCGTCTAGCCAGGTGTCTGAGATACCAATAGTTGAAAAAGATAAATTAAGAGAGGAGAGAAATTCAAAAAAGTCATCAATCAAAGTCACTAAAGCGTAGAGGAATGAAGTTTTTTTGTCTCGATGCATCAGTTTCCACCAAACACTGCGGTGAATTCTGGAAGAAAATGAAACCTCTCTTGCCCAGTACACGTGGCAAAAGTCAAAACAAGATTGTCCTGATTGAGAGTGAACGTGTGGTCACCGACCCTTTGTATGTCGCTGAGACGTTTAATGAATACTTCTCTGAAGTTGCTGGCAGTGAAGGAGATTGTCTCGAAATGGAGGATTTCAAAGACCACGCTAGTGTGATGGCAATTACAGAAAGAAACTACCAACATGGTTTCAATTTCAAACCCGTGGCAGAAAACTACATCAGGAAATTACTTGACAATCTTAATCCAAGAAAGGCTGTTGGCTGCGACAATATTTCTCCGAGATTACTGCGCTTATCGGCTCCTGCCATTGCACTTGAAGTGACTAAACTCATTAATTACTTCATCAAGAATCACGTTTGGCCTTTGGAGTGGAAAAGTAGTAATCTTTTACCGATTTTTAAGAAGCTGGATGAAACGGACAGAGCGAATTACCGTCCGGTATCTCTACTTACTGCTTTTTCCAAGATCTATGAAAAAGTTATGTTCGACCAAGTCTACGAAGCCTTCTATTGTCAGCTTTCGCCAAACCTTTCTGGATATCTGAAAGGTCATTCCTGCTGCACAGCTCTACTTAAAATGACAGAGGACTGGCGAGCAAGCCTCGATAACCGAGAGGCTGTGGCAGCAGTGGCCATCGACCTTAGCAAAGCATTTGATTCAGTATGTCACAGCCTCATGCTTGCTAAGCTCAGAGCTTATGGTTTCTCGAAAGAAGCTATAGACTTGATGTCAACACGTCGGGCATAAAGTACGTCAAAATCGGCATCAGTGAGCGTGGACAAATAATTATAATTAAAACCATTTCTTTACTTATAGTCTCAATTTGAAAAAATGTTGGTGACTTGTTAACAAAATGAAACTACATATTTTAGGTGTTTTATGTTAGTATGATGACGTTGTTGTGACGTCATAAGAGATGCCTCCTTTTTTGGTAAAATTCCCCCTTTAATAGATGTTACAAACAGACTACACCATCAAAGGGCCTTCATGACACACATTCCTTTGGCGCAAATTTGAACGTTCTACGACTATTATAGCAAAAGTTATAGAGGAATGACTGTTGCTATGACGTCATATTTAGTGACGTCAGGTGTCATACCTAAATAAGGCTGCCTATTGTTAAAAAATCAAGAAAAGAAAATAATGTGGGTTTTGAGTGCCAGACTAGCGCATTTCATCACTAAAACTCGAAAATCACTCAAAGGATTTTTTTCTAAGGGCATGTATAAAAAAGTATGACGTCATAATGACGTTGCTGAAAATATGACTTCAATTTTAAGCCGGTTATGGACAAAAAATCAAAATTCAAGAAACATACGATTTTAGCCACCAACGTGTTTTATGATTGGACAAAATGTCATGCAACAATATTTACAACTCTAAGAATTGAATGAAGCGATGTTTTTATAAATGCTTTTGTGGTGTTTATTTCCCGCCAAATTTTGGCGGGAAAAAGGACACAATTCAAACTTTCATAACTTTTGATTTCCTTAACCAATCGACATCGGGTTTTCGATTCCTTCATTCTCATCACGAGTAGATTTTAACAATATACGACATTTCGTTTTTAGAGATAATGAACAGTTGCAAGAAACGTATTACAAATGGATAAATGACGTAATTGTGACGTCACGATGGTAGTAACATAGCTTAAAAAATCAGGTTATATTCCTTTTGCGATTCTACATCCTTCTACCAAAATTCAATCGTCTGCATTGAAAACTTATAAAAATATAGAACTGATGCCGTTTTTATGGTCGTTTGTGCCGACCGTGAACTTACCTCCGCGGGAGACGACAGCGTGTGAAGCTTGATGGGGTATACTCTGACTGGAGATTGGTACAGACAGGGGTTCCACAAGGGTCCTTGCTTGGTCCTCTTTTATTTAATCTCTTCATAAATGACTTGAACTACTTCGTATCTGACACTTCCCTTAGGCTATACGCTGACGATACTACCGGATATGCTTCTGATGCTTCACCAATGGTACTACAGTACCACATTAACTCAGACCTACAAACGCTTTCCACCTGGTTTAAGAATAACTACTTGCAGGTAAACGCAACAAAAACACAAGCCATCGCAATCGGTCCAACATCATATGAATATGACTTCAAACTGGACGACTCAAATATTGAAGTCACCGACATCTTAAAGATTCTAGGAGTTACACTAGACCGCAAGCTCACCTTCAAGTCACACATCTTGGAACAGCTGAGGAAAGCTTATGCTAAGGCGGCAGCATTGAGACGATTACGTCGATTTATCCCAGAAGAAGTTATGATACGCCTCTACAAGGCATATATACTGCTCCACCTGGAGTACTGTAGTCCTATCCTACTGGGAATTGGTAAAGGTCAAACCAAACGATTGGAGGATGCCAATCATTACATTCTGAGGACTATTTTAGGCCTATCTAAGTCATTATCGTATTACTTTATTCTAAAGTACGTAAATACGAAAACCTTGGCCCAGCGTAGATGTTTTCAGTCGTTATCCCTACTTTATAAATGTATGCATGATCAAGGTCCTTCATACATCAATAATTTTTTTAAACTTAAAATTGTGAAGTACAACCTACGAGGTAATGGCACTAGGCTGGTACAACCACGCTTTAAATATGAATGGAAGCATAGATCCTTCTCATATTGTTAGTAGACTTTGGAACAATTTACCACCTAAGATCCGCGAATGTAAAGATATTAAGACCTTCAAAAATGCCATAGAATCTATTGATTTTAACTTAGCTTAATATGGCATAGTGCTACTTCATGGTTCGTTTTAGTTTTATAGATTTTGTTAATTTCAGACTAAGAACTGATAAAGTTTTTTTTTTCTTTGCTTTTACTTTTTACTAACAGACACGTCACGGCTCAGGAGAAAATACTTTTTATAGGGGTACGGTAGGGATAGTATTTTTACGTTAGGGGTTAGGGTAAATTATTGGGGTAATTGTCTATGGAGGAGGGTGTTGGTCTTATTTTCCCTGGGAAGGGGGGTGGGGGGGGGGGCGGCTGCCATCGGGGTGTTTCTTTTCTTGTGGGAAGGGGTTGGTTGCAATGTGGGAGGGGATACTTTTCACATTATTATTAATAAAGGGGTGAAATACATTTTATTAGATTTTATTAATAATAATAATAATAATAATAAATTATTTCTATAGCGCCATAATCCACTAGTTGCCCTATGGCGCTTTACAATGAATACTGGTAAAAATATATATAAAGTTAGAATATAATTGATATTAAACTATCTAGTATGTATACCACTAAAACTACTGAGACAACTAAAAACTACTATAAAAATCATTAATTATAAGCACAATTAAAAAGATATGTCTTTAACGTAGATTTAAAACTGCCAATACACGGGCTCATTCTAATCTTAGCTGGTAATGAGTTCCATAACTTAGGTGCAGCAACTGAGAAGGCTCGGTCACCATAGCTCTTCAAATTAGACATAGGAACAGTTAATAAATATTGCGAAGACGATCTCAAGGTGCGTGTAGAATGTAGGCGTGAAGCATATTACTAATGTACGGTGGAGCTAATTTATTTAGAGCCTTATATGTAAGTAAAAGTATTTTAAAAACAATACGCTGCCCTACAGGTAGCCAGTGGAGTTGCTTGAGGACAGGAGTAATATGATCATGTTTTGATTTACCTGTAATTAAACGCGCAGCGCAGTTCTGAACATACTGTAGTCTATCAATTTGATACTTGGGTAAGCCATACAATAAAGCGTTACAATTGTCTAATCTACAGGTTATAAATGCATGAACCAGTATCTTAGTATTGTCTTCTGACAGATATTGCCTTATCTTAGCTATCCTCATTAAGTGAAAAAATGCAGACTTACAAATAGTGGACACATGTTTCTCGAGGATCATGCTGTTGTCGAAAACTACTCCGATATTCCTGGCAGAAAGCGAAGGTTGTACGTGATCCTTGCCAATTGTAATATCATTAAAATACGGTCGGGGACGATGATGTGCACTAATAATAAGAAGTTCAGTCTTGTCCGTATTTAATTTAAGTTTGTTCTGCAACATCCACGTATCTATATCATTGACACAGGCTTCAATTTTCACTATGGATGACTCGCGATCTTCCCCAGATGTAGACTCGAAGGAGAGGTACAATTGGGTGTCATCCGCGTAGAAATGGAAGCCGATGTCATGATTCCTAACAATATCTCCTAAAGGAGAAGTGTAAAGTAGGTAGAGGAGTGGCCCTAAAACCGAACCTTGAGGTACACCACAGAGCATGTTACGACTCGAAGACTTTTCTCTCCCAATGACTACAGCCTGTTTTCTATCGCTAAGGTAAGATTTAAACCAGCGTAGAGCCTTTCCACATATGCCAAAGCGACAGGACAACCTCTCTAATAAGATCGTATGATCAACAGTATCGAAAGCTGCAGATAAATCTAGCAATAACAAAATTACCGTACGCTTATTGTCAATAGCAGTAACAATATCATTGTGAACTTTCACTAGCGCAGTTTCAGTGCTATGAAACTTCTTATAGGCTGATTGAAAAACCTCATCAAGATCATTAACTTTAATGTAGTTATTAAGCTGAAGTGCCACAACTTTCTCAGTGAGTTTTGACATAAACATGAGGTTAGAAATAGGTCTAAAATTAAAAAACTCTTCGAAATTTAAGTTGTCTATCTTTAGTAACGGATTTAGTAGAGCGAACTTAAAAGAATCAGGCATAATAGAAGTATCTAATGAGAGATTAATTATATCAGTCATTACAGGAAGTAGCACGTGCACACAAGCTTTAAGGACAACGGCAGGAACAGGGTCAAGGGCACAGGATTTAACAGTAGAGGCCTCTATCAGCTCAGCAACTTGTTTTATAGAGACGCACTCAAAACCAGATAACTCACAGGTGCATATCACTGGTGTGGGGAGGTGAATCATAGGACCGCAACTCTCCGTAGCCAGGGAATGACGTATACCAGCAATCTTATCAGTAAAATAGTCAGCAAAACAATTTGAAAGTTCCTTATCAGAACCGGAAGGTGGATAAGGTACCTCCGCTTTTTTGTGAAGCAGCTTGTCGACAGTTTGAAAAAGAATGCGTTGATCATTCTTATTAGCACTGATGATAGTGGAATAATACTTAATTTTAGATGACCTGATGGCGTTGTTAACAACTCCACATTGCGTAATGTAGCGTTGACGATCAATAGTAAGTTGTGAGGTACGCCAACGGCGCTCAAGTGCTCTCCTTTTCCTCTTCTCGATTGCTATTAGACCAGTAAACCATGGAGCAGCAGGTCGGATAGTTACAGTTCTAGTTTTCAGAGGGGCGTGATCGTTCAGCAGTGATGCCAGAACATCGTTATACTGAGAGATCAGTTAATAAAGTAGAGTTCTTTAGATCATGACAAAAAGTGGTATAGTCAATAGAACGCACGTGCACCTTGCGATAAGAAATCTCCTTTTTCTCAAATATTGGTTTGGCAAGACGAAGATTACAATGCACAGTACTATGATCAGATATCACAGAGTCATGAAGGCGACAGTTACTAACAAACTCCTCACTCGCTCTAGAAATAAGCAGATCCAGAATATGGCCGTCACGGTGGGTAGGTTCCACAACGTGTTGAACAAGATTAAACGATTTCAGTAGGCGGAGAAATCGATTAGCGTCATGATTGTTAACTTTATCAACATGAAAGTTGAAATCTCCAGCCAGTAACAAACGACCAGAAGTCAATACCAGTTGTTCCAAATAATTCCCAAATTCTTCAAGAAATAAGTTAACGCTGAGTTTATTGGCAGCTGATGGCGGTGGACGATAAACAACAATATGCCTCACATTGTTATTCGACGACGATCTCAAGATAACATCCATAGATTCAAAACTCGTAAAGTTCACTTGCAGCTGTTTCTTCGGTTTAAAACATTTCCTAAACATTAGGCCAACTCCTCCTCCGCGTGAAGTAATTCTTGGAACATGGAGAAACGTGTAATCGGTAGGACAAATATCACGGATAACGTACTCATTGTCATTATTCGTAGAGCTCAGCCACGTCTCCGTCAAAGCCAGAATATCAATATTGTTTTCAACAACGTAGTCCTTCACGATAAGGGATTTATTCATGATCGATCTTGAGTTGAGTAAGCAAAAGTCGACACGTGGAGGTACAGACATGAAGCTCAACGGTTCTCGAGCCACCGAGATCAAGTTATCAGTGTTTACACCGGTATGTTTCCATGCATAATTATAAATGTTAGTTTGTTGTTGTTCGATTCGATTCGATATTTTGATTGGAATAGGCAGTCGTCCTCTACCAGCTCGTTTCCCTCTATATCTAAAGATACCATTCTGTTTAAGGAACGGGAAAAATGAGTCAATGCCAATCAAATGATGCCGTCCATGCCGTAAGCTCATAAGTTCATTCTTGCTGTAATTTATACGTGGTGTCGCAGATGCAATATGCAAATTCAGGTCAGTTTCAATCAGTTCTTGAGTATCCGAGGCTTTTTCGATTAATCTGATCAGTACAGGGCCAGGATTCGTAGCAACATCTTGATAAACAGTAATGTCGACAGGAGGGTCATGTCCAGGTATAGCCAAACACACAAATCCATGCTTTGACCATTTGCCTTCCATAATCCCTGTCAGAGATCAGGTTAAAACTAAATCCAGTGTCTTCAGGTACCAAGTTATCTTTGAAATGAGTTGTATATGAATTTTGGGAAGAAATGATCTCGTTGAATTCCAAAAAATATAAGATAAGAACAGACAATAAAATTTGTGTGGCCGCCATGTTCGGCGCCTAAAATTATAAATTTTAATAGAATATTTATACACATATATATCGTATTTTTTTATTTTATTTTTAAGTTCACGTTCAAGTTTTAACGAGTTATATAGCTCCTAGTTGACACGTGGGTAAATAAAGTATTGTATTGTATTGTATTGTATTGTATTGTATTGTAAGTATCTTTTTAAACTTCGGATATTAATGTGAAAGAAAGAGGAGTTACGAGACGAGAGAGGGATATTGTTGAACTTTTTAGAGGTAAGATAGACAATTGGAAAGTAGGTTATAATTAGTTGCGTTCGACGAAGGACTGACGCATACTAATCTTGCAGTGGACTCCCTGTGGTCCTGTGTGAGCTACCGGTATACTTACCACGGCGAAAGAAATCGAGATTCGTGTCCATCCTCGTGTCACCATGTATGTTTGTACTTTTTAGAATAAATTATCTCGGCTGGGGAACTGGTAACCACACGTACACGATGCTGACATTTTCCAAAAAGGCCGCTGCATGGTTTCTGTTTTGCTCGCGATCGGTAAGTTTAACTTGCCTTATTTTCCGACAATCCAATGCAATGATGTTTCAAAGGTTCGCAAGTACAATTGAGCAAAGCCTGAGGAAAGTGTGTAGTACATCTGGAGCACTGACAAAGTCCACCATGGTCTGTTTTGCACCTTGAACATTACCCTGGCCTGGGTTCCAGAGGCCGGATGAAGTAAAATACTTGAACATTCAACTCGGCCATAATTATTTATTTGTGTTCAACTATCCAGTAAAAACCGTGTGAATCTGCAATCGAAAAATATGCTGTTGGCTTGTTCGCTGCATTGAATTGTGCTGTTCGCTTTGCCGATACCAAAACTGCAAATGATCAAGATGCTCACTGAATAGAAATATATGGATATGAATATTTCAGTGTGTCGAGTTGTGAAGAAGCTTTTTAAACACTGGTGATTTCGTCTTGGTTATACAAATTAACACTGCATTCAGGGTATAACCACACTTTGGATATGTCAAGAAACTTAAATATCAAAACAAGGTGAGGGAAATACTCTTTATTGTTGTGTACCCTAATATGATCAGAAATTATTCTGCAATAACAATGGACACTCAATATTCTGCAGCCAGCCTTGGTCTCACTTGAAGAATAATTTGAATCCTCTGAAGTTGTAGTTTACACACATGCACATATATTTTATGTTCAACACTGGAGTGTAATCACTGACACTTAGTCAGTATTATGGAGCAGCCTTGGTCATGAAAACTGCATGGGATGCAGTTTATACACATCTGAATAGGGTTGATTGTGTTCTATACTAACTCCTAAGTACTATTTCAAACACAAATTGGAGTGGTATTCCAAATGTTGAGAAAACAATTGAAACCTGAGAGGCGTAGTTCTCATACAAAAAGATATGTCGAACGCACTTTGATAATCTATGATTACTTCTAGTAGCAAAAATATTAGTGTCGGGATCTATATCTGAGTTCAATAGAAGGTGTCTAGAATCAAGGTCACATAGGGTCAATAATAGAGTTACGGTCAAAAATAGAAAAGTAAAAGTCAATATCATCTTTAAAGTGGTTAAAGTGAAAGACATGTTGAGCAGAACCAAGCTTCATCAGAATTAGAAAGGGAGGTTACTGTAGGAAATTATTTCCCCTGATCTTTCCCTGTCAGTTGGATCAGGTTTCGCACGAGTTGAGGTACTTACGAATGATTTAACTATTTATTGGCTCTTTAGCTCCTGACAGCTATCGACATAAACTCAACATTTTACCACATAAACCTTAGTCGCTCGTCGTAACTTCAGTGCGAACTTCTCGCTCGCTTCAATCCTTACAACTGTCTATAGTCTAGTCAGTAAAATAACTGAGCACGTGAACACCGCGATGTGTATGTTCACGTGATTGTGGGCAACACGTTAAGGCCGCTACAGGTGTAGTCATTTAGAGAGAAGGGAGTATATTACATTTCAGATGAGTCCAAAGGTGGAAAGAGTCGCAAAATATGGCTCTGTGGTTGTTATGGACAGAGAAATTGCAAACAGAACAAGGGCACTTAATAGGCTTTTAGTGTACAGAAAAGCAATAACAATAATAAATGGTTTATTTTACGTCGAAGATACAGGAAGCCGTTCCCGGGTCTCCCAAGCCAGAGGCTTATGTTTAAGTATTCCGACGAACTCCATGGTCGAATTGGAATGTAGGTTGGTTTTTGAGGAGGGAGGAAAACCGGACAACCCGGAGAAAAACCCTTGGAGCAAGGGCGAGATACCAACGAACTCAACTCACGTATGGCACCGCGTCCGGGATTCGAACTTGGGCCACCGCAGAGGTGGGCTTCCCAATAATATCAACGACTGTAATTATTTAGTCAGAATAGCTTATTTTTAGTGATAATATTAAAGGTTGACAGAAATGAAAAGAATAAACAGAAGCAGAGTCAAATAGTAGTAGATGAAAAAAAACGATTAGTTAATTATTAAATTAAATCCACTAAGATCTCGCTCAGTAACGTGATTGCAGTTATTTACAGTTAGTAGTAGGCAAGATCATAACTGAGATAGATAAACTAATATTAATAGTCTATGGATCTAGTTGATGAACTTAATAGCTACAATCTCTTGTCATTGGGGGAGGGTTGTACATCGGTTCAACAGTGCCGGATGTGTGAGATGAAGGCCGTAGAAAAAACGATTGCTTCTTGATTGCTTGATTGATCGCTCTTGTCAAAATCGGAAAAGAAGAAAGAGACATTTCATTTCCTTGGCCACTGTTAACTTTGTAAATAGCCTAGTGTGTAATTTTAACATTATTTTTGTCGCTTTCTTCACGATAATATAAATAGACAACGTGCCGGCTTCCTATAGATCGTTGAATACAGCTTTACAACAAAATAAATCATATCCGACCTAAACTTCTTGCTCATCACAGTCGAACCTGTTACGAATCCAGCATGTAATTTTCGTCTTTTCGTTATTAACCCCCATCTACTTCTTTTGTAGATAAGTGAAAATTTGAAACAAAGTTTGACTTTGCGTTGTGCTGTGTATATTGTTTTATTCTACTCACTCCCATCCCATCCGTTTGGTCGACTCACCTGCACATAACTGACTACAATTTTTTTGGAAACAATTTCCTGAGCATGCGCACTATTGACCGGTAAAGTTATATTTGGGTGTTCTTTGGGTGAAGTACCCTGGATCAGAGGATCAGAGGCTTCTCCTAGATCACATTAGCTTCTCCTTTCTCACAATATCAACTCTCTTAGAGTTCCTAAGGAGAGGAATCGCTCACTTAATTAATTCATGAAATGACGATATAAACTAACATAAATTAGCAGTGGTTTTAAGATGTACAAATCTGACAGCAATTGAGCGACGATGGTTGTTTAGTGTAGTGGTTGCGACGTTTGCCTTACGAGTAGGCGGGAGCGGGGTTCGAATTCCAGATAATCTCTCAAATTTTTTTTTACCATTTTCTTGAGAAGTTTTTCTTAAGAACCCTAGCTCTAGGTGGGTAAGATCTTGTTTACTGACCGGTTAGTTTTATTTTTATTTTTCAGGGTAGGATTTTAGTTAGTTTATATTGTCATTTCATGAATTAATTAAGTGAGCGATTCCTCTCCTTAGGAGCTCATACGCTTTGCAACCCTCTGGGTTTTTAAGCTCATGCTCCTTTCCATTTTTCTCCTTTTTTAATATTCTGTGCTTTATAAACCTACGTAATGAATAAATAAATGAATCTGACACTACCTAGTCTCCTTCGCAGCCGTTATGGACTCTGTCACGCAAAGCTCCGAGCTCCATTAACGGCTGCTCACATTCGAACCACATGCCTTTCCCATTGTTCTATCAACCTCTGATTTTTTTTGCCTAAGCCAATCAGAAAACAGCAGATTGTAAACAAGCTAAGGCCTTTTGCCGCGAAATGTGTTCTCAAAGGCAGCTGAGTTCCGAATGGAGGAAACACCTAAGAAGTTCGTAGAATTCGACAGCAAATGTTTCGTATGTTCTGCTGAAGTCGTAAAAAAAGACAAAATCTACATCTTTGTAAAGTCCGCCATTAATTTTTCCAAAATTATCCGTTTGTCGTTGAATGTAGACGTAAGTTCTTATAAGCAGAACTCCGATTTGTTCGTCTGCAAAAGCTGTTATAAGCTGTTAAGTAAATACGAACGAATACAAGACAACCTAAATTTAATCCAGAGAGAAATAACTGAGGTTTTCAAGAATCGAGAGCTCCCTAGAGTGAAGCGCTTGCTTCGAACAGAAGATTCTGAAACATTGAGCGCTCCAGGCAAAGTGTCTAAATCGCCGAGTTTCCCGGTAACGGCGAACAAGGAGACACCAATTACCACTTGTACTTCTTTGGTCCCTGACGAGAGCGAGCTACGATGTTGGCATACTACATCACCCATTCAGCAGGATCCCCAACGGCTTGTACAGTTGCAAGCTCTGCAGAATCTCCCGCGTACTTCTACGCCTGTTTCGTCTAATCGACAGACGGAAACAACGTCAACTACGGCAGCTGTTAAATTGTCAGTTCAATACCCGAGTAATGCTAAGTTTCTACCCACAATCGAAGACCAGCAGCGACAAAGGCTAAACTATACCATCCTAACTTCCAGAATCTTAGTTGAGTACTTCACAGCATTGGCACCCTTAGCAGATGCCTGCATCCAGCATATCCCACATAAATACACCAATGAACTGTCACAGAAATCAACAAAGGTTTGTTTGTGAAAAGTTGTAATGTGTAGTTCCAGAAAATATCCATACCTCCACCATGTAGAGAATTCAATTTAGGACCCCTCCACCCCTCTGAAATTTACATATTGGCTTTTTATTCCCAGAATTTCAAAATTCCCTGGGGATATTTTCTGGAACTACACAACATACATTGTAGAGAGGTTGGTATTCCCTTTCAACTAATAACAGGGTGGCAAAGGAGTTATGTGACCAAAAAGTAGCATGTCAAACAGGGACAAGCTCAATACATGAATGTTTCTCTTTCCTTGGCATCTCCATCTGATCACAACCCCCCTGTATTTACCATAAATCCTCTATTAAAGCATTTGAGGGGGAGGGGGGTCTTAATAGAGAGCATGGCTTAGTCAAACTTCAATAGGTTATCAAGTGTACTCATTTTATTACATACAAGCCATGAGTACCTTCCCTTAATCAAAATGTCAAAAACTCAGATCGGATAGCAAGAAGTTCTTAATACAAAACTTAATTATGACATTTCTTATTACAGTATAAAAATAAACATTTATTATCACCAACATTTTTCGCACATGATTCATTACTTGAGTACAAGTAACATTTCCTCTAAAGTTTGTGTATACTTTATATATGTAAGTGATGACTACTAGCTGTTATTGTTTTGGTTTTGAGGGAGAGGGGGTGGCTTAAAAGAGAGGGGGGCTTAATAATTTTTTGTGCCATAAAAAAAGGGGGTTTTAAATATTAGAGGGAGGGGGATTAATAGAGGATTTATGGTATATTAATCATTACAGCTAAAATTAACAATACCAGTGTATTAACTAGGTTAGTTTACAAAAATGGTATTAGAATAATAATTATTTTCAGTTAATTAATTCATCAGCAGTTATCTGTGGCAATGTTGATAAATTTACATTCATCATGACTAAATACAATAACAACCTCGTAGCTGTGTACAATAAAAATGTATGTATATACAAAGCGAGATAACTACTTCAACTACATGTATATTTCAAATATTGACTTTCTAATTTATTGTTTACATAAGTGATTTCTCATTAACAAACCATTATACAGTATCCTCCCCATTTGTTTTCTTTTCTCACAGCACCAAATACGCTCTTGAATGTTTGTACAAGTTTTTTCTTGTTCATGCCCTATTGTCAAAACGAGACAGTTTGTTTGGAACCGATCGGTTAACAATCATAGTAAGAAAGGTACCAGTCGATGAAGACACTGAACACAGCAACAATTTTATTAAGCAAGGTATTAAAAACCTTGGGCCAAATGTCACAGAGGCTGCCATTTCTCGACTGTGCAAAGCATAGTTTTCCAGCGTACACTTTGTTGCACAACATAGCTCTCCACCGCTCATTATTGAGCCATGCTTCTGGCGAACCGTAGACTACGGAAAAAGCACCATTCTCGACCATACGCCACTCGTCTTCGTCGCAAGAACTAATGTTCACGGCAGTGATTCCTAGCCCCTTCAAATAGGTTACCTGGTCGTGCATTAGGCTGATGAGCAGGGAAACAACAACCACAATATGACCCGAACTCTGGGAAATATGGTCGAACATAACAGGAAGCGCTTGATAAATTAGAGACTTCCCATAGCCTATTGGCAGATTGATAAAAATATCGCGGTTGTATGCTTCAACTACTGTCTGAATTTCCGATTTCTGGTGACAGTTTAGCTGATTAATTCTAAATCTTGGAACGCTTTTTCGAGCTCCGCCATTTCGTTTCTATTTGCATAAGTTGGGTAACAGATAATACACGAGCTGTGATTGGTTAGTTTACCAACGCGGGAACGGTTCCCAGAAAATAGGAACCAAATTGTGATTGGCTAACTCAGGGAAAGGCATGTGGTTCGAATGTGAGCAGCCGTTAATGGAGCTCGGAGCTTTGCGTGACAGAGTCCATAACGGCTGCGAAGGAGACTAGACACTACCAGGATCCAGGTTGAACTGCAGGCTGATTTGATATATAAGTCACAATTTCCAGTCCTAAACAGTTAGGAAAAAACACTCCCTATTTTATTAAGTAATGGTCCAGATAAGAACTGTAGTAGAATCCATTGTTCTGCGGCAATGAGCCTCCCCCACATACGATTTTGCTTGAATATGCCTTTAGTGCTTTAGGAGGTATCTACAGTCCAAACTACATCTCGAAAATAAAGCATTTTTTATGCTATTGGTTCTTTTTTTCTGTGAAAACGGAGAGAAGCCATCATCCAGCCAATCGGATATAGAGAAAACAAAAGGATTTTTCAATCGCAAATTTGAGAACTTTCCCCACACACGATATTCTTCGAAATTAAACCATAGTTAGTTGGATCAAACATAAATTCAAACCACAAAAATATATCGAATGAAAATGCATTATTTCGATGGGTTTCTATTGAATTTATAAGTATCAACCAATGAAATTAAAGAGAAAGAATAATAGAAAATTAACACCTTTTAACATTCCTTGCCGTAGAGCACTACAGTTATTATCTGGACCATTACTTAATTAAAATATTATCAAGGAGCAGTTTTTTTACCTTCTTGTCAATTCCACCGTGCCATAGAAGTGCTGACAGTTTGTAGGCGTTGGCCGGGCATGACATAGCAGAGCATCTTGGCGGAATTGACCTATCTGTCACCTTGCAGGACCAGTTCCGCTGGGACTGCTCGTTCACCGCAGCAGCTCTCATGAACCGATGTAGAGTTGGTGCTCGAATTCACAGCACCACCTGTTAGGCTAATCACATTTTCTGGCGAAGTTTTACTGAAGATTGAGGGATCTTTTCTTCCACACAAGGCTTTGCTTTCTAGCTGTATATCTCGTTCAAAACAAGAAGCGATGGTTTCCCTTACTTTTGCGTCACCCAGTAGGCTACGCGCCCCCAAATGCAAATCTCCCTTGGAAATGTGACGAACGACTTTGGATTCCAAAGTTCCTGTTATTATTTTTCGAACCCTCTTTGATGGATACTTTATGATGACCTGAAAGAGTCAAAACGGGCAGGGGGGCAAAACTGCATGATGGTCGGCAGAAGAGTTTTTCGCAGATGGGACGATCCTGTAGGTATACAAATTCGCTTTGTTGTGGTTTGCACTCGTTGCGGTGAGCTCGTCGACGGCGAAACACAACATCTTTTTACGCGCTCCGAGGCTACTGAGGGATTGATTACTTCGATCTTCCGTTGTTGCACCGCCACAGATTATCTGTACTTCTCCTTAAATTCCTCAAGATCACTTGAAATGGCTTTTAAATAGCCCTCGAACCGTTCGAAGTCTCTTCGGCACTTATAACAAACCACGCAAGAAACTCCATCGCACCTCAAAATCGGTGTACCAAGGACCTTCGCCAAACGTTCTTCCAGTTTTTGTTCGAGCGAAGCTTTCACAGTAAACAATTAAATTACATTTCCCCCTACCTAAAATTGTCAAGTTACACATGCATATCCTACATATTTTATTTAGCTTCACGATTTTCACGGGTGTTTTCTTCATAGCTTTTCATCGTACGCACGTGAACACACTGACACAGCGCGCGAAAGCCAGAGTTTGTAAACATGCGATATGACACGTTTTGACAAGCTCACATACACCACGTGAACAAAACCGGTTTGGCCAGGTTTATATTTTTAGCACATTTTATGCATGCCAATCCAATTGGATTATGGTCAAAGGGACCGTAAACAGTACTTGAGTTTCCCAGAGGCTCGTCGCTTCGCGACTTGGGCTGACTTAGGGTATCCACCATCAAACACAGACATTTCTATGTAAAGCGGTACCTTTTAGTGGTCGGGTGTCAATTGAACAAAAAGCTGTTATCAATTTACATTTTTATTATCTTTTAGTGGTCAAAATAAGCTTGAGCCACGCCCATTTTAGTACCTCTTAGGGGTCAAATCGAAAATGTCCGACGAGCATCCCTACCCCTTTTATATGGGAGTCACCCCCCCCCCCCCCCCCCCCCCCCGGGCTTAAAAGAGGTCTCGCCTCGCTCGAATAAGACTCTGGCATCCAGGGTATGGGTAAAGCTGATTTGCTAGAAAATGTCCAATTTGAGGCAGCTAAGCTAATAACTGGTGCAATAAAGGGTACGCACAGGGAAAGTTTATTGAAAGAATGTGGTTTGCATAGGCTTAGGGCCGGAGGTCAATGCATAAATTATCTTTGATGTATATGTATATAAAATAATTTTACACCAGCTTATATATTTGTCTGAGCTTTTTCCACAATACGTTTGTCAGAGAACCTCCTATACGCTTCGTAATAGGGACAACTTGTGTTTACCTTCTATTCGCACTGGAAACTGTTGAATTGGTTTTTTTATTCTACGACTAAGTTGTGGAATAGTCTTGCTGCATCGACACGTAATAGTCCAGTTTCGTATTCGAAAATTACCGCTGAATTCAATGACTATAGGCGCATGTACGCAGGGTTAGCCTCATTCTGAAGGTGGGCTATTCACCACTCTGTGTATTGTTGTAGTTTCGCATTTTGCACCTTCTCGTTATTCACCTTCGCGGTAATTTTCGAATACGAAACTAGACTATTGTATTTCTTTAGCATCTTTTAAATCTGACTTGTTACGTAATATATTTTATTACCTCCTAATAATTTTTTTTATCTTGGGGATCGCTATTCATCTGTTTTACATACAAGATTAAGATTGATGCCTTGTGGTCTTAATTTTTACCTTTATTCAATGAATTGTGGCGTCTTCTGTTTGTGTTTGTGGTGCGCCCAAAGAAGATGTTATTCATTATTTGTTGATTTGTTCTCCTTTTGCTGTTCTGCGCGCTATAATGCCTGCCTCAATTATGCAGAATGCTGAAAATGTATTGGCTACTTTAAATTTTTCCCCCAAAATGGATGTATTACTGAATGGTTCTTCCACTCTAAATTTTGAATCTAATGCCTCAATTTTAATGCAGTTTGAACTTTTATTATTGATTCAGGTCACTTTAGTCATTAGTTATTTTGCGTATTATTTGTATCTTCTTTTTTTCCTTGTTTGTTACTCTTTAAATTGTCTAAATATATAAGTGTAAATGTAACAAAGGCACCCAACGAGTACTTTTTGAAATTCGTTTGAAACCAGTTGTCTGCAGCTTATCTAGCCATTTTAAGGCGCCTACTATGTCTTTTGACGTATTCTAGAAAGCTATTAGCTGTTCGGATTTTCTAGGTGGAAATCGCGTCAACCGAAAATACTATGGCAAAATATTCCCGGCCTACGAATTTGTTAGTAGTCTAGAACAGAAACAAGAATTTTCTAGCCCAAGTAACTTCATGTTGCAAAGTTTTGTGGAGGTACGAATTTTTTAGGGATTCTTTTTTCCTTTAGGCAATTCTTAAGGAATGAAAATGTGTTGTTCTGACTCTATTGATCAGACGAATTGGGACGTACGAATATTTTAGGGGAAACCTTTTAGTCTCCCTTTTCTTCTATAATTTTCTAGGGATTCAAGGGGATTTTCTAGCCAGTATTTCAGAAAACAATTTTCTAGGGACAATTTTTTCAAATCCGAAAGTTTTAGGCTAATTAACTTACTCTCCCGAACAGCTTTTTAACTGAAAACGTCGTTGGGTGCCCTTGATGTAAGTGTTAATTAATGTGAGCTCCCTGGATGAGCGCTTTGTTCTCTTGGGGTTAACGTATAGCTCAAATATTGTTTAAATAAAAAACGTTATATATATTTGTCGAATAAAGAAAAAAAATTCGACCTCGGCTATCGCAAAATGTCATGATTTGTTCTTGTCTCGCTGTGAGTTATTTGCCTCTGTCTTCAGTATTGGCAAATAACTGAGCGCTCGCCACAAACAAATCATGATATATTTAATTTACTGGACGAAGAAGATAAAATGAATAAGATATTGTAGTCCCCTAGAGAGAACCATTTAAAGTAAGTAATTGCTGTTTAGTTAAAATTTGGTAACCAACTAGCTCGAAAGAATTCAAGTAACTAAGTGAAACACGTCGTTCTACGATTTCTCCACAAATATCTCACTCGAATTATAATCGTTAAACGGATAATGAAGGTTTGCTGTAACAACAAAGTATTGATCGTCATTTCCTTATCTCTTATTGCTTCTACAGTCTTCAAATTTTGGATATCTACGAGTGTTCTTCGACGACACAACAGAGCGACACTACGACCACAACATCGGTCCAACAACACGTTGTTTCTGGATGTGGAATTGTCTCCAAGTTTTTTGTACCTCATTCAAACTGAAACCTGTCTCTCGGAAAGGTTTCTGAGCACAGAATACTTCGGTAATTCTACACTATGTTCCTGTGATGTTCTCGTGTTAAGCTGGAAACAACTTTGCAATACTTCTACTTCACCACATATTCACTATGTACTTTTCTCACAAGTAACCTGGAGCGAAGGTCGCAACACATTGTTTAACTTGGCTAAGGACTCTCACAAACAATATATCTACTATATCTTCAGCGATGACGATTTGTTGTTTAGTTACACCAGCTATGCTACGAAACGTTTGAAGAGTGTACCTCCTTTGAGAGCATTTGAGGATTTTCTACTCGATTTTGAGCCAGCTGTCGGCGTTCCAAGTTATTTTTCACATCATGGCGCACGTTTTGCAGTCAACAAGCGCAAAGAACTTTGCGAAAGCTTATGGAAAAACCAGACCTTGCTAAAGAAATCTCCAATGTATTTACCTCTTGTGGAATACGATGCATGTTTCAATGCAATACACTGCGATGCTATTAACCATATTCTACCCTATACAACACGGTATGATAGACAGTCGTGGTATAGCAGTCAGAGGTGCTTCATGGCTTCAACAGAGCTTATGTTTCGCGGACAAGCTGTAATCTTTCTCCCTCTACATGTGGATAACCCTACACATCGACCATACCCTCGTCACGAACCAGATCCCGGTAAAGTGTGGAAGGATTGTGTGAAGGAAGTAGTTCACAAAATGCCGTACAACTATCAAAAGACTGAAATGATTCGCGAATTTCAAAGAAATCCTGAAAATTACCTAGCAAAAACGTTAACATATTGTCTCGAATTTCCGGCTCATTCTCCCATTTTACCTTATGGACATTTTACTATGAATTTGAGTCTTCAAGAGAACACATAGAGGTTAGATAGATCATAGTTAATAGAGTGGAATGGTTAGGAAACCCGGCAAACTTCAAAAGGGCTAACAAAGGCGCTGCGATTTAGGTTGGAAGGGGTAAGACAAAAGATTGTGCACGATCATAGTTCATTAGCGTTCCTTGAACGACTGAACTCATACGTTTCTATTGGCTGATTGATGAACATGTTGGAATTTCTATTGTGTTTTGTGCACGGTAGTGGTTGAAAAAAGCTAACAAAGACATATAACAAAGAAGGTCCCTGAGTTTCCTAACCATTCCACTCTATTAACTATGGATAGATTTAATGTTGATTTTTTAATCGTCACAAATAGAGAAACAATAATTAGGCTGAGAATAATTAAGAATAAAAAACTATGAATTTCTAACGAGACCTGAAACAGCCATGGGGGCTGATCAAAGCCAGGTCCCGGCTAATCCACAGATCGAATTGGAATTTAGCTTCAACATTGGTTTTTGCGGAGGGAGGAAAACCGGAGAACCCAGAGAAAAACCCTCGGAGCAAAGGCGAGATACCAACAAACTCAACTCACATATGGCGCCATGTCCGGGGGGCCACAGAGGTGAGAGCTAGCGAAGCACTTAACCACTGCGCCCCAGTGGGGGGGGGGGGGGGATACTTACATGAAAAATGGATATCTATGTGAGGCCAAGAGGCTCAAACTCTGACCCTGTTTGACCCAATCCGAGCTCCAAAACCCTGATTGCCCCCATTTTGGGAAAAAAAACACTGATTACCCCTTCTTTAAATTGTTTTCAAAACACGGTCGGATATATACCCCGGCCGGTATACCGCGTACCGGGATTGCATGCAAAATACGGAACATTTCAAGTCGGGACGTGTCATTGGGTAAACAAATCAGCAGATGAATTACATAGATAAGTACTGAAGTACGAATTAGCGGCGTCACGATGTATGGGAACCTCAGTGCTTGCATGTGGACAGGCGATCAAATTGCGGCAACAGAATGTCTTTTTTTGGCATAGTAGCTAAAAAAAACTGAACCCCAACTGCCTAAAAAATACTGAATCCCGACCCTGACTGCACCCAAATTATACTCAAATCCTGACCCTGATCTGCCCAAATCAGGTCAAAACCCTGACCCTACCTGCCCAAACCGAGCTCAAAACCCTGACCCACCCCCGCGGCACATACATAATACGTCACAAACAGGACTACCTCCCCCCCGGGACTGCGCCACCCCAGCTCCCAGAATAAGTATAAGCTCAGAACAACTGACAAATTCTTTATTTACGCTCTAGTTTTACATGTTACGATTCTCTGTTTGAAATAAAAGTATGATATTTGGACGATAAACGGACGCATTTACTTATTAAGAAGAGATACGAAATAAACACAATAAAATGATATAATTATGTTACGTAACCATACCAACAGTGACTAATATTGCGGGAACTTCGGGAGTGAATGGACAGGTTTGGGAAAATATTGAGCCAAATAATTGTAAGCCTAAATCTCTAGTTTATAACTGAAGAGAACAAATAAAAACAAATCTTGATTTCAAAATATAATTTTGTCATCATAGAATTTGAGGAATTTTTTGAGTGCTCATCATTAGTGAAATAAATCTTGAAACCGCAGGAACTTACAAAATCAACACTGTATTCATTTGTATTAGGTTAACTTATGCTAATGTTGTCGGCCGAAAAAAAAGAGAAAAAGAGAAAAAGAGACGGATTGAATTTCGCTTGATGTTTTCTTTTTCTTTTGTCCAGGATTATCCGATCTTCACTAAGATCTCAGCCGGGAGGTTGAATTGCCGGATTACGACTGCGTGGGAATAAAAGTGATCACAGCTAAAAGTCTGTTTGGAAAATAAACAAAAAAGAAGAACGGAATTAATATTTTTTAGAGGAATTATTTCTTTAGAGGCGCTCTTACTAGAGCGGAGGTCCCGAGAGGACCCCGAGAAAAGCCTATAAAAATTAACCAAATTTAATTTTGCTTCGTGAAGTGGGGATTTTTGCCAATAAAAGTGAACGGCCTGTTAATAGTCGGGGAGCAGAGTCCGGAAAATAGGGGTTACGCTCAACCCTCACCACAGAAAAGGTTTGACACCTGATTTTGGTAGAACAAGTCCTCCTGAACAATGCCAGGTAGTTCGTAGAGTTGAATTGTGGTATACGTTTCGAGTTATGGCCATGTTTTGTTGAGTACTATACGATTTAGCATGAAAACGAGGCTATAAGATCTTTCTGCATTTACTTGCTTAATTCTTGACGAAATTGGACAAAATCTTCACAGAATGCTATATGTCAAGGAGAACTTGGATAATTGCAAAGTTTGGTCGTATAAAATTAAAAATATCACGTGACCTATCACGTGACCCATATGGGGCGAAAAATTATGAAAAAATTAAAAATAAATTAAATATGCGTATGTCACCGACTATACGTTTAAACAAAAGACGTTTTTCAGTTTAAAACATCTTAATATTAAACCCATGTTGACAAGAAAATGACTTTCTCATATCCAAAACGTATTTCAACCAGCTTGTCAAGCTCGTGGAACAACATCAAAACGAGGCCATGGGTACCAGAATGGCCCCTTCTTTTGCTAACCTGTTTCTTGGCTATTTCGAAGCTAATGCCCTTGAAAAAGCCCCATTTCAACCTCACACCTGGCTACGATACATCGATGATATTTTTATGATCTGGACAGAAGGACTGGATAACCTAAAAATATTCATCGATTATCTTAATAACATTCACCCTACCATTAAATTCACCAGCTCACACTCTTCCACTAACGTACCTTTCCTTGATGTTAATGTTTCTTTAAACAATGGTAATATTGAGACTGACCTTTACACTAAACCTACTGATAAACACCAACATTTACTCTATTCGTCTTGCCATCCCCAACATACCAAAAAAGCTATTCCTTTTAGCTTAGCCCTCCGTTTACGACGTATCTGTTCTACCGACGAATCTTTTAAGACCCGTACTTCTGAATTAACTACATACCTCCTTAAACGAGGCTATAACCGCACCTTCCTTACTAGACAAATACAACGCGCTGCCGATATTCCTCGCACTCTCACTTTACAAACGAAAGACGCACACAGTTCTAACCGTATCCCTTTTGTTATTACTTTTAATCCATCCCTTCCACATATCTCTAACATCATTAGGAAACATTACAGCCTGCTGATCTCTTCTAACCGCTGTAAGAAAACCTTTCAACACTTGCCCATGGTAGCCTTTAGACGTACCACCAACCTGCGTGACCTACTCGTTAAAGCTACACTCCCTTCTAACTCGACTAATTCCCAGCTCCAACTCCCACCTGGCTCGTTCCGTTGTAGGAAGAACTGCGCCACTTGCCCTTACATTTCTGACGGACTTACTAACTATACTTTCTTTGCTACCGGTGAAACGCGCTCTATCAAATTTAACCTGACCTGTAACACCAAAAATCTAATCTACATGATTCAATGTAACCGCTGCAATCTACAATATATAGGTGAGACTAAACGACGCTTAAAAGACAGATTTAACGAACACCGCCGGACGATAGATAACTCTAACAACAAATCTAAGCCCACAACAGTTGCCGAACATTTTCTTAATTCTCCTAATCACACTGCCAACGACATGCAACTTATTCCTATCGAAAAAATATTTTCTAAGAGAGACTCTATACGTAAGGCCAGAGAAGCGTTTTTAATCGCACAGGCGAAAACACTCGAACCTCATGGCCTTAACATCCGGGAAGAGCCATACTAGATATCTGTTTTCACCTTCTTAACATTTTTTCACGATCTATCATATTGTAATCTGTTTTATGACAGCTCAGTATCAAGTTCAAAAATACATGCCAATGTAAATTTTCTTCATTGTACCTGAAGAAGGCTGGTGTGGCCAGCCGAAATATTGTACCACTAAATTCAAAATTCTACGTTGTATCGGTCTTTGCTTCTTCATATTTATTCTCTTTTTTGGTCCATTTTTCATGTTTCCATCTTTTAAAGCAAATAATGATGCAAAATAAAATGTGGTCATAATAAGATATTACAGACATTTGTTTGAGTCTTTATTTCTGCCTCAAGCTGCACAGACTTACATCTGGGTAGTCTCGCGAAAATTATTAATCCTTCATCAAAACATAGTCACTCGGTACTCAGCGGCTGTTAGGCAATTAACAACAATCTCTGTGTTTTGCTCACAATTGAAATGTTCAGTCGGAATCAGAATCGTCCGAATCAACTGAGTACTCTAGCATTACCCCGTGTGGATTTGTGCATGTGTTAGCATCAGCCATACAAAAGCATGCCTCCGTACACGATAGTCCAGTATTGTTACAGGAACAGTTACTCTGACACCCAGACCTCTTGCACTGACACGTGGTCAATTCCAATAAGCTTCTTGGTGCCGGTTCCTTCGTCATGAGCACTGGCTTCAACATGGAGTCTTCTTTCTCCCATCCGTTGCCCTCTGGTGATGGAAGATCCTGCAATGCATCGAGGGAGCTTCTCCAAACAATGGCTTGATAGTTTGCACGTTTGAGATGTTGAAGAAGACTGTCAGATGTAGGAGGGAGCATCTCACTTTTCTGCTTTTTCTGGCAGAAGATCAGGTACCTCAATTCGTCAGCAGTGCTTGGAGTCTTCTTTGGACATGAATACAAATCACAGATGAATGCCTCACATTTGGCGATGGTTGCATCATTCAAGCTTTGACGGTTTCCTAAAAGGCCGAGGTTCTCCTGATGCACTTGGCTGCAATGGAGCACATCCCAAGCCTTCTTCTTGCCAATTCCTGCAAGAGAACTGTTGGAATCGCAGCCAGTTAGGGCATGGAAGGCTGGAAGAGCTTTGCACATTTTTTCACCTAATGTGCGGGCTACGTCGTGAACTGGAATATACCGAAGCCGATCTTTGACGCCAGTTCTAAACCACAGTTCTTCACAGTTTAGATCCTCAAAGTGAGTTGCGCTTAGCAATTCTTGAACCAGGGTGTGCAGCATGCTTTGCATGTAGAAGTAATCTCGTGTCTGCTTCTTCGTGGTCCGAGTTCAGTGCTGCTACGTCTTCATAGTGATCGTTCATGACACACACAGCTCGTTTACCATCCTTGGATCCTCCACCGATTACCAGTTTCTTGTTTGCCAAAAACTTTTGTCGACCTAGCTTGCAGAATGATTCCGTCAGGAAGTCACACAGATTGACCTTGTTCTGTGTATTTGCAATGTATTTCACCCATTGTTTGGGTACCGGTGTAGATGGGCCTTTAATTTGGACTTCGAGAGCACTTGTTGATGCTCTCCTCGCACGCTCTCCGGCTTTAATGGAGGTGTCCCAGTACTGATCAAATACGATGTGGACTTCATTGCAGTTATTCTGGGAAAGTAGCGCCACAACGATCGTGTAGTATTTAGCTGCCAGATCGCCAAAAGTATTTGCTCCACCGGACTTGGTCGACTGCACTAAAGCCATGCCATCTATGAGATGCACAGTTTCTCGCGGTGAAACTTGCAATCTGGGAAGAACGCTGACATTGGTCTCCATGATCGTGGCCAGGGCACTCTTGTTGGTCTTTCTCAAGCTACCATCTTGGTGCGCGAGTGCAAATGGTACTGGCGAAAGCTCGTAGCTGAGGACCTCCTTGAGATTGACTTGCCTGAAGTTTGCAGCGATTAGAAGTCGTCCGAACAAGTCCCTGTCAGCACCAACTGTGACAAGTTTCTCATTTGATGCCTTCACGTTGACCTTCTTTGTCATAGTGTCGAAGGTTTTTATCTTGAGGTTCGTTACAGGATCCCAGAAATTGACTTCACTAGTGTTGAGTCGTTTCTCGATGAATGTATCCATCTGTTCACGGCCCTTTTCAGTGCTGTTGACCAGACTGTCTGCTACCTCGGTAGGTAAAACAACACCTGTCGCAAAGTTGACAAGGGAGTCGGTATCCTGCGTGAAAGGGTTTGTCATCAAGCCAGATGTAAAACAATTGACAAGCTTCTGGACATCACCTTCATCTCGCTTAATTCTCTTGGGTGCCGCCTCTTTGTGCGTACCTAATCGATCACCTTCTTGTATAGCATACATATCTTTCAGCGCCGTTGTCACAGATGCACGCTCATGACTTGTGAGAAACCATCTCTCTAAGGCAGCTGGACTTTGAGAAATACCAACGATTCCACCCTTCGACTTTGAGTCTGCATTTATGGACTGTTCTAAAGCCATATCTGTCCACACTTGAGAAAAGGGCTGACTGGATCGGCTCATACAATGGTTTCCGGCGACAAATTCCTGGTGAACTCGTGGGTGTTTGGCTTCTAACTGCTTCATGTCTGCTATATAGACTGGTAGCCAGCGAGCATAGTTGGGTCTATCTATCGCAAAGAAATATGGTGTCATCGCTGCTACAGATGAAAGATGTAAGTGCCAGTTTCCAGTCCTCTCAGCTTTGATGAACTGGAGTAGCGTGTTCACCATAGCGCCATATTCCTCCCAAAATGCAAACATCTTGGACTTCGCTCTGGCTTCGGTCTTGAACATGTTAAACAGTGAAGTTAGCTCCTCAGTATCATGCTCCAATTCCTCGACACTTCTCGACACGTTCATCTTCGTTGCGACAGCACTTCTACAAGCCTCGATATTTCTCACCACGGCATCTATATCTATTCGCTCTTCCTCTGCGAGGCTAAGGCCATACCACTGTGCAAAGGCATTCCACATTAAGCGGAACAAAGCTTCCATAGCCAGCTTGTGTGCCCGGACCCCTCTGTTGTAAGACTTCCCTTTCATCAGGGCTGATGTTGTCCCAGCAGCATACACACCAGACTCTATTAGAAGATCGTCGAGACCTGAATTGTGGAACTTCTTGCCAATCAGCGCCAGGAAATTGAGTGCAACGTGAAAGCCACCAAGTCGTATCACAGTGTCAGAGAATTCGCCTGGAAACTTCAGCTGGATTTGTTTGGCTTTAACATAGATGGCGAGATCAAACGTTATGACAGAATCGGCTTGACCCATGCTTGCGCTGATCTTCTGGGCGTGCTTCATGACAGTGTAGACTGTGCTGAATTCTGTGGACGAGCCGTCTATCATAGGGCAATAGGCAATGTTAGTAGAAGGGGGCATATCTGGGAACAAGATAGAGTTGAACCCACTCCAGCTTGGGACAGGCTGACTTTCCAGTACTGTGATCGATGTCTCCATTAGGCTTGACGGATTCAGGCGAAGAAGTGCCCAAATAGCGTCTGTGATACTTGCTGAGGAGAAGATTGCGCTCTGGTCGTAATACCACTCTTTGTAAACGGCGTTAATATATTCCGTAACTGCAGGTCTTCTACCATGTGCTGCACACTCCAGTAGCTCGTACACACTACCACTTGTCTGTAAGGATCGCCGTCTTGTCGCATGATCTGCCATTGCAGTTGGTGGTGGCGCTGGACCAAATTGCTTTCGCTGGTATACGACCATAGTGGTCGCATGGGTCGTATTTTTACCATCCAATGTCTCCTCGTTGAAGTCATTGTTATCTGCAGCAATCTGCACGAAAGGCCCCGGGGATATATTTGATGGTATAACTGTACCATACTCCTCTGCCTTAGCCAGAACCTCCATGGCGAGACTGGTGTCGACTGCTTGTAGTTCATCGTATGACGAACAATGCCCCATTCGATTCAACAGCGTGATCAGCAATTTGGATGATGTCAGGTGATGTACAGCCATCGCAAGGCTAATCTGCTTTGGCAGCTTTACCCGGGCATTTGTTGCGCAGTGGACGATGTCTTGAACGATGCTCAGAACACGTCTCTCATCTTCTGTTCTTCGACACGAGCTTGATGGGTCGAGATCTTCATACCCAGAGTCATCCGTGGTAATAATTAGCCGCACCAACCAGTAAAGACAGCTCGCTTTGCAGACTCAAGACACACGTTCTTCACATCAAGGGGTCTTAATGAAATGCCATCACATTTTCTGACTTCGGCCCTAATCCAACGTGCCACATCAAAAATCTGCTGCGCACTGATGGTACGGTCGCTACTGTCACATGGTGCTGTCGTTTGCAATTTTGCTGCAGCAGCATTTAAGACATCTTGAACTGATATTCTGCTTGAGTAAATTAGCTCAGGCTTGCTTTTGCCGGGTGGTTGATGAAACACGATTATGTCCTCAAAATATTTGTGCAACCGTAGTTTCAGTCGTTGTCTAGTGTAGCCCTCTGCATTCACTCCTTTGTTTTCCAAATAGACACGATACTTTGATAGAAGGGACACCATGTCGTAAGCCTTGCCCTGTTCAATACCTTCACTAATCTCTGCGGCCATTTCCTTGAATGCCGTGTCATATAATGACTCTCTATCACTTTCTCTTAAGCCCTGATGCTTTAGATTAGATCTACTAGCGTATGAGGCAAAACAGTTCTTATGGTACTTGACTTCTGCTGCTATTAGATCATTATTTACACTACGGATAATGTGTAGCATTTCTTCGTCACCTTTACTCTCAGCAACCTGTCTGATTGTTTCAGAAGCTTCAAACGTGCACACATTATGCATGTCTCTGGCCTTTTTATAGGTTTTATTGTGGCAAATGAAACACTTTGACCAATCCATACGCTTAAAGATAGACCGAGAACGTCTGCTCGCTCCATCGGCAGCACTGTTCTCATTGGCTACGTCGCCGCTTTGGCTGTTACTCGTCGTGGCGTACCGGGTATTTTGTTTACTAGTGTACGCGGAATAACAGGACGAGTGCCACAATATATCACAACTGCTAAGCTGATCTATTTCGTCACGAAGCCTGGAATAAACCTCGTCCTGGCGAAGGGTTATAGAGCATCAATAAAAGTCGAGACTGATGATTCCTTAGCTTTCCTGAGATTTTCATTACTATGATCCGCCTGGCCTCGTAAATGTCGTAAGTCTCCTTTTCTTGGATTCAGGGGGGAGGGGAATGCTGAAGGCATCAGAGGTTTCGGCCTTTTCTTGACTAGCCATTGAAACTAACATAAAACAAACAGTAATACTAGAAATTAACAATACTAGAAATTAAATAACTGAAAATAACTTATCAATCACGAACACGAATGCCGCTTTAGATTCTAAAATACCTTATAACCACCATCGAACACTAACGAGTTGAGTAAAGTAAAATATAGGGAGAAACAAACAAGCAATATGACACCATTCTAGATCAAGATGGGAAGGCGTTAGGGAAAATCAAAATAGCGAGGTTATAGTCTGTATGTATAGATTTATTGTAATTCAAATGTGGTAGCCTGTAAACAACTCATACAAGCAATTGCAATTGATGTTTTAGGGTAATTTATCACGTAGTCGTACAATCGTCTCACACCTGCTACTGTAGATTCGTTGAAACATTATTTAACTTGGTTCAAATCCTTTGAAAAGATTTATTAGAATCTTAAAGTACTTTTTCTAGATAATAAATGCATCATAAACAAAAATTACGCGATGGAGAAACCGATAATTTGATACTTACAGGACGAGTAGAGATGTGACCATGGAAGCCGCCATGTTGGATGTTGATAGCCTCGATCTGGATCAGCATGGAAGTGAGGCTGGCAAATACCACTTGTCGTTTTATTTGAATGAAGAGTTTAACTTTTGTGATAAAAATATAAAGATATGCTATCCTGATACAGTTTCAAAACGACGTGTTCGCGTTTTTACTTCCTTTCTATTTTTTAGTGCAGCATTTCAGACAGCTTCGATTTGATGTTGATCAATAACGTTTTCTAACACGCATAAGAGCTTTACAATAACGTTTTAGACATTAGAAAAGATTAAGATCAATAGATTTTCAACTGAAAACGTTGTAAAAAGTTAAAGTCGGTGACATAACGCATATTTAATTATTTTTATGCTTTCATAATTTTTCGCCCCCTATGGGTCACGTGATAGGTCACGTGATATTTTTAATTTTATACGACCAAACTTTGCAATTATTCAAGATCTCGTTTGACATATAGCATTCTGTGAAGATTTTGTCCAATTTCGTCAAGAATCAAGCAATAAATGCAGAAAGATCTTATAGCCTCGTTTTCATGCTAAATCGTATATTACTCAACAATACATGGCCATAACTCGAAACGTATACCACAATTCAACTCTACGAACTACCTGGCATTGTTCAGGAGGACTTGTTCTACCAAAATCAGGTGTCAAACCTTTTCTGTGGCGAGGGTTGAGCGTAACCCCTATTTTCCGGACTCTGCTCCCGGACTATAAGCAGATGCCGAACGCTACACTGTCTTTTAGGGGGAGGGAGAACAACTTACATGGATTGGGTTAAGCTGATCCATACGGAAGACATTCTAGAAAAAAAAACAAAAGAAAAATTAGTGGTGGCGTTCCAAGACAAAAAAATAATTAAGCAGACCATCACCTCTCTCGATCTACGGGGCCCGCCGGCAGCCATAGGTGTTTTCTTTTGTTTTCTTGTCTTACTCTGGGCTGAAAGAAATAAAAAAGCAACCAAAGAAAAAGAGATTATTAAAGCAGCGTTTTGAATTTCAAGAGAGAGTTCCATTTCATCTTACCTGGCTGAGTGGTTGGTTTAGGGGCACCGAAGTCCAAGCGAACCGTAACAATCTTACATGACAATCAACAACATCAAGGAAAAACTTTATACTTGCTTTAAATGTATGGCTCCAAATTTGCAAAGAATTAAACTGCTGGGCACATAATCAGTTTTTGCATCCTGAAAGCTGTCAGAATGGCTATAAGTATTAATTTACTGAAACAGCCTGATTTCCATTGGCTCATGCACTTATACCTTTCAAGTGTTGATTTTAAAGCCAGAGAAAACCAGTGCATGACCTGTGTAATACACTTGCATATTTGCACTTGTTTTGGTCATTGTTCTCAAAAATGTCAAGTTGTATATACATGTATATAATAAATGTATTAAATAATTAAATCCTTAATGGCCTTGCTTTATATTTAAGTAGAGTGATGTCACAAGCCTTACATTTCGCCTGTCCCCTGATAGATGGGCCAGTTCAACCATTTCAGCACCAAACTGGCTAAAACTCTTCACAAACTCTGTAAATGAGTTGATGGTCTCAAGCTCTTTAAGTCTATCATCAACCTGAAATTAAAACAAAAATCATGATATCATGCAGGCTAGCCTCCTCTGCAGTCATCTCTAGTTTTTGAACTCAGATTGTGGGCTGCCTGCGGCAGGAGATGGGGATTGGAGCCCCTCTTCTTCTCTTGCCACAGGAAGCCCAAAATAGAGATGCCTGCAGAGGTGGCTACAATGTACATGCAGGCCAGTCACTCGAAGCTGCATCGCAACTGCCGTTTATCACCAGCAACTATGATGATGATCCCTGTATAAGATTACAACCTAAATAGTATGTACCCTAGAAAAGATAACAAGAATCATGTGTTGACTTGTGACTTTTGGACATGCCGGTAAAAGTGATAAAATCAATACCCTATTCAAAATTTCTCAATAATGATGAATAGTGTATTCTTATTTTGATAACCCCGTTCAACATGCTACATAGTCAAAATGTATACCTTGTTCAACAGAACAACCCTGAAAACCATACCCTATCCAGCGGCATGTCCCCAATTACGTTATATAAGGGAATACACCCCCTGGGCATACTAAGGTAAGTTTGATTCTGTTTCTAGAACGTATTGTAGTAGGTACAAATACATGTATTCTACAGATAATAAATAAATTATTGAATTTGGCTTTCGCAGGGAGCCCATTACCAGAGTGTCCATACAGTAGTATATACAATGGGGGTTCTAATTCACATCCTTGTTTAAGCCTTTTTTCTCCCATCGTATATCCCTACTCCGCGAAAAATCGTTGAAATTTGTTCCTTATATAAGCCCTCCTGATTTCCCCAGGAAGAACTATACGCCGCTTGCTTTAAACCGCTTTTCTACACCGCTCGCGGCCGTCGAAGTCTTGCGGCACCGCTATTGTATATACTACTGCTTTTGATCGTCGAAAAATCGCCAAAAATGTACCTTATATAAGCCCCATTTATTCCCCAGTAAGAACCATCGCCAACCACACTTAATGCAACCATTAATAAATCCCAAGCCAATTTTATGCAACCATTAGCCCCACTATCCCCCCGCTAAGGACCACCACCCACAAATTTTGTCGTTTCAATTCGCCTCCCCATATAATCCCCCCGCGGCTGCGTAGTAGCTCCCACAGATGGCCCACCTACCTCAGAAAATTTATAATTTTTCAATTAGAGATACGTATATGTAATGTATATCTGAGATACCGAATTATATGAAAAAATGCGCGGCGAGAATTTATGTAGTTGGTTAAAGGTCGGAGAGCAAGCCTTCTGTGACAAGTCGTGCATAGGTACATATTGTAGGACCCATTTATATTATAAAATAAGGCAGGGAAGGCGGATTCCAACACCTTGTCGCGGGTGCGGAAAGGGAACTCAGAGCACTTTTTATACTTGTGTTGAGTGCGGCTCTATATCAATACGGTTAAAACTAATAAGGAAGGAAAAGGCAGCAAGGCGGCAGTTCATAGAAGTACTGCAAGAGCTTTTACGGATTCGAAAACCCACAGGTTTGTCTGAAACATCGGAAGTGTACTATGGCTAATATATTGTACCTTCCTATAGAAATTTTGACTAAGATCGTAGAGTATGCCGGTCCTACATCATTTGCCGCTATTTCTTTGACTTCAAAACATCTAAATGATGCCGCATCTATAGCACGTTACGAAAACGTAGACAAAGAATTCCGTAGACGAGTAGTCCTATTAGGGCTTATGTCTGCTCATAACGATGATGAGAGAGATAATTTGGTTAAGAAATTCAATATTTCCGAGGATGACGTATACGATTGCGAATATGGTATCGTAGTAGGATATAGCCATACTGTTAATGGTAATTTTAGGGCATACTACTACGATGAAGACGGTGACGATGAAACCGAGCATAACTACGATGGGGATATACTAATCAATGCCTGTAGGAATAATAATTTTGGTATCGTTAAGTGGCTAATTAAGCGCTTCCAGTTCAATATACTAGCCATACACATCACCTGTGCATTTTGCTACGCATGCGAAAATGGTAATATCGATATCGTCAAGTTTCTCTTTAAGCACTCCCAGATCCTCAAATATGATTATGATGAATTATATGAGGACATTGGTGGTATGCTATTCAAGGCCACTAGAAATGGCTTTCTTGACGTTGTTAAATTTATTATTGAGTACTTCTATCCCTTTTATTATGATACGGACGCCAACCACGCACTACGTTATGCCTACTACAATGGTCATTACGGTATCGTTAAGTGTCTCGTCGAGTACTTCTTCCAGTACGAACTAGAGAACGAATATTCAGACCTCATATAACCCCCATTATTCCCTTACTAAGAACTACCCCCAATAAAAAACGACCGATTTTATGCAACCATTAATAAATACCGTCATATTATCAGCCATAAGATGCGAGGACAAAATCAGTGCCGATGGTTAACACTAGGCAGGACAACTATTTGTGGTAAGAGTTGTTTATTCGAGTGCTGTAAGCAACACCGCCACCAGATCAGAGAAGGATCGTTTTAGCCATACCCCCGTCGAGAGTAGTATGTACAATGGCGGCGCGAAGGATCGTCTAGATAGTGCTTAGTCATCTTCATCATCGGTCCCCTCGTCGACAGTAATTCCTAGCATCCAAATGTCTTCTTCCACGAGCTGTATTTCGGCTTCCTTCGTCTCTAGGTCTTCTGTGAGGGCTATAAGTCTTTCTCGTATCTTTCTTCGCTGCCGTAACAAGCGAGATCTCTCCACTTTCTTTCTGCAAAGCTTTACCTCGACTTGTGATTTCGACACTTTAGCTTCCCTGGCAAGTCTCTCAAGAAACAGATGGACACGTTTTATGGGTTGCTCTTCGTCCATGTCGCTCGATCTTACTGCTGAGAATACGTCTGACGAAGCCGGTAGAACCACCACCCACAAATTTTGTTGTTTCAATTCGCCAGCTGATGTAATGATTACGTAGACGGCTAAAATAGCTCCGGCTAAAATAGCTCTAGCGTTGACTGAAATTAGAATGCGCTCAGAGTCAGAAAAAACTAATTCTGACAGCTTGCTAGCCAAGGGTACTAAGATATATACATTCCAAGTTCCCCCTAAAATTCCTGAGCGCCCCGATTTTGCTTGAACGAGTAAAACAGGGGCGCATCGGCGCGATAGGAATGTGAATAAGAAAAATTCGAGATCGAAACTTTGAAATGAAAATCCACAGACAATCGCCACCTGTTGTCTCTAAATTTGCATACGAACTCGACATACAAGTTAATTTATACGAACCGCTTAGAAAAGCGTAAATATCGCCCACGCTCACTTCTCTCATACGAGATGTCAATTTTTACCCCAATTTTGCTATCATTTCTTCTAGCATTTTTTGCTTGACTTCGCCTCGAATTTGTTCCACCCTTTTTTCACTCATTCGGCTTAAATTAGCCGAAGTTTTGTGACGAATTTCGATCTTCATAGTTTCGTATTTATCTACCTCAGCGAGGATTAGGTTGTATTCGACGTCAGATATATTTTCATCGCGAAGGGCCTTTGATACTAGATCGCGAATCGTATTAATTTTCGCTTTAGCTAACATGGCGGTTTTCTCATGTTTAGATACTTTTATTCCTAATTTTTTAGCTCCAACGGTCGTAGATGCTGAAATTAATCCACACAAGCCACCAATAACACCTAATGGTAAACCAATCACTATACCAAAACCAGTTAAAGCTACTGCTAGTCCTGAACCCGATAATAATACAGATAGACCTCCTGCTACTACAGCGACACCATGGACAAGTCCTTGTGCGCGGGCGTATTTCTTACGCACACCTTCATAGTGTTTTTCTTGAGTTTCGATATCTGAAAGAGTATCTCGTACCGTTTTCAACCGAAAACTATCTCCGCTAGCCCCGCCAGCCAGCGGCGGATAAATACTTGGTGCCGTTGGAAGTAATTGAATTGAATCGCTTGCCATTTCGATATATTATAACTTACTCAATCTTCAATAGGTATCGTATAGGTCGACCACGGAAGTCTATGATATTTCCTTCTTCGTCTCTAAGTGTCAGGCGAAGGCTGTTTCGTCTTGTCCCTAGAGATCGTATGGGCATGGGAAGCCATTGATTGTAAGTACATTCTGTAAACCTAAGGCCCACGAGATTAATGATAGCCAGCACGTTTGATTGCTTTCCATTAAGAATTGAGAAGCTAGGATCCACCACATCACAATAGATATATACATAGCGAAGAAGTTGTACCACCAGTTTGTATTCTCCTACTTTGAGTGACACATTATCCCCTTCTGGAGTACCCTTGATATTAAACAAGTCGCAGAGATTCTTACTGAACAGGATTGGTTTCTTAATTTTTAGAATCCAAAACTTCCTATAATCGTGGGCTACGAATTCCAATAAACCAGCAGTAACCGCGGGTTTGAGGGCGTCCATTAAGATGTTTATATTGTAATTCCCAGGCTTAAGTTCATAAGGAATCCGTATCTCACCTGTGGCATTCCAAGTGAATGAAGCTTTCTCTGATAGGTTCCACCAACCGTTCTCAAAAGCGACCGCGATTAGAGAAATATTATGGATGTAAATAGGTTCTTGAAAGTAGACTGTATGATCAGTCGAGGTAGTGGTGACATTTAAGATTACCATATTGAAGCCTGAAGTTTACTTCGATATGATATTGACATACGTTCTTTACTTCGCGATATTAACATATGTCATAACTTTAATACGTATCAATATAAAAAAAAAAAGATTAGTCAAGTGGATGGATCGAACGGATTGGTTGAAGAAGTTCCCATTTGCAGAGCCTTCTCGGACAATAGCTCGGCCCGGCGCCAAGGATAAGAAACTAGCCGATAATATGCCTAATAAAGTTCATTTCGAAGGAGATTGGGGTGACTATATCGCACCTCGCAATGCAAAGGCTTTTGCGGCCTTTAAGGAAAATTATCCTCACGCGGACTTCGATAAGTTCTCAGCTAGGACAACGGCATCAGACATACATGATGAGTCTACATACGAGACTAGAATCATGTTTTACGATGGTGGGCAGCATTGGAATATAAGTGGTCTCATACCAGTAGATGTCAGAAATCGTCTACACGAAGCGTTACGCGTGACAACGCAAAAACATGCGACAGTTGTGGGTTTTCCACTTCCCTTCAAAAGGACTGATTTTAAGTATCCAGTTCCAGCCGTTCCCTGGAATATCGACGCTAAAGACATAGACCCCTTTATGCGAATTCTCAAGATCTACGTAACGAAGGATCAGTTCTTCATGTCGGAGCCGCGAGATATCTTACTAGGGCTGGGGTTCGATTTTCCTACTGACACCATTAACGACAACGACGACGATGACAAAGACGATAAATCCAAGAAAGCGACAGAATGGTTAGATGCTCTACCAATGAGGCATTGGCAGCAACAATTCTGTTTCGTAGTTTGGTGCGCAACGGCTGGCTGCGGAGTGTCGTTCGATGACCATCTTTCAGATGACGCACCAATCACTGATTACATTCGTAGCTTTTACCGCTTTCATGCGTACTACACGATCATGCGATTACTGTTTGAATTGGGAGTCCCCCTCCCCAGAGAAAACATCTTTAATAAGAACGACAACGTTCCATGGAACTCCATCGTATACGACAGGCTCAGGAGAGAGTTTGGAGTTGCCAAAGTTAACTTCGCCTTGCGCCGAGCAAGATTTACTGATAAGTCGTGGGGGTTTGATACGAATGGGCCACTAGATATTCCGACGCGGTTCTATCGCAACGAAATGGCGAAAAAGCAGCACAATTGGTTCGTTCCGCAGCAGGGCAAGGGGCTGACTAAGGCTGGGGTAGTCCGAATTAATACGTCTGTAAAGGTCTACGTGTTCTGTATCCTAGGAGCCCAGGGTGTGGGAACGGTCCCGATCGTAGGGTCTCCAGGCTTGTCGCCCGGTGTCCAGAAAGACTTCAAAAAACTGCTGAGAGATACCATCATGGAAAAGGATTGGGATAGTTTAGTGCAATATAACAAAGCCCTGAATGACACGAACTCTCGTCTCGACCTAGCGATCGCTAAGGGTTGTATGTTAATACCCAGCAATATGAATATCAATAAGAAGAGCATAGTGGGTTATAACAACTACCTGAAAATGTCGAATGATCCAGGCCTAAGTTTAGGAATAAACTATAATATCAACCTCGATGAAAAACCTCCGCCACCAGACCCTATGGAAGGTTCGAAACGAAAAACGCATAAACCTGCTACAGGCAGCGGAGCCACAGGCAGCGGAGCCACGACTGCTACGATTGATACGACAGGCAGCTACGCTGCCACTAAGTCACACAGTAAACGAAGTAGCGGTGTATCACCAACGAGTCACGAAACCAATTTAGCAATCGTGGGTATTGTGGCCGGCGTAGCCTCATGGATGATATTTCGTTAGCGCCGACGTTTCGACGATTTATATTGCTCTACTAGGAATATGACCACAGCTACAATGAGTATCCAGGCATTCTTTGCAAGGAAGCCGAAAACTTCTCCAGCGGTACGGAATATGAAACTCGCAATAGCGCCTATCGCCGCAGGTAGAACGTTAGCCAACTTTTTTCCAAGATCCTTCAAAGCACCACCAACTACCTTAGCAACGGAAGCCAAGCCCTTTGTCAATATACTAACGACGGTACCAATTACGGCACCAGCGACAGCTAACACTCCAATCACCGTAAATCCATGTTTCTTGAAGATGGCTTTTATGCGGTCTCGTAACGACATACGATCTTTGATGGCTTCTATTTCTTTCTCGATCTCCTGTTTCTGATCCTCTAGTGCTACTACTTTATTCTTTGCCACTTCATATTCTGGAGTTCCCTTAGTTAATGAATCCATCTTTTTTATTTCCTTGGCCTTTTGTTTATCTTTTTCGGTGGCCATATCCTCTTTCATACTAATCTCCTTTTCCGCAGTAGGTCCAAGAGCGTTTTTAAGCGTTTTCGGTAATGCGTTGGGAGTGTCTACGGCGTCCGACAGTAAGTATGATCCAGCATTTTTACGATTGAGTTTTATCACGACCCTATCATAGTCATCCAAACTAGCAGTGAACTTCGTTAGATCTGCTTTTGGAAACTTTATAGTTATTTGGTCCTGTGCATTTTCAGTCCGTCTTTCCAGTCTTTCAAATAGCGTTTCCGCAGTGGCAGCTTTGCTGCCGCTACTGCCTGCCGTAAACTGCGTTTCCGCATCATCACCTTGATTGACTAATTCTATATATTCAGCTGAACTGGTTCCCCAGCTACTACGATTTTTCCATAGCCTATCGCGTATGCTTTTCGTCGTATTTTTGAAGCTATGCTTAGCTCTATTCCACCAATCCATTTCTGCCTCGCCATCATCAGGTCTAATCTCCGCCCATTCTTCGGCAGTAAGATCATTCACATCGGCTCTACCTTCTTCAGATATAGGATCGAAGTCTATCTTTTCTGCCATATTGAACACTTGATATGTGATATACTATTAGTATTCAATTGTGGAACAAAAACATATTCAATTGTGGAACAAACATGATATCAACAAAGCTCCATCCTGACTATTCTCCTAGAGAAGGTAGATCTCTTAAAGCCAGTCGTGTGTTCCATCGTGTAACTTTCACTCCTTCATCGACCAATCCGGGGGAAACTTTAATTGTTAACGTTCCTACGTTAGGCGAAAATAGACTTCTAGTACCTGGTAGTCTAGCCCTTAGTGCCAATATCACTCTATCAGGGGGTCATGCCGACAACTATTTGGTAGCCAACGTTGGACGTTGCATAGTCTCAAAGCGAGTCGTATGGATGGGAACTACTAGATTAGAAGATCTAAGTCGACCCGATCTACTACAGGTATATAGCGATCTATACCTATCTGATGTAGAACGAGAAAATAGCGTAGAGCGGGGCATTCAATCTGCTAATGTGAACAAACTTCGTTCAAAGGCCAGTAACGCATCTACGTCTAATGCGGCTGATAATTCGACACTAGCGGCATACGGTAGCGTATATAAGATACCTATTGATCATGAAGTTATCACAACCCATGGCGTCTTTTATCCACATGCGATTCGAGATAAGATGTCATTTCATTTGACACTGGCACCGGCCATAGACGTCATAGTCGGATCCGACAGTACGAAAGTAGGAACGTACAAACTATCGAACGTTGAACTAGAATATGAAGTCATCGAAAGTCTCGATCTTGCGTCGCAGGCCAATAGTACCTACGCCAGCGGTAAAGCCTTTCTGTATAACCATTATGAGTACTTCAAAACCGTCTCGATCGATCTAGGAACCGACACACTCGTATCTGAAAGCATAAACGTACTTCGTCTCTCTCTCAATGGCATTCTTCTTCTATTTGTGGATCCTCATGTGGCAGGCACTAGAGATAGTGAGAAATTCGTAAATCCAGGAATCACCAAGGTCGAGGTACACGTCAATGGCATTCCTAACGCTTTATATTCTTTTGGGATGCTACCAAAGGATTTATGGAAGTCCGCAAAGAATTGGTTTGTCCCGCGTTTCGGAGAGGCTGCCGCCGCTACATCCATGACGCATAAGAAGTTCTTTGAGAACAAGTTTGCCGCACTCATCGATTGCCGCACTTCTCAAACCAGTATAGTTCATGGAGATGGTTTAGCCCAACAAGATGCTGGAGCATCCATTCGACTTAGGATTCATCGCAGTGGAGGCTCAGGTAAGGTGAACATGCACATCTTCGTGCTTTCTGATGCACAAGCAACTATTGAACAAGGAATGCTACAAAATGTTTATCACTAACATGGACACATTAACAGAACAAATTCCCTTTAACGCACTCATAATTGGCCCCACAAACTGCGGAAAGACTCAGTTCATAGTTGATCAATTGAGAGGTCCATTTCGTTTTAAGTTTGAATATATCGTATTAATTTGTCCCACCTATGCTAACAATAAAACCTATAAAGGCGTTGGTAAGGGAGATCCTCGCTTCATTGTCCTAGCGCCTTCTCAGAATGACATTGATGCAACCCTAGGCGACTGTGCATGTTTTTTCGAAGGAACGAATACACTTATTATCCTTGATGATTGTGCGGCAAGCAAGGATGTTAAGGGAAGGACCAATAAGATATCCGATTTAGCCTTTTCTGCACGCCACATTGGTATTTCGATTTGGGCCTCATCACAAACACAAAAAAGTATATGCAAGAACTTTCGCGAGAATTGCGCAATCGTTGTGGCATTTCGCATCGCAAGCGCACCGGGATTAAAGGATCTATTCGATGACTACGGCGCTAGCATATCCTTAGATGATAAGAAGCTATTCATTTCAGAACTTGAGACTAAGTTCGCACATATATGTTTCTGTTTGCGACATCCTTTTTCAACCGTATTAGAGATACCTTCACCTATGGTATGTCACAATACGTTGAAGTAAGATGGATAAAGATTTTGATGATGAATTAATGAACATACTAACTGAATCCGGCAAAATAGATGTGGCAGCAAAGCTGCCGGGTCCTCCACCAAAGGCCGAAACGAACCTACACTGCGCCGCTACCACCGATGAAGCGGCAGCAATCTTTCGTCGTAGCATAGAAATCATCGAACATAGGGAAGCTCTTTCTATTCTAGCCGTGACTGGTACGACAAAAGAATATCTAGGGAAGAATTTTTCTCTTGGGGACATTTCTAAGTTACCTGATAAAGACATAGAACGCCTATATCGTAGATACCAAGCCGTCTTAGCGAAGCAAATAAATGACTGCTTAGTGGATAGAGCACTAAGTCTAGCAACTTGTGTAGTAGCATATGTGAGGCCTCTAGATTCTCGACAACGACGAAGGCTGTTGAAAGCTCTAAAGAAAGACCGCTTAGTCCGAAACGAGCTATCTGCACTGGCTGGCCGATTGGCCTACAAAGCAGGTCCACTTGTAGTACTAACTAGTGCCCTTTGTCACGTTGTTAACCATTCTATGCCCACTAAACAGGACTCCGAGGCGGAACAGGATGCCGAAGTCAGCGAATATGAAGTGGATGCCCCACAAATCGATGAAGTACATGAGGCATATTCAAATTTTAAGAATCTTTAGCGTAATTAACGTATTGAAGTTACCTCAACCACTAAGTAATTACTCTTAACAAGATGGAAATTGATACCCATTCCGAAGATCGAAACGATCCCATCACGAAAGAACCAGTAAAGCCCCCACCAAATCCAAAACGAGTCGCTGCAGGTAAACTCATAGCGCAAAGAAGGAAAGAAAATATCGCCAATGTGGCGGCAGCGCAGGCGGCAACGCAGGCGGCAACGCAGGCGCAGGTAGACAGTCATGGCAGCTTTGCTGGCAGCTTTGCTGCCCCCGATAAGCCAAGTTTGATATCAACTAATACCACACTTGCTGTAATTGGGGTAAGCATAGCATTTGTGGGTTTGTACTATCAGTATAAGCAATACAAACAAACGCAACAAGTTAACCACAGCTCCAATGGCAGCTTTGCTGCCAGCTTTGCTGCCGCCACAGACAGCTCAGCTGCCGCTACCAAAGAAACCCCAAAAGGTCGTAACCTAAAAACTCAAGGCATGATATAGCATTTGAAGCCACGCTGTAGACACATATGCAACGTCCAACATTGGCCGGTGATGTAAACGTTGTTCCAATTAGATGGCTAAAGAATTTATGAATACAATACAGGAAGCTGTCATATTGACTGGACTTGCGGCAGGTATCGGTTGGATCGGAAAGAAAGCAATCAAAGAACCTTTGACTAACGATCCTTCGTCTAGCGTTTTGAACTTCGTGAAGTGGATAGCAGTGTTATCTGGTAGTCTGGCTGCCAGGAAATACCTAAAGGATAAAGGGTATTTGAAGCCTATCGAGTAACGGGGGCGACTCTACCTCGCCTTCGAAGCCATGGCATCGATAATATTTATGGGATTTGTCTTCGCCATAACTAGTGCTGCCGCTAGTATTGCCGCACACGAAATAGAAAAAGCAACTAGCGGGCCTAATGCGGCTGCCGCAGAGATGGTAAGACACGATAAAGCTCAGGAGAAGGCAAATGCCGCTATGGCAACCTATGAGAAAAATCGAGAAAAACGACTAGAAGCACAAGCCACCTGGAACCGCTGGAAAGAAAATAACGCACACGTTGGACTTAAAGATAGAATCGATGCAATGCGAAAACTCCATATATATCACATATTACAAATGAAACTGCAAAAGCCTAAACTCTCAGATTATTATCGACCATCTAATTCTAGGAAAACTGCCGAATTGGTGGCCTTAGGTGGTAGCGTATTCGCGACTGGATACGTTGCCACTCGATTCTTATAAGAATTGGTTATAGCTATGCTTTTAAAAAACGAGCTTTTTTACGTTTAGCGTAATTACTAGATCACTTACTAGATTACTAGAGTATTACTAGAGTATTACTAGGTAATTACTCCGAATAAAATGCGACTAATAGGTAGTAACTTTTCTGCTTATTGAAGCTTAGAATGCACATATGTGTATGCACATATATGTATGTACATATTAATGGACACTAAACTAAGTTTACGATACTATAGTCCGGAGGGTTATTGGAAAGGACTAGCAGCCATTAAACATCTTGCCAATTCGACAAACATATCTGAAGATGTGACTCGGATGTGGCTAGAAAAACAAGCTATATGGCAGATCTATTTACCACCCCCCAAATACGTTCCACGACCTAAATTCAATGTATCTACACCAAATGAGGTCCATCAAGCCGATTTGATATTTCTACCTCACGATCGACCTGGACGTGGAAGAAAGCTATATAAGTATGCGCTGACGATCGTGGATGTAGCATCCAGATACAAAGAAGCCGAACCATTAGCCACTAAAGAATCCAAAGAAGTTGCTGCGGCATTCGAACGAATATATAAGCGAAGTCCACTAACATGGCCAAAACTTTTACAAGTCGATCCAGGGCGCGAATTTATGGGTGCAATGTCTTCGCTACTAGATAAACATAAAGTTTCTGTACGTCGTGGTCGTGTGGATATTCACCGGGATCAAGCAATCGTCGAACGATTTAATCGTACTCTAGCTGAGAGATTGTTTGGATACCAATATGCTCAGGAGATGGTACTTACTTCACAGGGAAAGGATGATAGATCTGTCGAATGGGTGTCTCGTCTACCTGCGGTCGTAAAAGCTTTAAACAACGAATCTACTCGTTTGACAGGAAAACAACCATCCATAGCAATTACCAAAAACGAAATCGAATCGAACCCAGCAGAACCCGTGCCGGTTCGGGACGAACGGATACGTCTAGTTGGGCTCAAAGAGGAAAGACTTCCATTCGATGTCAGTGTTCGATATCTATATGCTCCTGGTGAGCTAGAAGGTGGACGAAAGCGTGCTACCGATCCTATATGGAGTTTGAAAACATATAGCATTTCACGTAGTATGGTTTCTTCGGGTCAGCCAGTTCTGTATTATTTGTATGCTCCGCAAGTTTCGAATGTTGCTCCGCAACTACCAACGCGTGGATTCGTGCGTGAAGAGATACAAGTCGTACCACTTGATACCGAACTACCTCCGAATGGGATCCTAAGCTAGTTCGTCTTGGGGCAAACAGATATCTTTATGCCCATGGGCTAATGTATCGATTCCATTTTCAGAAATCCAACGTTTTGTGTCCAGTGGTGAAAGGGAGATTTTATTAACTCGCAGACCATAGATCTGGTGCCCAATGCTTCGCAGCATATTCATTCCATGTCTGAAGGTCTTCCTATCGAAAAGAGACTCCTTATACTGCTCGTGTCGCATGTGCTTCTTCACAACGTACTTCCGTATTCCTTTAGCCTTGCGAATCTCCTTAGTGTCTGCGCATACAATCGAATACATCTTCGGTCGAAGTCCAACGTACTCTACGATGGCAACTCCTGCACACTCATCCTTCATCTTTCCAAGAACCTTTTTATTGGTAGTGTCGTATAGTGGATGGTTTTTTGGGTAATCACTTGTATCGTATAGGTCTGCATTTTTGGCCATGTCGTCGTAAACGTCTTCAGTCTGGATCTCAAGCAATAGAGAATCTGTGTCTGTGTATAGCAGTTCGCATTTATTACCATATTGGAGCTTAAGTTGGTTGTAATAGAAATCGTACATCAGGCGTTTGGATAGGTCTAGGATGCTCATACCAACGTAAACTGGACGGTTAAGTACGAGCCTGCTTTTATGCATGTGTAGGGCTACGAGGCCATCGTCAAAGATATTCGATCTAGCAAATGTTGGGCTCGATATCAGCCGACGAAGCTTGTCCTCCTCTCTTGCACGCACCAGCTTAACATCTATGCGCTTACGCAGATTCTCCATTGTCTTACCAAATACTGAGTTGTTCATCAGCTTGTAGAGGTCTTTCTCGAAATTGCTCGTAGCCAGCTTACGAAGGTCCGTATTCATACGTATATATGGCTCCATCCAAGGACTTTGGTCGAATCTGAGTGCTCGGTGCACCTTTTTCAATTTCATACCAAGAGAAAGATATAATTGTAGATTTCTATAGTGTAGGATATAGCGTTCTTTGTCAAATAAGTTAGGCACAAGCTTTTCAACTTCGATTGGAAACGCTCTTTCACCTAGTAGTCCGCATTGGTACTCTGACATCCATTTTTTTCTGTACTTTCATGCGCTCTGGGGCTAGTGGATACGAGTTGTGAGCGTCGTGGAGTTCTAGAGGATACTCAAGGTCTACCTCAAGGATATAACCTTTATCAGCATCTTTCTCTATATCGAGGATACTCACATACGACTCGATGTCGAGGTCGATAGTCTGTAGCTTTTCTACGTCGCACCACTCAAATCCTCCTGTTGGTAGCGCTTGGCTCATAGCCCATCCGTATAGGTTGTTTGCATCCAGATACTGTATGTACGTAGTGGGCTTGATTGGGTCGCATTCTGCCGCATACGGATTGTTGGCCTTTGCATGGCGTCGACTGACCATAGAAATACCGCCTCGCATCCCTTTCTCGATGAAAAGATGCATATCGTAGTCTGTGAGCAGCTCAAGCTCTACACCAGTCTTCTTTAGCAATGCATCCCACGATAGGCCAGGACTCGTATAATAGTGAGCTGGGTCCAAGCCATAATTTTGCATACATGTCGCTCGAAAGCCTTCAAACACATCTGCGAGTAAAAGTACATCGGTTCTAAGATATAGGTCGTGGTAGTCTCCCATAGTTTGACAATCGAATGCAGCCCAAACCTTCTGTGCGTGAGTATAGTCCTCATCTGAGATTCCTTCATCAGAAAGCTTGCTATAAAAAGCATCGCGCGGCGGTAGCTCATCCTGAAACCGCTCCCAACTGTCCATGTATTCGTATGGGTAGACGCCCTTGCGTAGAAGAAGCCCGCGCTTATGTTCGTCTTGCTCGTATCTGGCTACGATTTGGAATCCTTCCGGGTTTTTAGCCGATACTAGCTGAGCAAGAGAGGATAGCAAAAACTGAACGCTGTCGATGAATCGCAGTTTCCCTAGGGAGAATGAAATGTACTTCTCCATGTTATTTGGTATGCAATTTATCTGCCCCTCTATTTTGGAAATAGACTGCATTAAGAGATGAGAATCGTATCCCCGCAAATTATGGAAGACTACTGGTATTATGGTCTTCTTTGGGTCTATCCGCAGGAGTAGATTACAGGCATTGTGTGCTGCTCCACGATACTTTCCAGTGATATGGCAGTGATCGCGAACTGAATCCCCATTAAGAGATTTCTGACAGATGTGGCAAATTGTTGCACTTCGGTGGGCTATGCTGTCCTCTGGAGTCATGCATAGGGCTTTACGTCTAGATAGAGCCGCTTCAACTTTTTGTTCTTCTCTTTGTATTGCCTCTAGGAACATTTCCGTAGCATTGGGCCCTCTATAGACGACTGGAGTCTCCGTATGACCATCACATCTCACCAGGATGTAGCCGAATCCACAGGCCTCATGCAGTTGAGTTTTCTGGGTGTTGCCTTGCAGCTTTGCTGCCTGATCAAGTTCTGGTGCCAGCTCTGCTGCCGGCTCTGGTTCTTCGATCTTAGTGGTCAATGCCTCAAAATCGGCGTAAATGACGTAGGGAACCTTCATCTGTTTGTGCAAGTTCTGAAAGGATAGCTTGTTCTTACCCTCCTTAGGCATCTCGACTCTCACTGCTGTCTGTCCTATACCTTCACATTCTGGAATGTGTTTTTCGAGGAGATCTTCTCTACAGTATCCATGTAAACACCTCTCGCAGAAGTGCTTCCTTTCGCGGTGTTTGCTCTGATCGTAGAGAAGTCGATTCAAATCCTTGATCCAAGTATAGTGATACTTTCCGGATTCCTCTATGAGCAGCATGTTGATACGGCGGGTGTCCACACATTTCTTGCTAATTTTTCCGGATTTATCTATAATGCTAATTTTCCCGGATTCATCTATAATGTGGCGGGTGTCTACACATTGTTTGCTAATCCTGTAGACAACCACACCTTTCTCCCAGCCGAAGACATTGATTGCAAGATTGTTTTGCTTCTCAAACCTGCAAATCTGTGATATGGGGGTTAGCACATCGATTCCCTTAAAGTCTAGGTCGTCGTCTATAGGATACTTAGATGGTCTTTGCGTATTAATCTCAGCGGGGAAGATTGCCGATCGGACTGTCCAACGAAAACAGTTATCACCCTTATTTTGAACATTAATCACAGCCCTCTTGTTTTGGACTTCTTTAGGTAGTGGAATGTATGAGCCTCCTCGTAATGGTTGATATCGTGCAATGTCGAGCCAAAGCAGAACTACTCGGTCTACCACCCATCCTGAGCCTCTATGCGTCCATTTCTCTAGGGTCTCTTGGATCGCAGGGAAAGACTTATCTAGCGCGGAATTGATTTCATGGACTTGTAAAACGGCCTCCTGCTTGTGGCGAAGTATTGCGTCGATGGATTCTTCACTACCATCGAGTTTGTACTTTAGTAGCTGTACTCTCAAGGCTAGCTGGAACTTTACCCCCTTTAGATCGACAATCTCTTCCTCTAGCTTTTTATGGATCGTATGGCGGACACCATCTAAGAATGCCATTGGGTCGGCACCAAATTCGTGACCCTCTGGAACATCAATCTGCCAGCCTCGTAAGAACTTACCAATAACCCATTTAGTGCGTTCGAATACTAGTGGGGAATTCTGAGCAGCCATGTTTCACACGTATCCCTAGATGGGTTTTCGAATCCGTAAAAGCTCTTGCAGTACTTCTATGAACTGCCGCCTTGCTGCCTTTTCCTTCCTTATTAGTTTTAACCGTATTGATATAGAGCCGCACTCAACACAAGTATAAAAAGTGCTCTGAGTTCCCTTTCCGCACCCGCGACAAGGTGTTGGAATCCGCCTTCCCTGCCTTATTTTATATAAATGGGTCCTACAATATGTACCTATGCACGACTTGTCACAGAAGGCTTGCTCTCCGACCTTTAACCAACTACATAAATTCTCGGCGCGCATTTTTTCATATAATTCGGTATCTCAGATATACATTACATATACGTATCTCTAATTGAAAAATTATAAATTTTCTGAGGTAGGTGGGCCATCTGTGGGAGCTACTACGCAGCCGCGGGGGGATTATATGGGGAGGCGAATTGAAACGACAAAATTTGTGGGTGGTGGTCCTTAGCGGGGGGATAGTGGGGCTAATGGTTGCATAAAATTGGCTTGGGATTTATTAATGGTTGCATTAAGTGTGGTTGGCGATGGTTCTTACTGGGGAATAAATGGGGCTTATATAAGGTACATTTTTGGCGATTTTTCGACGATCAAAAGCAGTAGTATATACAATAGCGGTGCCGCAAGACTTCGACGGCCGCGAGCGGTGTAGAAAAGCGGTTTAAAGCAAGCGGCGTATAGTTCTTCCTGGGGGAATCAGGAGGGCTTATATAAGGAACAAATTTCAACGATTTTTCGCGGAGTAGGGATATACGATGGGAGAAAAAAGGCTTAAACAAGGATGTGAATTAGAACCCCCATTGTATTAGTCGGGGAGCAGAGTCCGGAAAATAGGGGTTACGCTCAACCCTCACCACAGAAAAGGTTTGACACCTGATTTTGGTAGAACAAGTCCTCCTGAACAATGCCAGGTAGTTCGTAGAGTTGAATTGTGGTATACGTTTCGAGTTATGGCCATGTTTTGTTGAGTACTATACGATTTAGCATGAAAACGAGGCTATAAGATCTTTCTGCATTTACTTGCTTAATTCTTGACGAAATTGGACAAAATCTTCACAGAATGCTATATGTCAACGAGAACTTGGATAATTGCAAAGTTTGGTCGTATAAAATTAAAAATATCACGTGACCTATCACGTGACCCATATGGGGCGAAAAATTATGAAAAAAATAAAAATAAATTAAATATGCGTATGTCACCGACTATACGTTTAAACAAAATACGTTTTTCAGTTTAAAACATCTTAATATTAAACCCATGTTGACAAGCAAATGACTTTCTCATATCCAAAACGTATTTCAACCAGCTTGTCAAGCTCGTGGAACAACATCAAAACGAGGCTGGCTCTCTTTTTTGGTCCATTTTTTCATGTTTCCATCTTTTAAAGCAAATAATGATGCAAAATAAAATGTGGTCATAATAAGATATTACAGACATTTGTTTGAGTCTTTATTTCTGCCTCGAGCTGCACAGACTTACATTTTGGTAGTCTCGCGAAAATGATTAATCCTTCATCAAAACATAGTCACTCGGTACTCAGCGGCTGTTAGGCAATTAACAACAATCTCTGTGTTTTGCTCATAATTGAAATGTTCAGTCGGATTCAGAATCGTCCGAATCAACTGAGTACTCTAGCATTACCCCGTGTGGATTTGTGCATGTGTTAGCATCAGCCATACAAAAGCATGCCTCCGTACACGATAGTCCAGTATTGTTACAGGAACAGTTACTCTGACATCCAGACCTCTTGCACTGACACGTGGTCAATTCCAATAAGCTTCTTGGTGCCGGTTCCTTCGTCATGAGCACTGGCTTCAACATGGAGTCTTCTTTCTCCCATCCGTTGCCCTCTGGTGATGGAAGATCCTGCAATGCATCGAGGGAGCTTCTCCAAACAATGGCTTGATAGTTTGCACGTTTGAGATGTTGAAGAAGACTGTCAGATGTAGGAGGGAGCATCTCACTTTTCTGCTTTTTCTGGCAGAAGATCAGGTAACTCAATTCGTCAGCAGTGCTTGGAGTCTTCTTTGGACATGAATACAAATCACAGATGAATGCCTCACATTTGGCGATGGTTGCATCATCCAAACTTTGACGGTTTCCTAAAAGGCCAAGGTTCTCCTGATGCACTTGGCTGCAATGGAGCACATCCCAAGCCTTCTTCTTGCCAATTCCTGCAAGAGAACTGTTGGAATCGCAGCCAGTTAGGGCATGAAAGGCTGGAAGAGCTTTGAACATTTTTTCACCTAATGTGCGGGCTACGTCGTGAACTGGAATATACCGAAGCCGATCTTTGACGCCAGTTCTAAACCACAGTTCTTCACAGTTTAGATCCTCAAAGTGAGTTGCGCTTAGCACAAGCACATCGGTATCCGGTGACTGGATAACAATTCTAGAACCAGGGTGTGCAGCATGCTTGGCATGTAGAAGTAATCTCGTGTCTGCTTCTTCGTGGTCCGAGTTCAGTGCTGCTACGTCTTCATAGTGATCGTTCATGACACACACAGCTCGTTTACCATCCTTGGATCCTCCACCGATTACCAGTTTCTTGTTTGCCACCAACTTTTGTCGACCTAGCTTGCAGAATGATTCCGTCAGGAAGTCACACAGATTGACCTTGTTCTGTGGATTTGCAATGTATTTCACCCATTGTTTGGGTACCGGTGTAGATGGGCCTTTAATTTGGACTTCGAGTGCACTTGTTGATCCTCTCCTCGCACGCTCTCCGGCTCAGTTTAATGGAGGTGTCCCAGTACTGATCAAATACGATGTGGACTTCATTGCAGTTATTCTGGGAAAGTGGCGCTACAACGATCGTGTAGTATTTAGCTGCCAGATCGCCAAAAGTATTTGCTCCACCGGACTTGGCCGACTGCACTAAAGCCATGCCATCTATGAGATGCACAGTTTCTCGCGGTGAAACTTGCAATCTGGGAAGAACGCTGACATTGGTCTCCATGATCGTGGCCAGGGCACTCTTGTTGGTCTTTCTCAAGCTACCATCTTGGTGCGCGAGTGCAAATGGTACTGGCGAAAGCTCGTAGCTGAGGACCTCCTTGAGATTGACTTGCCTGAAGTTTGCAGCGATTAGAAGTCGTCCGAACAAGTCCCTGTCAGCACCAACTGTGACAAGTTTCTCATTTGATGCCTTCACGTTGACCTTCTTTGTCATAGTGTCGAAGGTTTTTATCTTGAGGTTCGTTACAGGATCCCAGAAATTGACTTCACTAGTGTTGAGTCGTTTCTCGATGAATGTATCCATCTGTTCACGGCCCTTTTCAGTGCTGTTGACCAGACTGTCTGCTACCTCGGTAGGTAAAACAACACCTGTCGCAAAGTTGACAAGGGAGTCGGTATCCTGCGTGAAAGGGTTTGTCATCAAGCCAGATGTAAAACAATTTACAAGCTTCTGGACATCACCTTCATCTCGCTTAATTCTCTTGGGTGCCGCCTCTTTGTGCGTACCTAATCGATCACCTTCTTGTATAGCATACATATCTTTCAGCGCCGTTGTCACAGATGTACGCTCATGACTTGTGAGAAACCATCTCTCTAAGGCAGCTGTACTTTGAGAAATACCAACGATTCCACCCTTCGACTTTGAGTCTGCATTTATGGACTGTTCTAAAGCCGTATCTGTCCACACTTGAGAAAAGGGCTGACTGGATCGGCTCACACAATGGTTTCCGGCGACAAATTCCTGGTGAACTCGTGGGTGTTTGGCTTCTAACTGCTTCATGTCTGCTATATAGACTGGTAGCCAGCGAGCATAGTTGGGTCTATCCATCGCAAAGAAATATGGTGTCATCGCTGCTACACATGAAAGATGTAAGTGCCAGTTTCCAGTCCTCTCAGCTTTGATGAACTGGAGTAGCGTGTTCACCATGGCGCCATATTCCTCCCAAAATGCAAACATCTTGGACTTCGCTCTGGCTTCGGTCTTGAACATGTTAAACAGTGAAGTTAGCTCCTCAGTATCATGCTCCAATTCCTCGACACTTCTCGACACGTTCATCTTCGTTGCGACAGCACTTCTACAAGCCTCGATATTTCTCACCACGGCATCTATATCTATTCGCTCTTCCTCTGCGAGGCTAAGGCCATACCACTGTGCAAAGGCATTCCACATTAAGCGGAACAAAGCTTCCATAGCCAGCTTGTGTGCCCGGACCCCTCTGTTGTAAGACTTCCCTTTCATCAGGGCTGATGTTGTCCCAGCAGCATACACACCAGACTCTATTAGAAGATCGTCGAGACCTGAATTGTGGAACTTCTTGCCAATCAGCGCCAGGAAATTGAGTGCAACGTGAAAGCCACCAAGTCGTATCACAGTGTCAGAGAATTCGCCTGGAAACTTCAGCTGGATTTGTTTGGCTTTAACATAGATGGCGAGATCAAACGTTATGACAGAATCGGCTTAACCCATGTTTGCGCTGATCTTCTGGTCGTGCTTCATGACAGTGTAGACTGTGCTGAATTCTGTGGACGAGCCGTCTATCATAGGGCAATAACCAATGTTAGTAGAAGGGGGCATATCTGGGAACAAGATAGAGTTGAACCCACTCCAGCTTGGGACAGGCTGACTTTCCAGTACTGTGATCGATGTCTCCATTAGGCTTGACGGATTCAGGCGAAGAAGTGCCCAAATAGCGTCTGTGATACTTGCTGAGGAGAAGATTGCGCTCTGGTCGTAATACCACTCTTTGTAAACGGCGTTAATATATTCCGTAACTGCAGGTCTTCTACCATGTGCTGAACACTCCAGTAGCTCGTACACACTACCACTTGTCTGTAAGGATCGCCGTCTTGTCGCATGATCTGCCATTGCAGTTGGTGGTGGCGCTGGACCAACTTGCTTTCGCTGGTATACGACCATAGTGGTCGCATGGGTCGTATTTTTACCATCCAATGTCTCCTCGTTTAAGTCATTGTTATCTGCAGCAATCTGCACGAAAGGCCCCGGGGATATATTTGATGGTATAACTGTACCATACTCCTCTGCCTTAGCCAGAACCTCCATGGCGAGACTGGTGTCGACTGCTTGTAGTTCATCGTATGACGAACAATGCCCCATTCGATTCAACAGCGTGATCAGCAATTTGGATGATGTCAGGTGATGTACAGCCATCGCAAGGCTAATCTGCTTTGGCAGCTTTACCCGGGCATTTGTTGCGCAGTGGACGATGTCTTGAACGATGCTCAGAACACGTCTCTCATCTTCTGTTCTTCGACACGAGCTTGATGGGTCGAGATCTTCATACCCAGAGTCATCCGTGGTAATAATTAGCCGCACCAACCAGTAAAGACAGCTAGGAACAACTCGCTTTGCAGACTCAAGACACACGTTCTTCACATCAAGGGGTCTTAATGAAATGCCATCACATTTTCTGACTTCGGCCCTAATCCAACGTGCCACATCAAAAATCTGCTGCGCACTGATGGTACGGTCGCTACTGTCACATGGTGCTGTCGTTTGCAATTTTGCTGCAGCAGCATTTAAGACATCTTGAACTGATATTCTGCTTGAGTAAATTAGCTCAGGCTTGCTTTTGCCGGGTGGTTGATGAAACACGATTATGTCCTCAAAATATTTCTGCAACCGTAGTTTCAGTCGTTGTCTAGTGTAGCCCTCTGCATTCACTCCTTTGTTTTCCAAATAGACACGATACTTTGATAGAAGGGACATCATGTCGTAAGCCTTGCCCTGTTCAATACCTTCACTAATCTCTGCGGCCATTTCCTTGAATGCCGTGTCATATAATGACTCTCTATCACTTCTCTTAAGCCCTGATGCTTTAGATTAGATCTACTAGCGTATGAGGCAAAACAGTTCTTATGGTACTTGGTTTCTGCTGCTATTAGATCATTATTTACACTACGGATAATGTGTAACATTTCTTCGTCACCTTTACTCTCAGCAACCTGTCTGATTGTTTCAGAAGCTTCAAACGTGCACACATTATGCATGCCTCTGGCCTTTTTATAGGTTTTATTGTGGCAAATGAAACACTTTGACCAATCCATACGCTTAAAGATAGACCGAGAACTTCTGCTCGCTCCATCGGCAGCACTGTTCTCATTGGCTACGTCGCCGCTTTGGCTGTTACTCGTCGTGGCGTACCGGATATTTTGTTTACTAGTGTACGCGGAATAACAGGACGAGTGCCACAATATATCACAACTGCTAAGCTGATCTATTTCGTCACGAAGCCTGGAATAAACCTCGTCCTGGCGAAGGGTTAGAGCATCAATAAAAGTCGAGACTGATGATTCCTTAGCTTTCCTGAGATTTTCATTACTATGATCAAATGATACACTTCGTAAATGTCGTAAGTCTCCTTTTCTTGGATTCAGGGGGAGGGGAATGCTGAAGGCATCAGAGGTTTCGGTCTTTTCTTGACTAGCCATTGAAACTAACATAAAACAAACAGTAATACTAGAAATTAACAATACTAGAAATTAAATAACTGAAAATAACTTATCAATCACGAACACGAATGCCGCTTTAGATTCTAAAATACCTTATAACCACCATCGAACACATACGAGTTGAGTAAAGTAAAATATAGGGAGAAACAAACAAGCAATATGACACCATTCTAGATCAAAGTGGGAAGCCGTTAGGGAAAATCAAAATAGCGAGGTTATAGTCTGTATGTATAGATTTATTGTAATTCAAATGTGGTAGCCTGTAAACAACTCATACAAGCAATTGCAATTGATGTTTTAGGGTAATTTATCACGTAGTCGTACAATCGTCTCACACATGCTACTGTAGATTCGTTGAAACATTATTTAACTTGGTTCAAATCCTTTGAAAAGATTTATTAGAATCTTAAAGTACTTTTTCTAGATAATAAATGCATCATAAACAAAAATTACACCATGGAGAAACCGATAATTTGATACTTACAGAACGAGTAGAGATGTGACCATGGAAGCCGCCATGTTGGATGTTGATAGCCTCGATCTGGATCAGCATGGAAGTGAGGCTGGCAAATACCACTTGTCGTTTTATTTGAATGAAGAGTTTAACTTTTGTGATAAAAATATAAAGATATGCTATCCTGATACAGTTTCAAAACGACGTGTTCGCGTTTTTACTTCCTTTCTATTTTTTAGTGCAGTATTTCAGACAGCTTCGATTTGATGTTGATCAATTAACTTTTTTTTAACTCTACAATAACGTTTTCTAACACGCATAAGAGCTTTACAATAACGTTTTAGACATTAGAAAAGATTAAGATCAATAGATTTTCAACTGAAAACGTTGTAAAAAGTTAAAGTCGGTGACATGTACGCATATTTAATTATTTTTATGCTTTCATAATTTTTCGCCCCCTATGGGTGACGTGATAGGTCACGTGATATTTTTAATTTTATATGACCAAACTTTGCAATTATTCAAGATCTCGTTGACATATAGCATTCTGTGAAGATTTTGTCCAATTTCGTCAAGAATCAAGCAAGTAAATGCAGAAAGATCTTATAGCCTCGTTTTCATGCTAAATCGTATATTACTCAACAAAACATGGCTATAACTCGAAACGTATACCACAATTCAACTCTACGAACTACCTGGCATTGTTCAGGAGGACTTGTTCTACCAAAATCAGGTGTCAAACCTTTTCTGTGGCGAGGGTTGAGCGTAACCCCTATTTTCCGGACTCTGCTCCCCGACTATATATACTACTCCATACAGTACATACCATATCCATAATTCAGCATATGACCTGATTGAGCTATTTTTAGAATATGTTTCCTGGGTAACTGTCTTCTGACTCTGCTGTGGTCTGTACATGCTTGCCACTACTATCAAGATAGAGAATGATTTGTGGTTCTTGAGGTAATTTACTAACACTGTATTTTGTCCTGACTATGGTTTGATTGGATTCTCAAAGTGAGGGCACGAGAACTCCCACTGCGAGATATATGTTCTAAATATAACTCAATCTGGTCACAGACCTAGTGATGGACACTCCTGGTGATGGGCTCCTGGCTTTGGCATGATATAAAAATTGTCAAGACCTTAATTGGTCTGTGTTATCATCATCAGCCTTTCAGGCCACCCAATAATATTGGTTAATATTAATATACATAAACTCCATGGGCATTTTATGCTGTGATTTTAATTAGAAAGTGCATGCAAGATACTATTACAGTACAACCATACCAACCAAGGCCCCCAAGCACATTTAAAAACAAATTAGCCAATTATATGCAAGTATTCAAAGAATGAAATGATCACAAAATTAAAAATGTCATAGTACAGGGTTGTTGGAAATCGTACAGATTCTATTATATATATATCGTTCAAATACTCACATGACATGATGGACTAATTTGATTTCAAATTTGCTTTGCTGGCAAGGAGATACACATATATACAGCCGAACCTCCCGTAAGCGGATACCCTTGGAACCTAGTGTAACTGTCCGCTTACGGGAGGTGTCCGCTTACGGGAGGTGTCCGCTTATGGGAGGTGTCCACTTAAAGGAGCTTGACAGTAAGGGGTAGGAAATAGCAGTCAACTGTGGAATTCTAAACCACATGCTTTAAACGGCTATATAGATTCAATCTAAGGTTCATAGCTCAAATATGTTGTCTTTTTACTAAGCTGACCTTGATTTAGCTAGAATTCAAAGATAAAACTGCATACATTTGAACGAAATTAACTTCAATCTCTTCGGGTGTGTTAATGTTGGTTATTATTGCTCATGCGGACCTTGAGATAGGTGCCCGCGTCCGCTTGAGAGAGGTGTCTGCTTACAGGAGGTGGCAAATGTAGTGTTTTGTTAGAGAAATGGTCGGGACCGTGGAATTGTGTCTGCTTACAGGAGGTGTCCACTTATGGGACGTGTCCGTTAGCGGAGGTTCGACTACCCTGGGTACCAGAGTCAATGACAATGTACATGAACTCCGAATCTGAATGGATCGGAATTATAAATATGCCGCTCTTAAAATTAAACGGCGGTTCCTAAAATCTAAATACCGGCAAAAACGGTAGTCATTTAAAGTCTACAAACCCTAGTAAGAAACCCTGGAAAAGATACAGATTTTATCGATGTAGAATAATTATATCCCAAAAATTAGCCACAATTTTGAACGTTCAGACAATAAACAAAGTTAACGTTGTTGACTTCGCGGTCGAAGTACTTACTTACTACAAATGTTAAACACTGACATGTAAATGCTGCTCAAAACAGCAAATGTAGTAAAGTTAAAGCTACCACGGAAATGTTTTTAATGGGTCTTAGGCCTTATTTGGTATCTGACACCACAGATTAAATAAATTTCGACGTAAATAGCCGTAACTTTATGCTGACCTGAGGCAGTGTTGTTAGAAGGATATTATTGAAAATGGTTTCTTTGAGCACAAATTATATCATAGTCATACCTTTTTCACCGCAACTAGTAGTCTCTTAATCATAACAGAGTCTGCTATAATAAGGACTCTTGTCACGGCTGACAGAAGTGCTCTGGCTGCTCGGACCATTCCAGTTTTCTCGTAAGAAATTCCATCGACCGTGCTCGGAGGTCAGCCGAGAAATTACGTCCCCGGCTTTCCTCGCTTCTTCACAAGCTTCCTGCATTTCCACAGCCACATCTTCATTTTCCCTTGAAATTTGTTACCCGACAGTGACAAACTTCATAACGGCATTTTTAACGACTTTCTCCGACTTGCTGAATCGCTTGTCTTGCTTTCTCTGATCGGTTGCTTCGGTCTTTGTGGTTTACCAGAGTTGTAATCTAAACAAGAGGCTGTACCAGCCTTTACTCGGGCCATATGGAATTTCAACAAGGAATAGTTGGTATTCTTTGCAGGTTTGATTAAAAAAGTATTTTACACTTGCAATTGTTTTAGCCTTTGGGAGAATAATAAATTATTTTGAATTCTTTTTACAAGAGTTACATATATAAATTCTTTTTAAGAAGAATTGTGATTCTGTCTCCAGAGAAGCCATATAATAAAAATATTATATTAGTTATGTAAAAATAATCCTATTTTAGAGTGCCTGGGATGATAACTGCCATGGATTGCAGCCATGTTTATAACAGTAGCTACATATGTTTGAGACAATATATATACATGTAGCCTGTGTCGCATCCGAACTGAACCCTGGTTAAGGTTCAGTTCGGATGTGACGCAGGCTATATACATGTAGCAACACAAGACCAGTGATAATAATAATAGTGAACACGAATGGTTAATTCTGTCCTGCTCTGCTGACAACTCTTTATCAAACAAGTTTGATTTCACATGGTTTTGCATGGTTTTCAGGGAAGAATAGGTGAATCCTTGCTGACGTCATTGTTTACATTTTTGCCTCATTAGCATAAATTAAACTTCAAGCTGCAAACAAACAGAGTACATCAGTTGAAAGAGAATTTTAAACTTAGTAATCACAAAAATTGTAAGATTGATATGTTAAATATTTACAGAGAAATTGACTTTTTAAAACTGTAAAATGGGCTGGGGGGCAAAAGTTGCTGACAGCCATACATTATTTGTAAATTTTGCTATTTTTAAATACTTGTTCCTCAAAATAATTTATTTTATCATTCTAAAATTTTCGTTGATTATCAAGTGTGTCAATCTCTTTCGATTTATGGACTCTGTTTGTTTATATATGTATGCTGCTTGAAGTTTGATGTATGCTTATAAGGAAAAAACGTAAACGAGGATTCGCCTATACAAGAGGCCAAGTAAAACCTCAACAACAAGTCTTTAAAATAACACATGCAATGTTCCTTTGAACTTCCTCCCAGTGATTTAGCATTCAGTTTTGCACTGTATCAGTAGCTTTGCCTATTTACTGGCAGCTACTACACCAGGGGTCAACCCCCAGGTACCCTGGGGATTTGCAGAAATACCCAATGAAACTCGAATCAAATCCCCTGGTATGGAACACAGCAATTAGTAAAAATTCATACAAGGTTCCTGATCTATGAACCAAAGTGAGCTTTTCCCCCTCACCGATGGGCAACAAACAATTAATTCTGACAGGTTCCCATGGATCCACCCCTGGGGGAAGTTGCTAATACATGCATTTTTTACCCATCCATTTACAACAACAAACGAATTTAAGGCAGCAGTCATGATTATGTATGTAATCTACTAGATTTAGCCTGTATATTAATATTTAAATGTACATAGTGGCAACAAGGGAACTATAGTACTACTACTACTAACAGAGGAGAATGTCAATGTATTTAGCATCATGGTATTGCTACTTGGGGACAATCTCATTTACTCTATGTATACAACTATATCCACCACACTTGAGGGTGGTCACTACCAGAGATTTGGTTGCATTCTCAGTGTCGGCCTACAATTTAACATTCTGATCCAAGAAGACATGAAGGTCTAACCATTTGCAGATGTCAGAGCAAAGGCAGTACCAGTTCTCCCACTTATTTGAAGGTCCCACCAGGATTTGAACCCACTACCTCCTGCACAACAGACTGACACTTAACCACTGAGCTTACTGGAATGCAGTTTAAGCAAACTGGAGGCTACCATCTTTATGTTATAGGCCCAAACTTAGTTCAGATAAAATTAATCCAATTGTAATGAAATTATAAATACATATAGATGATGTAACTTTGAAATTTAGGATAAACTATTAGTTCTCAAATAAATTATAGACTGGATGAGTCCATTTCAGAAATAAACATGCAATTTCCACTCGGTTTTTGGATTATTGGAGTCATCTGTCTTCACACCAAATATTTAATTGCAGTTGTAGATCGGTAGTATCGTCGTGTACGGTTTAACCAACTGCGTCATAAAATTCCCTTTGTTATCCCCGTTCGCTATGAATAATTTGAGACTCGAAAAGTTTATACGAACATCCAAATTGACACTTAGAAACACGTTATCCTCACTATTAAAAAAATATACCGCCTCAACCCGGATTCGAACCCGTGAATTCGCTGATTGCAGTCGTTTTTTTACCAGATTTATATCAAATCATTAGCACGTTCATAAAATATTCTATTATAGTATAATATATAATATATAATATAATAGCGGTACGACAATCCTCCGAGCGCGCGAGGTGTGATTCCCCACGGATCTCAACGGTACACGACGATCTTCCCGCTTGTTTAGAAGTATTCCTGGATCCGTATTCCTATTTTACCGAAAGAACTGATAAATTGGGCCAATTTCTGGAGCCCATTTTCTAGTCTATTAGAAGCCATTAAAACTTTAAGAGGAAAGAATAAATATCAACACTGCAACCTGGTATTAAACATTTGTGTTTACTTACCTAATATGTCAGATACATAAATTTGGACGCGGACGCAATCTCATTCTCAGACTCCTTTCGTATATACAAAACGTAAGAATGTTCCATGCAAACGGCTCGTAAAACTCCTGTCGGCCCTAGAAAAAATGAACATCTTGGTATTTCACTTGTAGCCTTTGTTCTCGGAAGACAAAGGCTGTAGATCCGCCAGATCCGCCTGCCATTGATGGTCCATCCCTTGAACCAGGGTCTTGCCCGAGGGGAAACGCCGACGTATGGGTTTGTGCATGGTGTAGGTAGGTTGTGTTCTTAACCACGTCCGTACTTGGTTCTTGGAAATCCCATAGGAACGTGCAGAACGTGTTAAGGCATCCACGCCCCCATAGGCTCCTGGGTCGCGTGGATCATAATACAGATCTTCTAGAACTTCAGACACGCTACGCACTTTTTCCTCTTCCTCCTTTTTCTTCTTCTTCGTCCTCTTTTTGAGATCTGTCTTTTTTTTCTCGGGCGGGTCCTTCTTCTTCTTCATCTTCTTTGTCTGAGGGCCTGTAAGGACCGTCGTTGTCTTCCTCTTCCGAAGCTCCATCGGTCTCTTCATGGCTTCCTACAGTCACACTTCCACCACAACAGGCTACCAGGCACCGTAGTCTCTGACAGACGTCGCTTAGTGTAGGATTAGGGAGTGCCACCATCGTTTTTATGCTGTGGAATATCCCGATGACCGTGCGGTAGCGTTCGATGGTCGTGTAATAACACCCGTTTGTCGTACACCAGCTTAAATACCTTTTCTTCCGAGACGGTGTGTAGGGTACGTTTGCGTGTGTCGCGACGTATCTTCAAAGGATGAGTGATAATTTTCTTCTGACATACCCCCGTCACCAATTCCAGCATACTTTCAAAGTTGACCAGTTTGGAGGAGGACACATTCAGACGAATGCCTTTACATTTTACCACCACCTCACGGCTGAGAGACGTCTTGTAAGAGTAGGACTTGGAACCGGTCGAAACAAATTCCACAATGTGATCGTCCGGCTCTAGTTCCGAGGTGAGATCTCCAAGTCCGTTCCCCAGCGGAGGGTCTACATCTCCAGGTCTCGAGACGAAAATGGCCGAGTCTGTATCGACGTACAGCAGACGTTCAGGCCCTAGAAAGTCCATCAGATCGTACAGCTTCAAACGGGCCATGGCCGTGACAAAGGAGGCGGTGACACAGTTCATGTCCGAACTCTCGCTCATAAATTCCTCTCTGGATCTGTGTTGCACTTGCACGAGGAATTCATTCAACAACACCACGTTGGATACTTCGATGGAATCGTCGAACATCAAGGCAAAAAAACGGGCAGGGTCTGTCACGTACTCTGTGGAAACCATATCTTGGTTTTGTCCGAATTTCCCCCACAAACTGTTTAGTAACAGTTTGAAAAGAAAACGCAGTCCGGGGTTCTTTAGAATAGAGTCCGCCTCCAACTGTATCCCTTCCTTGTCCAAGTACTCCTGCAGGTACCGACGTTTCTGTTCTTCCGTCTCGCACCCGGGAGGCCATCCCGAGGCTTCTTGCTTCTTCTTCAAATTACGGCGGATGTAATCGGAAAACAGAACGCGGCTTGTTTCGGGATAATGGTACACTTCGTCAGTTTCTAAAATACGATAGCCTTTCTCCACCGCCTTTCTCAACTCGGGGGTGGTCCACACACCCTTCAGAGATCTCTCTTCACAGGTGTGGCGGCATTGCGAAAAATTCGATCCTCCCTTCTTGGCGCATTCGGCACACAGCACAAACATCAATTTTCCATGAATCTTGGTCGGCAGTACCGGCAAGTTCAAATACCGTGGGGCCAGCAGGCGGACCTTGTTCAATCCATAGTAGGCCGTGGTGATGTCTGGATCAAAATTCTCCGTGATGACGGTAGGGTGGCCGATAGGATGGGGAAAATTATCAGCCTGCTTGACCAGCATCACGTAGGGATAGAGAGAGGTGAAGTCGAAGTAGTGGATCTTTTCACCCGGTTGGACGCTATAGAGAAGACAGAAAGCCTCCACACGGCCGCCCAACAGAGCGTTTCTGATTTTCAACGGCTCAAAGCGCTCCACCCAAGTAGGGTAGAGGTATTCTTCTTTGGCCTTCAGTTCCAGTTTAGCCTTCACTTCATGTTCCCATACTTCCGTCACAGCATAACCGGCATTTCTCAACGCCTGTGTGCGCGCCACCGTCTTGGTATGTAAATCCTGCATGGTGCAATGACATAGCGGGTTGTACACCTCTGCCTTGAAACAAGAGGGACACCCATGGAAAAAACAGCCATGGATCTGGACCACTTCTTTCGTTCTTGTGCAGTACCCATCCACTTTAGCCCCGAGAATCTTTTTTTCCCCGTCCCAGGAAGAGGCTTTCCGATAGTATTGGCCCGATTCTTTCTCCATCAAATGGAGGACTTTGAGTGCCATATAGGATTGAACATCTTGGGCTCGATACCCCATGGGAGGTATTCTACCAATATAATTTTCTGGAAGAAAATGCTTCAGGTAGGTGCGTAGACAGGTGGAGGCGATGGTGCAACAGTCTGTAAAGGGGTCCACTTGAAATTCCTTGACAAAGGTGCGTCGAAAGGATAAACAGCCCATCATCAAGACCACCACATCTTGGATGCAGTAATCGCGCATGTCTTTCTTGAAATCAAACACATAGCCTTCCGCACGCTTCTGGGCATGCCAGGCGGTCAATACCTCAGCCTTCTTAACCGGTAGGATGTCGATGCCGTAATACTTTAAATCCGGCAAGGGACCTACATAATTCTGATAGCTTTGTCCGCTGTCTGGCTCTATGCCTGTACGGTTGAAAAAAACTGGGAAATGCGTCTTGGCTTGGGTCAGGTCGAAGGTCTTTCCAAAAGCGTCTAGGGGAATGGGTAAGAAACACACACTGTCCTTAAAGCAAATATTCAAATCCTTTAATTGTAAATAGATTGTTTTGGCCCCTTGGTAGATAACGTTGGGACATTGACCATTTTCGATTAAATATTGTAAAATAGGATACGAGTCATAGCCTTTAAAATTATGCGCCATCATGATATACCCACTATGTTCAGGAACCAGCGCGTATGTGCAGAATTCTTTCACGCTATGCCCGATGCGTTGACGTATTCCGCATTGAGGACATGCTTTCGACACGGGCTCCTTCTCACACTGTTCGCACACCTTGATCCAGACGAATAGATTGACGGTGTGATGGTCCTCAAACGGCATGGTTTCAAAGTCAAAGAACAGATATCGGAAACATTCTTTAGTGTCTTGCTCTTCCACACCCTCCTTGTTTTTCTTCTTCTTTTCCACATAAGGCTGCAAGTAGCACAGATGGCCGTACTCGACAAGACGATCGCAGCCGTGCATATGTATTCCCCACAACGATGTTCGTGTAATTTCCTCCATATACTTGTCTTACGGTATTTTTTAGAAATTCTCATGTCCAATGTTTTTTTGCATCGAAGACAGCGTTGATACCGTCGACAGGTACTGTAACATTCCTCTTGCTTCGTCGAAACATTGATTTTCAGATGGTTTTGGAAACAAGCTTCTGTGGGGAAAGATCTGTGACAAGAGTCACACACAATCCAAACGGGTTTTTCCTTCTCCTCATCATTCCCTAAACATTCTTTATTCTTGCAGTAATGGCATATTTTCAGACAGCTGTTATGGTTTTTGGCATCGGAATAACCTTTATTACACCGTCGGCAGAAATAAGAGGTGCATAGAAAGCCCTTCATAGATCGTATGACATCATAATGTTCCGAGTGAAGGTACAGATAGACATCTTCCACAACATCGACCTCCTGGTCTACATCATCTCCTAAGTCACCTACAAAGGTGATGGCATTCACCTCACGGTCAAACACTTTAATACGCAGACGGTATTGTGCGAATACCTTCTGAAACTTCATTAATTCCGGAATGCCGCAGGGTCCTGGCACAACACCTGCTTTGTCAAACAGTCGTAAGGCCTTCTTCTTCTCACTTTTAGGACCGCCCAATTGTCTACGGAAGATACCTCTATGACAGTCTCGCGCCACCACGAGAGCCCGGGCACAGCACAATCCTTCCTCGTCGACACCGATTCGTAGGACCGATCGTTTAGCGTCTACAAAATGGTCTTCATTAATCGCATAACAACGTATGTCTCTCATCTTTTTCTTATTGACAGAAATGGTTGTTATTTTCCCCTGTACATCCGTCCTACAGAGGTGTTCGCGGACGCGTCGACGATGCTTCGAAAAAAAAAAAAAAGCATGACACACAGAACTGTGGACTGTCTTCATAATGTTTCAAATTCTGTGGAGTGCACAGCAGATGAAACACACCCTGACAGAAATATAAATAGAGGACAGGCTCATCTCCAGTGACCCCCAAGGTAATGTAGGAAGGATTGTCATCCTTTTCATAACTCAGCACAACAAGCCGAATACCTTTTTCGAACAACATGAATCCGCTTAAGGAATCCATTTTTTCACGCCAACTCGCGTTCCCTTCAGGGGCTTCTGTCAGACGTTGCAGTCCTACGATACGTGGAAGCATTGTGGAATCGCGTGTTTTTGCGTAAGGAACGCCATCGGCCATGATTTTCTCTCCTTGGGTTACCGCCTCGTACATACTATCCTCCCCCACATACAAACGGCTAAGAGTAAACGTATTATTACACTGCAACTTACCAAGCCATCGCGTGACCTCGGTCTGCTTCATCGTGTTAAAGACACGCCTTTGGGCTCGGCCTACTTTACCGCCTCCAACAGGATTTCGTACATGGCTCAAGTCAATCTCCATGACTCCGTCCAAAATAAATTCATTGGTGGACTGCATGACTTTCTCGATCTCATCCATCATACGGTCCGCCGTCACTTCATTAGGTGAAAGATAAGGTAGGGTAATGTTGTTGTTTAATCCAGTGCCTGTTATAGACAGTTGTAGGCGGTCTCCTTCTATACAGCCCACATCGTCTTTCACGTGATCGATAACTTTAGCCAAAACCTTTCGCGCTTTCTCGACCGCTTCTTTAGCCTCGGAGACAGGTTTCATGTGAATTTTACTACGGTAAAAAGCCTTGGTCATGCGAAAGGTTTTGCTATGTTTGCCGTCCATCTTTTCGATGTGAAACTGATCTTCCTCCTCCTCCTCCTCCTCCTTCTCCTCTTCTTCTTCCTCTTTTTTTTCTATTTTTCTCCTCTTCGTTTCCCGTCCACAACCCGTTTGATGATGGCAGGGAGTGAGCGGCGACCGCCCTACCGTGTCCATCAAATCTTCTACTGCGGATCGCCACTCCTCGTTCTCCTCCTCTGCTTCCTCCTCCTCTTCCTCCTCCTCCTCCTGCCTAGGGTCTCGCTTTTGGAAAGCAAGGGCTTTACCGTGCGCCTGGGCTTTATCCTCCTCCGTAAAGACAACGGATACCGTATGGGGACTGCGAACATCCACATACTTTTCCTCTAAAAGTGTCACATCCCATCCTTTGTACCAGTCGTATCCATTGGCCTCATGATCGCGTGCACGATCGTCTTCGATAGAGGTGTAAGCACGTTCCTTCTCCTCCTCCTCCTCCTCTACAGAATAGGTGGCGGAAGACACAAACTGGTCCATATCGAACTCGGCAGAGGACTCCTCGTGTTCTATTGTTTCACCCTCTTCGTTCTCCTGTCTTTCTTTCTTCTTCTTCTTCTCAATCGCAGGTCCCAATAGAGAGAAGGAATATTCAGAGCTTTGAGCATTGTCTTCCTCCTCCTCCCCCTCCATGGTCCCATGAGCCTCCTCAGAAGTGGCGTCCGATCCCCATGGTTTATTCCACCGGATGGAGGAGGCGGAGGAGAAGGAGGCTCGTGAGTCATTCTCCTCCTCCTCACCCTCCTCACCCTCCTCCTCCTCCCCTTCTTCTGCTTCTTCCATCACCCACGACATATGTTGAGCCTGCTGTTGTGACATATACTCGAACTCCTCCTCTTCCTCCTCCTCCTCATCCCCCTCGGTATCGGTAAAATATTCCGGTGAGGGGGGTGAGGACTGTATGGAACGAACTTCTGCGTACTTAGCCGCTATCTCGGCGTCTTCCTTCGCCATGGAATCTTCATCATCATCCTCATCCTCATCATCCCCCTCGATATCAGTAAAATATTCCGGCACGGGGGGTGAGGACAGTATGGTATGGACTTCACCTATCTCGACTTCTTCCTTCTTCATGGAATTTTCATCCTCATCCTCATCCCCCTCGGAATGCCACTCGTAAAAGTCTTCCTCACAAGCACAGGTCAACTCATAAGCGTCATACACAGCATCCAATAAGGAATCGCTTAATTCTTCTTCTTCTTCTTCTTTTTCTTGTTTTGACCACTCCATGACTAGACTTGACTCGATGTCGACTGACTGAAATAGTTCCAAGGTCGCGCTACATATAGTATTTTCAAGACAATGACTCAGCATAATTTAGATTTAGATTCTGACGTATGAATAATGAGAGAGTCATGAATAATGGAGAATGTTCTAGAACAGGCTGAGTCATGATCCAGAACAATAGAGAATGTTCTAGAACATGACGTCATGGGTTAAAAGGGTTTTCGAGAAAATGTTGAGTCATGTTCTTGAATAATAGAGAACGTTCTAGAACAAGGACTCGACAGAATACGTCACCTACAAAAATAGAATAGGGGGTCCCCCCCTCCCCCTATGATGTCATTCTATTGTGTCGGGTTTTCTATAAAAGAACACGGTTTGACTAGGATCTCGCTACTCTATAGTACACTCGCTCAGACCTAGTCAACAAGGAAAAAAACAAGTTGGAAACAAGTCGAAAAAAACAAAGTAAGTCAGTCCGTCCTTATGAATATGAATGCGTTCGAAGTGACTTCCTACGTGTCCAGGAGTGTGAAGGAGCTCACCCTACTCTTTATCGGCGTAGATAACTCCTATGACGTTTTGCTAGAATCTATCCGAGCGGAGCTAGGGTTGGAGGTCATGGACAACCCTCTTATTTTTTATGCACCCTTGGAGGCCCGGTCTGTCTTTATGCTTGGGCGGTGGCATTTGCAGTGTTGGGGAACGGGTATTTACAAGCCGGATGATTGGGACAAAACACGAACGCCCTACATTCCCCACATGGGTCCTCTGGTGGAGTATCCCTTGATTTCACCCCAGGCTACCGCCGAAATCACGCCACCGATGTCCCGTCTGCATGTCTACTACAATGACAGTAGGGCCAATCACCTGGTCCTAAAAATCCGTCCTTTGGATTTTTATGCCTCGCGGCTGATGGCCCCCGACAATGCGACGGTCGCCTTTGCTTCTAACCCCACCCCACCACCACAACCACCCCCATCATCACCCTTACCCTCCTCCTCCTCATCCACGTCGTCGTCCTAAACCTTTTTTATTTTTAAAAATAGACTATGGATCGTCAGAACAAACGGCGAAAGCAAGTCCTGAAGCCTAGGGACGATGACAGTGTGGAAGTGGACCAGGCCTCGAGCGCGACAGAGGACCTCTACCGAAAAGCCCTGGACCAGGCTTTAACGCCTGCCATACCTCTACTCGCAAACAGGTCGGACCTGGATGGGGGGTTGGCCAAGGAGCAAGAAGGGATTGTCGCCAAGCTTCTCTCCAGCTATGCTCAGTCTAAAAGTTTTTGGTTTCACGGGACCAATACCGAGAAACTCGTATATATGATGCGTCCTGTTCTAGTGGTGGAAGAACTACGGTGCATGGTGGGGGCCGACTTGGTCAAGGACAAGCTTTCCCGATTTCTTACCAATCACCGTAAGAAGATCTTGCCGAGTCTCCTCCTGATTCATGGTCAACAGTCAAACTTTGGGTGCTTTGCCCATGTCAATCATGACATAAATCAAGAACGTTTAAGGTTAGGGGCCTTCTATATATCGACATTTAAGGCCTTAGGACGTTATAGCCGTCGTCAACAATGTAACTGTTGCGATCAATGCGTTAGGTACGGCAAAAATTGCAACTGCCCTATTTGCGCCTCTCTCATGCCTGAAACTTATAGCTTGTTTAACTATGACAGCGTCCCTATAAGTCGTAAATTACTTCTCGTCAGTAATGCCATCGGACGACACAAATGTTTTGCCATATATATAGAAAAAGACGATGAGGATACTGAGGATGTCGTGTCCTATTGCAATTTCGAAAACATAAATAAACGTATCCGACAAATCCTCTGCTATAGAAAACCCTGTGTCTAATCTAGAAATTTTGTTTTCCCTAGGGTTGTCATGGCCTCTGTGGCGTATTATAAATATTGCGGCTGCAGTTTCTGCGATTGTTTCCATGCCTTAGAAGATTTATCTCATGAGAATTATAAAATCCTTCTCATTAGTCCTGCTGTAGAAAGTCGTTGTTGTTTACTTGTCTGTGCGAATAACAATACTGTTTGGCTTCCTGATCCTGAGTTTGACATCAAGCAAATTAATCAATGCATCCGCCAGATCGTTAATCACAATACGCACAGTCTAGGATTGCTTAGTTTGCGTGGGTATCTATGGATAGATATAAGTAATTAGATTTTCTTTCTCCTTAGGGTTGTAGAGGAGTACACTAAAACATTGTAATAAAACAGTATACTATTTTATTTTCATTTGTTTTTCATGCTCCATTCCTAGGGTTGTGACGGTACAAGCCCTCTACAATGAAGACTGCCCCTGTCCACTCTGTGAATGGGTCTTTCCGAATCATATGTTGTCGAATGATTTAAAAATGATCGCCATATCTATAGAACCACCCACAAATAATGTCTATCTCATTTTTAACTTTCCCAAGGGACCTCTTGAATACGAATTGACCCCCTTTGCAGACTTTAAGGACATACTCCTATTTATTGCGCTACTTCTCGGGCCTAAAGAAGATTATCAGGAAATCATAGACTTTGTGCTCCAGCTCCATTTTACCTAATGATAATCTCTCTCTATTTTTTCATCCTCTTCAGTGTCTACCCCACCATCGACCTAAAACATCAACACTGGTGCTCTGAATGCAAAGCATGGAACATAGAAATTACCGTCACTAGATTAGGGGTAGTCACCAGAGAATGCAATTGCCTCTTTTGTCGTTATTGGCGTCAGCATTTAGACCCTTGGGAAATGTCCAGGCGCCTCTCTTCGTACGCCACCATTGCTAAAAGAAATGTTATACAATATAGTGTCTGTCCTCATGATAGACCCCGTCTATCCTCCATGTATTTTATCCCGATTCACTATAGGGATCGTTTAGACAGATACCTGTGTGAAGCCTTTTTAGGAAGATTGCCTCCTAGATCCTACAGGACGGAATCCGCCCTATGGCGTCATTCCAATTACAGTGCCCCCACCGCCATTACTTATTTCTTTGCTGATACCTGTCAAGGGTGTTATGCCATCTACCGTAACTTTACCTATAGACCAAGAACAACTTCTTATTCACCAACTCTGTATTATTTATTAGGGTAAACATGTATAAAAAGTATAAGTATAGGTATATATAACAAATACAGTAACACGAAGAGAAAATCATAAAAAAAATCAAAATCATGTAACACTAAGTATATCCAGTAAACTAAGACAAAATTAGTGTCCTGTGAAGCCTAGTCTGTAATAAACAAATGTTTTTTGAAAAATCAGTTCTTTTCTTTCTTTCTTTCTTTCTTTCACTGAGGGGGCGGTATCATGGGGTTGTAAGGCGCTGCAGGATAGATAGGCGATGACATTCCCGCGTAACCAGGAGCCGTGACAGGCTGTTCTTGGTGGTACTGCGAGGGTCCCTGGAAAGCAAGCTGCGGGGGTGGTGAGTTGTTGTTGTTGTTGTATCCCTCCACCGTGTAGACATAGTGTTGGGAAGTAACGGGTGAGGAAGTCTCTGCAATCCATTCAAACTGACAACTTGTGTTCGGTGGCGAGGGGGCCGCACAGCTGGCGTACATCTTCTCGGGGTTGTTTTGGGAATGGGAAATCCCTACTTTCAAATAGAGGGCGTGACCCTTGCATTTTGGCATGACCTTAGACAACACCTCCTCGGGGACACAGGCGAGGCCTGCGTCCATCACCTTCTGCCCCCACCACTGGTTCAGACGCCGCCCGTCCTTATAATTCCCTGCGTAAAAATGACAGCCGCTCTTGTCCCCAGTCTCGCGTCCACATTTGTAAGTCTCGTAGGGGATCCCTTCCTTGGTCTTCGCCCTATGCGTCTTGCAAGGTACACGCGAGGGGGCGTTACCCATCCCCACCGTCCAGCAAAAACAATATATGGGGACTGCCGGTACTCCTTGAACGCTTGCCATCTCTCTCTCTAAAGACTAAATTTCTAATGGGTGTCTCTTTTTTTATATTCTCCAAACAGGAACTACGTCAGATGCAAAAACTAAGCTTCCTTGGCTAGGACCAAGCCTTCAAGATTTTTATTCAACCTCTTCACTTCCTCTTCTGCAGACCTCCTAAGGCTCTCTTTGTCCTTCTCCTTCTTCTCATTCTTCTTCTTCTTCTCATTCTTATTCTTCTTCTCCTCCTCCCTCTCCTTCATGGCGTGGAGGTTGACGTCACGAATAGCGATCACGGCCGCCGTCTTCAACCAGACGGTCTCGCGTTCCAGCAGCTTACAACCATAACTTTTCCCTCCTTTCTCCGCATGGTGGCCGTATTCTTCACGCATCTTTTGAATCTCTTCCTCGATAAGGTTCGTGTGGTCCAGGATGTACTCTAAATTGCCATGCCTGGCGGTCGTACTTAACAGATTGTGGTGGCGTCCCAGGACCCGTTGAAGGATCTCGTCGACACAGGCTTTCATCATGCGACGTTCAGCCTGGCGGTAATCTTCCGTCTTGGAGAGCTCCACAAGATGATCTGCCTGTAGAATGGTATACCACTGTCTCTCTAGAAATCCCACTTGGACTTGCACTACCTTCACGGCCTGACTTTGTTGTTCATCACATCGTAAACAAAAATCGAACATATCCTGTAGCTCGGACATTCTACCCTCGTGAGTCAGTCTTTCTAGCGTGGCCGACGTACTCATGTCGGCCATCTGCAGCTTCAAGGTATGCACACAATCTCTACATTTTAGAAGCGCCGCCCATAAACTTTGAACTTCCTCGGCTACACTCTCTATCTTTAACTGTTCCACATGCGTTCCACTCACAGGGACTTCTACTTCTTTTTCTACCGACGACATCTTGTAACAAAAAATAGAGTAAGTGATCTAGGGAAAGAGAGAGCGTGTCTTTTATACAAAAGTCTTCTTTGGGTTTTCATCTGACGTACTTCCGGGAGGAGGAGGAGGAGGACAGACGGTATGATAGACACAACACATCTCGCACCATTCCCTGGGCATTTGAGCCACAATGTGATGGACCTCACATAGGCTACACCACATGCGTCCGTCCTTTATAAAAAAAGGGACTGTCTTCGCCTCATCCATGCTAAAAGATATTGTGATTTGTGAAAAGAAAGAAAGTCTTTTATACAGAAGTTTCCTTCTGTTTTGCATCTGACGTACTTCCGGGATCCAGTCGATGGTAGCGCTGACAATGCTCACACCATCGCACATGATAGCGAATGTAGAGTGTTTTATCAGACACGATCTCGGTCCTAGGGCGATTCTTCTTATCGGGGTCCACTACAACCTCAGTAGTCTTCTTCTTCTCTACCAGCAAAGGCTTTGAATGTGTATAATCCCCCACATCTTTTAAAGCGCTCCCGAGCATCTTGTTCAAGTCCGTCATCGCAATGGTCTGACCTCTACAGAAATGTCTACCTCTTATTTATAAAAAATTAAATTCATAATTCTTAATTCGAGTCAATTTCCGCTTCCATGCTCGGGCGAATCGCGGCCATCGTCGCTGTCGCTATCTGAGCAGGAGGGCGAGGACCCAGGGTAAGATTCTGACGTAGATCCGGTGTTTCGCCCGTTTCGCTGTTTCGTTTCCGGTTTTGCAAAACCGTTTCGTTGTTTCGTTTCCGGTTTTGCTGTTTCGCTTCCGGTTTCGTTGTTTCGCTTCCGGTTTTGCGAAACCGTTTCGTTGTTTCGCTTCCGGTATGCCCATATATGGACATATGTTCATGAATAATTAATTTGTTATGACCATATATGGGCATACCTCATGCATAGTCAAGTACCCGTGCTCCATACTTGCCCTACTATACTACTGAGGTTACTGTAGGAAATTATTTCCCCTGATCTTTCCCTGTCAGTTGGATCAGGTTTCGCACGAGTTGAGGTACTTACGAATGATTTAACTATTTATTGGCTCTTTAGCTCCTGACAGCTATCGACATAAACTCAACATTTTACCACATAAACCTTAGTCGCTCGTCGTAACTTCAGTGCGAACTTCTCGCTCGCTTCAATCCTTACAACTGTCTATAGTCTAGTCAGTAAAATAACTGAGCACGTGAACACCGCGATGTGTATGTTCACGTGATTGTGGGCAACACGTTAAGGCCGCTACATGTGTAGTCATTTAGAGAGAAGGGAGTATATTACATTTCAGATGAGTCCAAAGGTGGAAAGAGTCGCAAAATATGGCTCTGTGGTTGTTATGGACAGAGAAATTGCAAACAGAACAAGGGCACTTAATAGGCTTTTAGTGTACAGAAAAGCAATAACAATAATAAATGGTTTATTTTACGTCGAAGATACAGGAAGCCGTTACCGGGTCTCCCAAGCCAGAGGCTTATGTTTAAGTATTCCGACGAACTCCATGGTCGAATTGGAATGTAGGTTGGTTTTTGAGGAGGGAGGAAAACCGGACAACCCGGAGAAAAACCCTTGGAGCAAGGGCGAGATACCAACGAACTCAACTCACGTATGGCACCGCGTCCGGGATTCGAACTTGGGCCACCGCAGAGGTGGGCTTCCCAATAATATCAACGACTGTAATTATTTAGTCAGAATAGCTTATTTTTAGTGATAATATTAAAGGTTGACAGAAATGAAAAGAATAAACAGAAGCAGAGTCAAATAGTAGTAGATGAAAAAAAACGATTAGTTAATTATTAAATTAAATCCACTAAGATCTCGCTCAGTAACGTGATTGCAGTTATTTACAATTAGTAGTAGGCAAGATCATAACTGAGATAGATAAACTAATATTAATAGTCTATGGATCTAGTTGATGAACTTAATAGCTACAATCTCTTGTCATTGGGGGAGGGTTGTACATCGGTTCAACAGTGCCGGATGTGTGAGATGAAGGCCGTAGAAAAAACGATTGCTTCTTGATTGCTTGATTGATCGCTCTTGTCAAAATCGGAAAAGAAGAAAGAGACATTTCATTTCCTTGGCCACTGTTAACTTTGTAAATAGCCTAGTGTGTAATTTTAACATTATTTTTGTCGCTTTCTTCACGATAATATAAATAGACAACGTGCCGGCTTCCTATAGATCGTTGAATACAGCTTTACAACAAAATAAATCATATCCGACCTAAACTTCTTGCTCATCACAGTCGAACCTGTTACGAATCCAGCATGTAATTTTCGTCTTTTCGTTATTAACCCCCATCTACTTCTTTTGTAGATAAGTGAAAATTTGAAACAAAGTTTGACTTTGCGTTGTGCTGTGTATATTGTTTTATTCTACTCACTCCCATCCCATCCGTTTGGTCGACTCACCTGCACATAACTGACTACATTTTTAATGGAAACAATTTCCTGAGCATGCGCACTATTGACCGGTAAAGTTATATTTGGGTGTTCTTTGGGTGAAGTACCCTGGATCAGAGGATCAGAGGCTTCTCCTAGATCACATTAGCTTCTCCTTTCTCACAATATCAACTCTCTTAGAGTTCCTAAGGAGAGGAATCGCTCACTTAATTAATTCATGAAATGACGATATAAACTAACATAAATTAGCAGTGGTTTTAAGATGTACAAATCTGACAGCAATTGAGCGACGATGGTTGTTTAGTGTAGTGGTTGCGACGTTTGCCTTACGAGTAGGCGGGAGCGGGGTTCGAATTCCAGATAATCTCTCAAATTTTTTTTTAACATTTTCTTGAGAAGTTTTTCTTAAGAACCCTAGCTCTAGGTGGGTAAGATCTTGTTTACTGACCGGTTAGTTTTATTTTTATTTTTCAGGGTAGGATTTTAGTTAGTTTATATTGTCATTTCATGAATTAATTAAGTGAGCGATTCCTCTCCTTAGGAGCTCATACGCTTTGCAACCCTCTGGGTTTTTAAGCTCATGCTCCTTTCCATTTTTCTCCTTTTTTAATATTCTGTGCTTTATAAACCTACGTAATGAATAAATAAATGAATCTGACACTACCAGGATCCAGGTTGAACTGCAGGCTGATTTGATATATAAGTCACAATTTCCAGTCCTAAACAGTTAGGAAAAAACACTCCCTATTTTATTAAGTAATGGTCCAGATAAGAACTGTAGTAGAATCCATTGTTCTGCGGCAATGAGCCTCCCCCACATACGATTTTGCTTGAATATTCCTTTAGTGCTTTAGGAGGTATCTACAGTCCAAACTACATCTCGAAAATAAAGCATTTTGTATGCTATTGGTTCTTTTTTTCTGTGAAAACGGAGAGAAGCCATCATCCAGCCAATCGGATATAGAGAAAACAAAGGATTTTTCAATCGCAAATTTGAGAACTTTCCCCACACACGATATTCTTCGAAATTAAACCATAGTTAGTTGGATCAAACATAAATTCAAACCACAAAAATATATCGAATGAAAATGCATTATTTCGATGGGTTTCTATTGAATTTATAAGTATCAACCAATGAAATTAAAGAGAAAGAATAATAGAAAATTAACACCTTTTAACATTCCTTGCCGTAGAGCACTACAGTTATTATCTGGACCATTACTTAATTAAAATATTATCAAGGAGCAGTTTTTTTACCTTCTTGTCAATTCCACCGTGCCATAGAAGTGCTGACAGTTTGTAGGCGTTGGCCGGGCATGACATAGCAGAGCATCTTGGCGGAATTGACCTATCTGTCACCTTGCAGGACCAGTTCCGCTGGGACTGCTCGTTCACCGCAGCAGCTCTCATGAACCGATGTAGAGTTGGTGCTCGAATTCACAGCACCACCTGTTAGGCTAATCACATTTTCTGGCGACGTTTTACTGAAGATTGAGGGATCTTTTCTTCCACACAAGGCTTTGCTTTCTAGCTGTATATCTCGTTCAAAACAAGAAGCGATGATTTCCCTTACTTTTGCGTCACCCAGTAGGCTACGCGCCCCCAAATGCAAATCTCCCTTGGAAATGTGACGAACGACTTTGGATTCCAAAGTTCCTGTTATTATTTTTCGAACCCTCTTTGATGGATACTTTATGATGACCTGAAAGAGTCAAAACGGGCAGGGGGGCAAAACTGCATGATGCTCGGCAGAAGAGTTTTTCGCAGATGGGACGATCCTGTAGGTATACAAATTCGCTTTGTTGTGGTTTGCACTCGTTGCGGTGAGCTCGTCGACGTCGAAACACAACATCTTTTTACGCGCTCCGAGGCTACTGAGGGATTGATTACTTCGATCTTCCGTTGTTGCACCGCCACAGATTATCTGTACTTCTTCTTAAATTCCTCAACATCACTTGAAATGGCTTTTAAATAGCCCTCGAACAGTTCGAAATCTCTTCGGCACTTATAATAAACCACGCAAGAAACTCCATCGCACCTCAAAATCGATGTACCAAGGACCTTCGCCAAACGTTCTGCCAGTTTTTGGTCGAGCGAAGCTTTCCCAGTAAAAAAATAAAAACTACATTTTTCGATTCCCTATCTAAAATTGTCAAGTTACACATGCATATCCTACATATTTCATTTGGCTTCACGATTTTGACGGGTGTTTTCTTCATAGCTTTTCATCGTACGCACGTGGACACACTGACACAGCGCGCGAAAGCCAGAGTTTGTAGACATGCAATATGACACGTTTTGACAAGCTTACATACACCACGTGAACAAAACGACGACTGGGAGTTATTGGGCTCTACATGGCCTGTAGAATTCAATGGCACCCTAACCACAGCATACTTTGTTGATGCCTACTTACCTTTTGGCTTACGGAGCTCACCTTCGCTGTTCGTGAGATATGCGGACACGCTCGCATATGTAATGCGTAATCGCCACATTTCTCCCGTTTGGCATTACTGAGACGACTTTTGGACCTGCGGCCCGCCGGCCCCAGACATTCTTTGTAAAACCAATCTGGAGAACATGTTAGAGACTTGTGCCGAATTAGGCTTTGCTTCAAATCCTTCCAAAACTATTCAACCATGCACCCAGTTGGAACTGCTGAGCATAGAACTTGATAGTATTGCTCAAGAAGCGCGTGTTACCCAGACACGACTACAAGAGACTATTGCCCTGCTTTTGGAATGGCAATCTCGTACTTCGTGCACAAAGCGACAACTCCAGTTCTTAATTGGGAAGCTTAACTTTATGTGCTCAGTCTGCCGACCGGGCAGAACGTTTCTAAAACGAATGATCGACTTAATTACTTACGAATGTAAGGCATCCTAGTCTCCACATATGGCTCAACGAACGCTTCTTCAAAGACATAAGCTGATGGCTTACTATTCTACATGATTGGAATGGACGCAGCATGTTTTATGATGAGCAATGGCTCACAAGTTCATGTTTACATTTGTACACGGACTCCTGTACAAAGTCATTCAGCGCATTGTTTGGGGATTTGTGGTTCTGTGACACATTTGAGAATGTCGGAATTCCTAATCGCCGCTCAATCACGTTCAAGGAATTTTTTGCAATTGGACGATTTTGGAGGACTCTTCAAAATACTTAATTCCCTCATTCCTATGTTATTATTTCTCTTGGTTCTGTAATAAGATCGATTTACATTGATAAGTCATTCATTATGTATCATGTGATGTGTTGTAATCGGATACCATTTAGAACGTACATGTAGTTGATCTTGATTAGTTTCGGACAGTCGTTTCGCCGTCGTGGTATTTCTAGTTACAGTTCGGTATTTCTTATCGTCATTTGTAGTTATAAAATATCTCCTGTTGGCCGGTCGTGGTCATCGTAACGTTCCACGTGTATATTATGCCGCGTTGGAAGCAGGCCTCGCACAATTGGAGGAGTCCTTCGGAGCGCAGTTCTACCCCTCTAGATCTATAGGCGAACACGCCGCTTCTCTACAAGAGGAACAGTCAGGAGAACAGTCCGTAACGTCTCTTCGAGCACGAGCAGCTTTCCATTGCCTCGGAGCTTCGGAGCTTAAAGGACGACCTCCAAAGACTTCAGAGGACTAATGCCAGCCTTAAGCAGAGCTTAGGGGATCCGCCCCCTGTTCGTAAGCGTTCGTCTTCGAAACTCGCAGTTACGGCGGGTGATATTCGTTCGGTCCCTGGCCTGCAAGCACAAGTCGAGAGGCAAAAATGCTGCAGCTGGGTCTGTCAGACTCCTCCAGTGGTTCTGAGGATTCCGGCGACGATGGTCCTAGTCCGAGCCGGCACGCCAAAGCTAAGAGAGATAAGAAGTTGAAGTCAGGGAAGCCCGCAAACCTCACTAGTAGGGTGTTGTTCCCCCAGATTTGGCCTCACAGCGAGTTAAGTCTCTTGTATGTGACTAAGGACGTAACGTATGATTCTTTAACTCTCGCGGAATTTGCCGCTGGCTATGCTTCGATCCTTCGCCTTCCCGGATTGGGTTCTACCGAGCTGAGCGCTCGTATCGAACATTTCGCTAGTTTAATGTATTTCGCAACACAGTTTCCTTGGGCAGCCGTTCGCTCTCTTCACGCCGCGGCGTTGTTCGAAATAGAGGGCTAACATGAACAAGTTGCACCGTAAATACGTTGTCGGTAAGTGGTCGGTGAGTGGTCGGTAAGTGGTTGGTAAGTGGTCGGTAAGTGGTCGGTAAGTGGTTGGTAAGTGGTCGGTAAGTGGTCGGTAAGCTGTCGGTAAGTGGTTGGTAAGTGGTCGGTAAAATTGTGTCGGTAAGTGGTTGGTAAGCTGTCCGTAAGCTGTTGGTAAGCTGTTGGTAAGCTGTCGGTAAGCTGTTGGTAAGTTTGTAAATATTGTCACTGCCTCGCCTTCTACGACTCGTTTTAGAGTGCTGGTATTAGAGGGAAGTTGGGCTCTGACTAAAAAGTCAGTAAATGATTTCTCCTTCTTGTAAGAAACAATCGGTGGATCTGAAAAGATCCTGTTAAGGTTTTGATAGTTAGCAATAAAATGCCAGTGTTTGGTAAGAATCTTTTTAAGATTCGGAGTTAAGCCGGCGCTGTGTTAGCGCAAGATAAGTCAGTGAACGAGACATTTGAGTAAGTTTCAACTCTGGCTTTATTTTCGTTTCTAGAAAATACATTGGATGAGTTGAATGATTTCAACATAGACTCTAGTTCTTTGAACTTGGCTTGGATGGTACCAATGTCATTGGCTGGTGTGTTTCTGGCATAGTTCGGTTTGGTCGCCCTGTGGTTAGATCTGTTGGTGGCGGATCGTATCTGCTGATGAGCTATTAGCTTCGGCTGGTCAGGATAGTGTGTTTTCAGCTGGCTATTGAGGCTGTTTAAAGTCTCGGTATCTGTGCTGATGTTTCGCTCTTGTTGTTTGACCATCAGATGCAGAAGATCTTGTTGGGCCTTGCGGCAGATCTTGTTCATTTCAGCTTGAAACTCGCTGTCCTGTCTCATGTGCGGCTGTGGCCGGTACTGGAGACCGTAGGGACAGGTGGATTTGCTGGTGTGTTCCCGCAGGACTAGCAGGGATTTTTTCTGTTTAGCCCGTCTGGTTTTGAGGCTGGCAATCTTGTTTCTGATATTACGGAAAAACTCTGTGGTCTTGAGACGCTTAGAGGGTGGCTGGGATGAGGGGATCTCATCTTTTGTATCAGAAGGTTGTTTCCTCTTAGTAGGGGACTTGAATAGATGAGATGGATCGCAGCAGTATCTGGCTGTCTGTCATCTCTGCTAGAATGGCAGCGAATTCGCTGTCGGATTGGCTGTTGGTACGGGCCATAGAGTTCTGAAGAGAACTATTGTCAACTTGTAGAAAGACCGGTTTCGGAGAACTAATGAGTTTTCCTTCTTCAGTTGCTTTATAAGCGTGGTGGTGTGCTCGTGGGGTTGCGAGCTGGAATGTGACCAACTGTAGTCGTAGAGTATCCCTTTTTATATGCTAGGTAAAACCTTAAGTTCGATACGATTGGTCAGATATATTGTGCTTCTATAGGTAGATTTCGATCCGGGAACAAAGGACAACACTTTGATCCGTTTTTAGAATTTATTCGCGGCAAACCACTGTTTGTGTTCACGGTGCGTGAACGACGAGGTCAATGGTTGCGAATGTTAATGAGGTCGAATTAATTAGACCCGTGGTTGTAGGATCGTTTTGACTTAGAAGCAAAATGTCTTGGATTATTGTGAACCAGCAGAGAGCGGGCTTTGTGGACTAGGGAGAAAAAGTCTGTTAGCCTAGTATGAGCGTAGAGAAAGCACTTACGGGGACATGTGTAAAAAATGTAACCTAAGTTTGTAAATATTGTCACTGCCTCGCCTTCTACGACTCGTTTTAGAGTGCTGGTATTAGAGATCTGCCGCAAGGCCCAACAAGATCTTCTCCATCTGATGGTCAAACAACAAGAGCGAAACATCAGCACAGATACCGAGACTTTAAACAGCCTCAATAGCCAGCTGAAAACACACTATCCTGACCAGCCGAAACTAATAGCTCATCAGCAGATACGATCCGCCACCAACAGATCTAACCACAGGGCGACCAAACCGAACTATGCCAGAAACACACCAGCCAATGACATTGGTACCATCCAAGCCAAGTTCAAAGAACTAGAGTCTATGTTGAAATCATTCAACTCATCCAATGTAAATCAGATAAATCGATGGAAGTTGATAATGAAAGTGATATAGATCAAAGTATTCAAATTTTCGATACACCATGTGTCGCTGAAGAAGTTGAAGTTGAACTCCTTCAGCAGGCGGAGAACCACGAGGATACAAGCAAATGCGACCCTGATCTGGTCTTTCTCAATGGTAAAGAACTCTCTTCCTTTAAATCCGAAGAATTGAAGGCTGAACTGGAGAAGAGAGGTCTAAAGAAAAGTGGCAAAAAGAATGCATTAGTGGAACGACTTAGAACCGCCATTAAGCGTAAAGACGACTCGATCGCGATGACGACTGAAATCGACGCCAATTTCACTGGAATTGAGTGAACCGAAAAGGACCCGACATGTACTCACGGGAACCTGAAAGACGATGATATTTACTCATTTATTGAGGGCAAAATCAAAGAGGTATGTCACAATGAAATTGAAAAACTCAAGATTGAAATCTACAAAAGCCCAAAATCTTCTCTCCCGCCATATGATAATGAGTTAACTTCGCTTCAAAACGAAAACAAACAGCTCCAAACAAGGCTTCAAGAGCTTGAATCTCGTTACAACAATCTAAAACAAGAGGCTAAGATGATCAATGATGAAAACAAAAGCCTTGTAACTGTATTGAGATTACTAAACAAAGAACTACTGAAAGATAACGAAAGCTGTAGCTCTACAAATCGAGATGTCAACTTAATATACGAAGCCAATTTGCATAATCAGTCACAGAAGAAGGCTCCCAAAGAATGAAAAAAAAACTAGTGAACCTAAAGCTAAACAAGTCCATGGTAGTTCTAATCCTAATCGGGAGGGCACACAGCAGCCTAAATTCCCAACAATCAGGTAATAAGTCGCCTCGCGAAAAATCAACTGAATCTACTCATGTGCCGACAACTGTTATAATTGGTGATTCAATTATAAGGCGAGTTGGGGGCTGGAACCTTGGGAAACAATTCAAGCATAGAGTTGTAGTCAAGTCTTTTGCAGGTGCCACCGCATCTGACATGAAGCACTACCTGAAACCAACTATAAATAAAGCACCACAGCAAGTCGTTCTCCACGTTGGTACCAATGACCTTAGAGATACGGAACCAGCCAATGTTGCAGACAACATCGTAAATCTTGGAAGGCAGATCGAAACGGAAACAAATGCAAGCGTTATAATCTCTGAGCTGGTGACAAGGACCGACAAGGATAGCTTAAATGAATCAGTCAAAGTAGTCAATAAGAGACTGAATAAGTTTTGTAATCAAAACGGTTGGAAGTTAATCGAACACAAGAATATCAGCACAAAAGATCTAAATAACAGCGGATTGCACTTAAACGAAGCAGGTAATGATACAATTTATAATAATTTCGTAAAATGTCTAGACGGTTGCTTTACTTGATCTCTTGCTAACCTGAATAGGGGGGAAGGACACAACAGCCTAGGTCATCCAATTATCCAACCAAATTGCTCTTATACTTCGGACACTTGCATTCCTAATGTAAGTGAATCTTATTCTCAAAGCCAGAAGCCACCTACATGTACCTTTGGCATTCCTAGCACCAGAGGTTTTAAGATAGCTTCTATTAATCTAGCTAGTTTATATAAACATATTGATCAGCTTAGGATCTATATGTTGTCTAAATCTGTTGATATTTTGGCTATAAATGAGACACGACTTGACCATACTATTTCAAACGGTGAAGTTAATATTCCTGGATACGTCATTGAGAGGAAGGATCGAAATAGATCTGGAGGTGGTGTGGCTCTCTGCATTAGGAATACAATTAACTATAAACGCCTGACAAACCTCCGAGAAGATAATCTTGAGATAATTTGCATTCAAATAACCAAACCCAAGACCAAGCCCTTTATTGTAGGAACTTGGTATAGACCTCCGGGGTCTGCCATTGAAATCATGGCTCCAATACTATTCCTACTATACATCAATGATATTTCGGACAATATTAGCTCACAGATTCGTTTATTCGCTGACGACAGTATCATTTATAGAGAAATTAATACACATCAAGACCATATTATTTTACAGGAAGACCTAAATAAGTTAAGCAAATGGGCTGAAACCTGGCAACTAAACTTTAATTTTTCCAAGTGCTACCACCTAGGTGTTACCAACAAGAGAATTCCATCTTCCTTCTGTTATGTAATGGATGGTAAATCCATTTCTAAAGTTTCCTCTACCAAATACTTAGGTGTCAACTTTACTAGTAATCTTAGCTGGAATCTTCATTGTGACACTATCTGTAAAAAGGCCAACAGCACCCTCGGTCTGCTTAGACGTATCCTTAGTGAATGCAGTACAAAGGTTAAATCTGGAGCTTATACTAGTTTAGTTCGCCCTCAACTTGAATATGCTTGTTCTGCTTGGAATCCACATACCAAACGTAATATTAACAAAATTGAAATGGTTCAGCACAGAGCAGCTCGTTTTGCCTTCAAAGATTACTCTAGATATAGCCATGTCACTCCTACGATAAATCAATTAGGATGGGTAACCTTAGAGCAGCGCAGGTTGCTATCCCAAGTGTCCTTGTTTTTTAAGATCAATCAGGGTCTCGTTGGTATTAAGTTCCCCCAGGAAGTTACAGCTCTGACTAGAGCATCCAGGCTACCAAATCCCTGGCCTTACCGTCAGCTTCAATGTTCTACAAACGTATATAAGTTCTCTTTTTATCCTAGATCAATAGTAGTTTGGAATAATATTCCTCTTAGTACCAGACCAGTAACTTTAGAAGAATTTAAGTATATTGCCCTGCCATCCCTGGAGTCCCACTGAAATTCTCACTACTAGTATTATACATGTATACTAGCATATATATTATTTTAGTAATGTTTGTAATATTGTTACTGATTATAAATCTTTCACTATGCATAATTTCATAGCCGTAGAAGCTAAGTATACCGCCCTCCTAGTATAGTCTTGTACTGATTTAGGAGTAACTCATTAAAGCATTAAAGCATGAACAAATTCGAATTAACTCTGGAAGATCTGGAAACCTATAATATGGAGGTTAATATTATTGGAGATTTAAACTGTGATGTAGGAGCCACGCCACCAGACCATAAAACTCTAAAATTATTAGATATGTGCAATGTGTACCAATATGACCAATTAATTAACCAGCCTACACGTGTAACACGGGATACATCCTCTACGATTGATTTGTTCTTAACAAATGATCCCTTAAAGGGATACCCGAGTGAAAAACACATTGGGGCTCAAAAGAATCTTCAACATGTTCTTTGTTCAGAAAATGTATTAAAATTTGATCAAAGGTTTTTAGTATTAAGAACGAGCACCTCAAAGTTGGCCCCGCGAAGACATGGGCGCCGCCATCTTTGTTTGCATTTACGGAAGTGACGTCACTTCGTCCCACCAGCGTTCTACTCTCTCACTTATTAGGTGTTTTTAGGATGATAAACGCCTTAACTGTACCTCACATACATTGTAGTTCTTATACTTATTCAGAAGTCACTCGAGTCTTTTAAGCCATGTTGTTTTGCTGTTATTAAATGGCAGTTACGAGACCTTGTTGTTCGTCTGATAATTTCTCGCCTTCTCAATGCTTTTCTTCCTCCTCCCAGTCTTCTGAACTTTTCTCATAATGTCGTCTTCATCATAATTCCGATTTCTGTAAGAATTCCTCTGCAATCTCGATGAAAATATATCCACTTTAATTCCGAGCGTGTGAAAATCATACAAAGACAAGTAGCCGCGATACGCTGGTGGGACGAAGTGACGTCACTTCCGTAAATGCAAACAAAGATGGCGGCGCCCATGTCTTCGCGGGGCCAACTTTGAGGTGCTCGTTCTTAATACTAAAAACCTTTGATCAAATTTTAATACATTTTCTGAACAAAGAACATGTTGAAGATTCTTTTGAGCCCCAATGTGTTTTTCACTCGGGTATCCCTTTAAAATTTTCTCATGTTGGTGTTTCGGATATTGGTTTGAGTGATCACTGCCTTGTATATGCTATAAGGAAAATTTGTACACCTAAGTCCAGCCCTAAGGTAGTAACAAGCAGATGTTTCAAAAACTTTGATCCGGTCAGTTTCAGAAACGATCTTTTGATGGCCCCATGGCATCTTGTTGAGACTGAAAATGAACCAAACAGGGCATGGGAAATATGGCAACGAATGTTTCTACACATTGCTAATATTCATGCTCCCCTAAAGAAAAAGAGAGTATGGGGTAACTCGGCCCCCTGGATCACACCAGAACTTAAAAAGCTAATGTTTGAAAGGGATAAATATAAGAAAATTGCTTCAAAATTTCCAACTGATGCCAACTGGACTAATTATAAGTTCTTAAAAAACAATGTAAATTATGCATTCAAAGCAGCTAAAATAGAATACTATAACAGCTATTTTAAAGAAAACTATGGCAATATCAAAAATACTTGGAAAGGAATAAACAAGATTTTGGGGAATGAATCTAAAACCACGATAATAAATAAACTTGAGGTAGGGGATAGCACATATAATACCCCCAGGGATATCAGTGCTACCTTAAATAAACATTTCTCAGAAATCGGGCCATCTCTAGCCTCAGAGATCCCAGACACGCCTTCCAAGTTCACAGATTATATCACTCCTACAGAACATACTTTCAATTTAGAACATATTTCGAGTGATGAAATATTGAGATTAATTAATAAACTAGCATCTAACAAAGCCAGCGGGCTTGACAATATATCATCACGTCTTCTGAAGGAGGCTGCGCCGGTAGTTACCCACTCTTTAACTTTTATAATCAATTCTTCAATCATTAGTGGAATTTTTCCAAATGAATGGAAGCTTGCCAGAGTTTCCCCAATATTCAAAGATGATAGTAAGACCGACCCTAACAATTATAGACCAATTTCGGTTTTACCTATCGTGAGTAAACTAATTGAAAGAATTGTTTTTAATCAATTTTATACATACTTAAATGATAACAATCTATTAACTGAATCACAATCAGGCTTCAGACCCCTGTTCTCTACAGAAACTACTTTATTGGAAGCCACAAATGATTGGTTTAGAAATATTGATAATAATCTCTTAAATGGTGTAATATTCCTAGACCTAAAGAAGGCTTTCGACACCATGAATCACTCTATTCTACTACAAAAACTTGAGCTTTATGGTGTCAATTCTACATCTTTAGGTTGGTTTAGATCCTATCTCACTGAACGCAAGCAGAAAACCTTAGTTGATGGAGTGTTATCAGATTATTGTACCTTGAGCTATGGAATCTCACAGAGATCAATATTAGGTCCTCTATTATTTATCCTATATATTAATGATCTCCCGTCTTGTAATTTGTTCTCTAAAACAAGAATGTATGCTGATGATACCACCTTAACCACCACAGCTGAGGATCCTAATCTCCTCCAACTTCAAATGAATCATGATATGAACATTATTCAATCATGGTTACAAGCAAATAAATTAACACTAAATATTAAGAAAACTAAATACATGCTAATAGGGAGTCATTCTAAACTTTCTCAAGTACAAAATAACTTTAAAGTTGAGATAAACAATATTCCGCTAAAAAGGGAGGTAGTCTATAAATCCCTTGGACTCCTTATAGATGAAAACCTAATCTGGGACTCGCATATTGATACACTGTTTCAAAGAAAATATCTGCGGGTCTTGCAGTTTTAAAGCGTATAGGTCCTACTATACCTTTTGAAACTCGATTAAGCATGTACAAGGCATTGATTTTACCATACTTTGATCATTGTAGCTCTGTTTGGGGAAATATTGGCAAAGGACTATCTAATAGACTCCAACAACTACATAACAGAGCAGCAAGGATTATTACGCTCTCAAATTACAAAACACGATCTAGTGACTTATTGGATGAGCTAGGCTGGGAAAAACTGGAACATAGGAGAACTAGACAACTTGCTATATTAATGTATAAAATCCACAACAATCTTTCTCCATTATATCTGAGAAAGATTTTTAATAATACTTCTAATGTCCACTCCTACAATCTGAGAAATTCTGAAATTAACTTGCATATTCCAAGACCTAAGTCAGAAGCAGCAAAATGTGGCCTTCACTACAGGGGATCTGTCCTCTGGAATAAAATCCCTGTGGAAGCAAGAGATCAAACTAGTCTAAATGGTTTTAAATCACGCCTATTAAATAAGACAATATTTGATAAATTACTGTAAATTAAGTTATCCTAGGAAATTTATTGTAGGAAATTTATTGTAGGACTAATAGTAGTAGGTTTTGAATGTATACATAGTAATAATTATAATGATTCTTATGTAAATTTTACTTTTTATTTCATTTAGTATTGTAATTAAGCTTAACTCACGGCTCTCTGGAAGACCATATTTGTGAAGTGACTCCGTGTTAAAATAAAGATTATGATGATGATGATGATGATGATGATCCGCCACCAACAGATCTAACCACAGGGCGACCAAACCGAACTATGCCAGAAACACACCAGCCAATGACATTGGTACCATCCAAGCCAAGTTCAAAGAACTAGAGTCTATGTTGAAATCATTCAACTCATCCAATGTATTTTCTAGAAACGAAAATAAAGCCAGAGTTGAAACTTACTCAAATGTCTCGTTCACTGACTTATCTTGCGCTAACACAGCGCCGGCTTAACTCCGAATCTTAAAAAGATTCTTATCAAACACTGGCATTTTATTGCTAACTATCAAAACCTTAACAGGATCTTTTCAGATCCACCGATTGTTTCTTACAAGAAGGAGAAATCATTTACTGACTTTTTAGTCAGAGCCCAACTTCCCTCTAATACCAGCACTCTAAAACGAGTCGTAGAAGGCGAGGCAGTGACAATATTTACAAACATACGTTGGGGTGATTCGTTTGCTCATCTGGAGGCGCGATTGCTCCACAGTTCGTCGGGTGCCCGTTCCGGGACACCAACCTCTAAGCCGGCCGTGCAGTTTTGTAGGCCATTTCAAACCGGAAAGTGTTCCCACACCAAAGACCATTTCGGACAAGTTAAAAATGAGCGCAAATGGGTTCAGCAGATTTGCGCTAAGTGCTGGCTGTCGAAACAAGAAATCAAGCGGCACCGAGAAACCTCCTCCGAGTGCCCTTTGATTACCTCCAGCTCTTCGCAGGAATTGGACAATCCTCCGCCGGGACCCGACAGGACATGACTCTCAAAGGACAAAGGAGAGAGTAAAAGTGTTCATTCCTCGCACAGTTCAAGTTGTTTACGTTCAAGTATTGTAGTTTCCGCTTCGCAGTCCGAAGCGCGTATGTGTCCTAGTGACGCAAGTTTTCGTCGTACGGAGGATCGTCTTCCAGTTTCAGACAGTGATCTTAGTTGTCGTTCAGTGGATATTAGGGATCCTAGTGACTGTGGCGTGTCGTATAATTTGGTGAGCGCCCATAACGTTTCGGGTTCGTTTGATACGATAAGTGAGTCTAGTACACCCGTCGTGGAGACTTATGTTATTTCTTCACAAGATTTTATCAAGTTACACGCACAAGTTTATGCATCGGGTTTACCGAATTACGTGTCCTGTCGTTTAGCTGTTCCGACTCGCTTAAACATTCCTATCTGGCGTGCCTATTTACGATATTTTTCTGATAGCAAGCTATGTGACTTTATGGAGTGTGGCTGGACTGTGGGTTACGATTATTCTACTCACGGATTTCCCATTAGTGACTCTCGTAATCATCAGGGTGCAACGTTGTTTCCGGATGTCATTGACGCGTACTTACTCACCGAGAGCTCTTTGCACGCGGTGATTGGCCCATTCGCGGATAATCCATTTCCTGGTCCCGTCGCCGTGTCGCCACTGAATTATGTTCCTAAAGCAAACTCTGTGGATCGTAGAATTATTGTTGATCTTAGTTGGCCGGACGGATCTGCAGTGAACAATGGGATTTCTTCCTCCTCTTACTTGGGCGAGGATATTTCGCTTACATACCCTACCGTGGATTCTATTGCGTTGATGATATGCACTGCCGGACAGGGCTCGCTCATTTATAAGCGGGATTTAAAACGAGCTTATCGTCAATTTCCTGTGGACCCAATGGACTACCCTTTGTTGGGATATCGTTGGAGAATTAAGTTGTTTGTTGATGTTGTTCTACCCATGGGTTTGCGGTCTGCCGCGATGGCATGTCAGCGTATAACCAACGCTGTATCTTACATTGGCCAGGCCACTGGCTACAACATTATCAGTTATTTGGATGACTTTATCGGAGTTGATACTCCTGACACCGCTAGGCAAGGATATCATTATATCGGTCTTCTTTTGAAAGAGTTAGGCCTCGAAGAATCCGTGATCAAAGCTTGCCCCCCTGCAACGACTAATACCTGTTTAGGGGTATTGTTCGATACTGTACGTATGACAATGTCAGTCACACCGGAGCGTTTAAACGAAATTGAAACTCTCCTTGCTTCTTGGTCGACCAAGCGCTCAGCAACGAAAGTTGTTATTTGTTTCGAAATGTGTCAGACAGAGTAGACTGTTCCTGTCCCGTATTTTATCATTACTGCGGGCACTTAAGCGGAATCATCGTATCACCACACGCGTCTTACTAGGGAATTTCGTAGAGACATCTTGTGGTGGCAACGATTCATGCGAGTGTATACAGTTTCCATAATTTCATCTTCACCTTGGAGTGACCCTGACACTGTGTTCTCCACTGATGCGTGTTTATCAGGATGTGGTGGGATTTTCCCAATCTCACTATTTTCACGCAGAATTCCCGGCTGAAGTACTCTCCCTGTTTTCTGGGATTCATCATTTGGAAGCACTGACTATTTTAGTTGCACTCCGCCTCTGGGGTCACCTGTGGTCGGGACTACGCATTCGTGTGTATTGTGATAACTTATCGGTCGTTTCCGCGCTCACGTCCGGGAAGGTGAAGGATCAGCTGCTGGCCTGTTGTTTACGAGACATCTGGTTTCTAGCGGCTTCGCATGAATTTGAATTGAGGGCAGTTCATTTGCCCGGGGTGAAGAACCGTGCAGCAGATTTGCTCTCTCGCTGGCATCTGAACAGTACATTTAGCATGAACTTTCACAGGCTCCCTATAATTTCTAGTCTTACTGAAGTGTCAGTTCCGTTTGATTTTTTTACCATCTCTAATTACTGATTCTTGTTATTCTAGATCGAGAGCTTCAGGAGCTAAGACAAAACTTGAAGGTCACTCGTGAAGCTGCGTTCGCTGCTGGTACCCACAAGAATCATCTCACTCAGTGGTGTGCTTATTTTTCCTTTTGTATATATTTTTCATTCGATGCGCTACCCGCTTCGGTAGATATTGTTTATCTATTTTGTCAGTTTTTGAGTAGATCAATCACTCCAGCCTCAGTGCGTAATTACCTTAGTGGGATTAAGTTCTTGCATGTTGCCATGGGTTATGAGTTTCCCTCTCTTAAGTCGTTCGCTATTAGGATTACTTTACGTGGGATTGATAGGCTTGCCTTACGTTGCCCAGTTCGGGCTCCTCCCGTAACAACAGACATTCTTCTTTCACTAGTGCAATCCCCTCACAGTGTACATCAGCATCCAGAACACGTACGTTACATTTTCCTGTGCATTTTTGTTTGCCTTTTTGAAATTTGCTCGTATTTCCAATATTGTCCCATTTTCTTTGAGATCATTTGATCCTCGTAAGCATTTGTGTAGAGAGGATATTGTACCAGCCCCACATGGACTTACCGTAATTTTTAAGTGGTCCAAGACTAACCAGGCTGGCACGCGTCATCTTAGGTTGCCTCTCGTGGGTATTCCTCATTCCCCTATTTGTCCTGTCTCAATGTTTCACCATATGTGTAAGCTTATCCCCGCTAACCCTGCTTCGCCTGCGTTTGTCATACACTCTTCCGTTGGTTCATTTCGTTCCATCACTAAGGCACAGTTTGTTCAGGTATTCCGTCGTCGTTTATCGGCAGCCGGGGTTCCATACCCTAATACTTTTAGGGGCCACTCATTTCGTAGGGGAGGTGCAAATTGGGCATTTTCTTCTGGAATAGCTTATTCAAGTGTTTGGGGACTGGTCTTCTGACGCTTATAAAATTTATCTCGAGTTTTCCATGTCCGCCAAGTTGCGGGTAGCAAATAGTATGTGACTTGCCTTACAAAAGGCGTAAATTTGTTACATGTACGGATGTAGCGAGCCTTCTCACAGAGCACACGCCATTTTGTTTGGGGGGTTTGGTGGGTTCAGAGGTCTATTTCACATGGTAGTCTATTGTTTACTTGGTTGTCGAAATAAATCTCTCATTTCTGCCAAACAAACTGGCTTGTGCTCTTGTGTTCATTATAGTTATTCGTAGATATAGGACATTTCAGGGAATTACAATGGCAATGACCGTGTGGGCTACGTCTTTGGAGTCACAGAAGATAATATTTCACTGTGACAACAAAGCGGTAGTACATATCATCACGTCCGGCACTAGCAAATGTCACCACATAATGTCATTAATGCGTTATCTTTCCTTTATATGTTGCAAGTTTAACATCGTTCTAAAAGCAATCCACATTCCAGGAATCGAAAATTCACCTGCATCTGACGCTTTGTCTCGTTTGCAGGTCGAGCGGTTTCGGGAACTAGTACCGCATGCCAAGGCTACCTCGACCCCAATCACGCGACTGAACTTGGAAGACTTCAAATGAAAGCTGAAAACTATTTTCACAAAGGATTAGCGGAGAATACACATCGGACATACAGCTCAGCGCAACGCCAATATCTGGAATTCTTCGAAAAACACAAATTACTAGCGATTCCTGGAAGCGAGAACACGTTATCACTTTTTACTACTTACTTAGCGGACAGAATCAAAGCGCAGTCTATAAAAGTGTATTTAGCTGGTATTCGTGCTCTCCACATCAGTCATGGTTACCACAATCCTTTTACCAACACTATCAAGTTGCAGCAAACATTGCAAGGCATCGAAAGGGAACACTTCGCCCCAGCTAAGCAAACGTTACCGATCACGTTCGATCTTCTGTGCAAACTCTACTATGTTCTAGACCACGACAATCAGGAGGACATCGTCTATTGGGCAGCAATGACCACTGCCCACTTTCTGTTACTTCGTGCTAGTGAATTTACCGTGACTGATTCATCGTCTTGCAATGTTGACACATTACTTTGCATCCGCGATGTAAGAGTGCAAACCTCACCGACAGGAGAGGAATATTTATCACTAACTGTTAAACAAAAAAATCGAAGACCGATCAGCAGCGTCGCGGGGTTGTTCTTTACACCGGCAACGCCAAACACACAGTCTGTGCAGTATGTGCGATGAAGGCGAACTTACGTATGCAATGGAAACGGACTAACTGTAAGGACAGTGACCCCCTTTTTCGCCTTCCTTCGGGATCTCCACTGTCACGCCACACCCTCACGAACTTTGTCTCTCCTCTTCTGAGATTGACCGACTTAGACCCTCAGAAGTATAGCGGACACAGTTTCCGCATTGGGGGTGCGACCTCTGCCTCCGTGGCTGGACTTCATGACTATGAAATTAAGTTGATCGGCCGATGGTCATCAGATCGTTATAAACGCTATATTCGTTCCCCGTTGAGCCTTTTTCTCAGGGTAGCCCAAAAAAATATCCAACACTAGATACACTACCTACCAATATGCTACCCCTTATATACCTAACTCTGAATTTGGGACACCTCTTTAATTTGGGCAGTTGTATTGTGTCCCAATATACAATACATTAAATTGCTCAATAGAGGCCCAAACACGTGTATTCTTGTTGATTAGTAGAATAGACATTAAGTTCCCGTTTTGCTGTTCTGCGCGCTATAATGCTTGCCTCAGTTATGCAGAATGCTGAAAATGTATGGGCTACTTTAAATTTGTCCCCAAAAATGGATGTATTACTGAATGGTTCTTCCACTCTAAATTTTGAATCTAATGCCTCAATTTTAATGCAGTTTGAACTTTTATTATTGATTCAGGTCACTTTAGTCATTATCCATTTTGCGTATTATTTGAATCTTCTTTTTTTTCTTTGTTTGTTACTCTTTAAAGTGTTTTGCTTCTTCGCGGTCTAAATGTATAAGTGTAAATGTACGTGTTAATTAATGTGAGCTCCCTGGATGAGCGCTTTGTCCTCTTGGGGTTAACGTTTAGATCAAATATTGTTTAAATAAAAAAGTTATATATTTATCGAATAATGAATAATTGTCGACCTCGGCTATCGCAAAATGTCATGATTTATTCTTGTCTCGCTGTGAGTTATTTGCCTCTGGCTTCAGTATTGGCAAACAAGAGGCCCCGAGTGGCCTTAACTCGGGCCACCTAGGAATAGGTGAATACATGTAGTTCATGGAGTTCCAACATATTTTTGTGTCATACATGGTTTGTGCTAGGGTAGGCAGATAATAGAAGTCGTCAGCTTGCCTGTTTGTTGCCCCATTTCAAACCATGTGATAGTTCACCAGAAGATTCAGTGCTTTGTTTTCCAATTATAGAAATTGGTACATTTCCACTTGGGATACAGAAAAATAAAAATGCATTATTGAAGGAAGTCAGGTGGTCTGAAATGGTACAAAAAACAGGCAAGCTAACTAGGTCTATTGATTCACTGTTCATGCTCATTATAATTTATTTATAATGGAAATAACCTTCTGTATAGGAATGCAATCACATGGTTGTACTAGATGGCAAACAAATCTTAATTCATATATTGAAAGGCACTTTTAATAGATCAGTAGTGTTTTTAGCAAAACCTGATTTTAAATGCTATTTTTCACTTCTAATCGATTGCCAATCTTTGTACACAGCGTTTTTAAAGATAACTTGCCATCCAGCATCCATGGCAATGTCTTTCCCATGGCCGCAGGTCACAAGCTCAATTTCTTCGTTCACAAAGTATTATACCAGCACATGACTGTTTCCTGCAAAAGGCCTATCACAACTGCTCCCAGTAATTATATAATAAATCAACTTCACATAACACTCTCTCTGAACTAACTTGCTCAAAAATATTAATTGAGTTTTTTTGTATTTTAGAAAAAAATCTTTTTTTGCAGGATTTAACCAACCCAACTTTTCAACATTCTTAGAAATCAATGCTTTTCAGTAGGATCGATGGACTAATAATATTATTTCTAACTTCACTGTCCAAGCACAGGTGCTATTATATTGTGGAATACATGTAACATTTCCTTTAGCTAATAATAGCTATAGATACCCCTTGTGAATATTTAGGGTGGTCATTCTAAATAAATAAAGTCACTGATCTATCTAGATCTGCATGCATTTTCATTTTCGAGTAGAGTGGCGAATTTTCCAATATTAGGGCTAGTGTTGATTTTCTACATCTTGGCTGAAATCTATAACGAATCGGTACGTAATTTCCACACGTTTTCTTCGATCACTCGGCTTTCCCGAATTCTTACTATGTCATGAAGTGACTGAGTGAAAATACTGACGCTGGCCATGGCCTACAAAAGGAATTGGACTATTTACTGCTGTAATTGATGCCATTATGCACTAGTCAATTGAAACTCCGGCCCCCAGGGACATAGCGGGGAATGTAACATTTATACAGTGTTACATTTTGACCTTTTCCCCGCCCATCGGGGACAGTTGGCTGTTACAATACCCGCCCCTATGGCCCCGCCATGTGCTTCAGAATTTTCAATTGGGAGGAGGCATTGATAAATTGAATATACATAAACTTAAATCTGTTGTTCCATTATTAAAAAAATAAAATATGTAGCACATCACTAGCGGAGGGGTTTCGGGGGTTGCAACACCCACTTGATTCCTGTAAATCACTGTCAATTCATTTTTTAAATCTCTAGATTTTAAAAAATTTTTTTGCAAACCCCCCTTTCACAAAATCCTGGATCCGCCCCTGTACATTTTCTATTACTATACATGCTTTCCGCACTTTTACAGTCTCCATCATTGTCTTGTTTATCAGAAACCGTTGTCTGTCAACAAAAAAAAAACAATGCGACAAAGGAATATAAAGGAAATGCCATGCAGCTGCGTTTAAATATATTTTTTAATCTGATATTTTGCCGTGACGCGCAAATACATGTAACAAAGAGTCTGTAATAATAAACACTTCCTGATCTACTACTCGTGACTTAACTCAGTATAAACACTGCCTCTGATGGAAACACCCAGGACTTGTTTAAATTAATTACGATTTTTGCGTGCCCCTAGCTTCCGCCATCTTTGATTGACGTTGTTGATGCTCGGGCCCAGTCCCGCTCTGTCGTGGCTGGCATTACAACCACCGCTAAAATCCCCGCAAATTTGGCAAATCGTTACTTTCCCCGTTCCACCGGAAAAATGCTGCGTTAAATGTGCGTTATTCCACGGCCATGTCCCCGTTAATGCCCCACTATGTCCCGGGGGTCGGGGGGCCGGGGTTTCAATTGACTACCGCATTACTTTTAACAGAAACGAATCTTAAACAAGAAGATACTCATATCAATATTTAAAAGTACTCCTGACACTTACTGAGAAGAGGTACTAAGCTGGCTTCATATCAAAGAACTGATGAGGGATCATGTCAAGTTTACAACACCATTTGACAATGGAGTCGTAACTATACATAAGCTTAGATTGTAAACATGATCCGAACTGAAAATTTAGGCCATTTATTATATATTTTAAGCCATGATTTTTAAAAGGCACAAATAAACACGACACTACTACAAGCTGGTAAAGTTTATATCATTTGTTTACTTACATATGTCGATTATTACTTAACCTGAGTATCAGGCTCTCAAGAAGAGAAGACGGTGAAGAGAAAAGGAAAGAGAGCCTGACAGAGACCCATTGAGAAAGGCGAATCAGGGACATGTTAAGTTATTGTTATACACGTGTACCTGTGAGCCACCACTTATTATATTTTGATAATTCTAATAATGCACGTGTACATGGCACTATTTTCATTTAGATGCGACGTTGATCGTTATTTTTTATTTTACGAATAAGACTTGTGTACTTTGCTCACCGACTAATAATAAATTGCACTAATTTTGAAAAAGTGTCATGACCATCTGTACCAAAATGTTAATACTTAATCGTGTGAATAATAAATTTTGTGTAAAATATATATCATGTATTTGTACTGAATCAAAGGGAAATATTTTGGGAGGTTTTATTAGAATGGTTATGGGTGTTATGAAATGATATTTATCACTGTAAAATTTCTGGTATGAAATGAAGGTTTATTTATTAGTTTTTTTAGGAACTTATACATAGAAACAGGCACTTCCTGCTATTTGTTGCTAAGAGTCTTTCCAGTTAATCTGGGATTTTCATGTGTGATTTTCTTAGTAATACCTGATGATCACCTCAGTTGTTCTTAATTGTTTGTTCAGGGACATTTAAACTCTAAATTCCCTCATCAGCATGCATACTTGTTCTAATTTTTCCTCGTTGACATGCAAGAATGAAAATTAGAAGGGCATGCATGCTGACGAGGGTTATGGCAGGTCATTGTAAAAATTAGTCCCTAGCAGGGTGCAATGCCTGTCAACCCTACCTATTTTATGGCTCAAGAAAGATCTTCTCTTCATTTGTCAAACACGCTTTTTCCATACATGAGATAATTTACTTAAAACCACAAACATGACACGATTAAACTCCATGCATGCATGCATCAGCTCCTTGAGTATTTAGTCAGCCACAAATTACATTTTATTTTTACATTTTATTTTTACATTTTACTTGACATTTTATTTATTCTTCACAAAAACAATACACTTATCCCCAAGGGAAGCCATGCAGGGTCCAGTTCAACCAATGGTGCTGAATCAAGCATAATAACAAAATGTTAAAAAAAAAAAAACTTAGCCTCCTCCGCAGCCAACTCTAATATTTGCTCGTCTCTCTCTTACCACAGGAAACCCGGTTTCACTTCTTTTTTTTCTGTTAAAAAAAAAATTATAATTAAGAGTTGCCTGCGGAGGCAGCTAAACTCAAGTTTAGGCAGGGAAAAACTAAAGTTCTCTGATTTTAGTTTCATTAGTCGGTGATAATTACAAAGTGATAGCATGACATTTCAGGAAATTAGCTAGTGATTAAATTTCCCCTCGAGCCTTGGGAGGATTTATGCAAATTCTCCCTAATCCCCCTCAGCCATAAATTCTCCCTCGGCTCTTGGAGGAAATTTGATAACTAATTTCCCTTATGCCATGCTAAAAATATTACTTCTAATAATAATAATATTTTGGAGTTTAGACTGATTTTACTTACCAGTAACCTGACTGCTAGGTCTATTTGATTTTATTAAACAGGTTAAAAAAATCTGCTCTATCTGCGAATAAATTGAAATCAAGCTATCCTCCATAATTTCTGTAGCTTGGCTTGGAAATAAATAATATTAATTATAATAAATTGATAAAAAGAATGTAAATGATGTTACATGCAATGATTATGGCAGAAGTATATAATTGTACAAAATGTTGTAATATACCAAAACAGACAACCGAGACAGTGTTAGGGTCTGGCAGTATTTATTAACATGATAAAAATTATTATTACAATATATTTTAATATATTACAATTTATTTACATGACTGAAAAATAATATTAATAGTGATACAAAAGCTGGATGGTATATTGCTAGTATGGCTGCTCCCCTTAAGCACAAGAAAGTTGGTTTATAAAATAGGTACTGCCAGACTCCAACCTGATCAGCTGATTCTGAACATCTAGATTCATATTAATAGAATTATTAATATTCACTTCAATTATAAATTATGGAAATTAAAATAATTGTACACAGTTTGAAAACTAAAAAATGTTTGCATTTTTTATTGCCATTATTAGCACTGTCATCAACATCAATATTGTTTTGCATTAATATCATCACTAGTAACATTTCCATTGTCAAATGACCCATATCTCATTTTCTCTACGGGTAATTTTGGTTAATTTCCGAGTAGCCATTTGTTGATAATGGCCTAACATTGCAAGTCAGTTACTGTCATTATCATCATCTCAATTACATACAAGCATGCACTATACATATATAATGATATAATTTATGTGTCAGGAGCCCATTATGTATAATTTGTATATGACATAGTTACAGTACCAATGCAATGTTTATCAGCCATCCATGCAAGTGAACCCTTTTGGTTCATTAATAATGTATTTTCTGAAATCCTCATACAAACCTTCTAAAAGCCTACCCCAAAATGTTCCAAAAACCCTAACCATTTCCAACCCAAAAGAATGAGTACACCCGAGCTATAAATTATGAAGGATTTTTCACAGGTGGCAGGGTATTCTGCATTGAGGTTTCTCTCTTTTGATTTTACCTGTAGAAAATGGACTTGTGCTATCTGTGAGTCTGGGGTAACCTGGCACACTTATTTAAGCGAATAAGTATTTATAATCAGCTGTTTTTTTACTCACTATCGAAGCCTGGAGTGTGGGCCGACATCTCCGCGTATTTTCAAATTCCATCGCTTTCTCAGCTGTTCATTGGAGGCAAATATGTGAAAAGAATCCCTAGATCTTCTTTTCTGGCTATTATTTGTACAATTGGAATAACAGAAGTGGAGAAGCTTTTTCATCCAAACTCGCGACCAACAACAGAGCAAATAGTAACCTCTACGTAACCGACAACCCGGAAGCCTCGCTTTCAATCCAAGATGGCCGAAGTGCGATAATAGCCCATATGGTGACGTTTCTCTCCTTTCTCGTCGAGTTTTCTTCGAAATGTAACCCTATATGGCGTCCTGGCACTAACTTTATTTCGACAAAACTCAGACGTCTTTGGAAGTACTTTGGAGGAGTGTTATTGTAAGTTTTATTGGCGATATGGATGCATTGAACACTGCTTTATTGACACCGAGGCGAACTTATTTGCCTCACCGAGGACTTGGCGTTCTGGTGTGCCTCAAACTGTGCATGGGTTCAGCCAGATTACAGACAACAACAGGGAGAACGAGGAACATTTGAAGGGCGAAATGGACTTCTCGGGGAAGTACTTTGCCGACGATCTGAGGGATTATTTGTGGCCTCAATACACAGCTTGATCCGTAAGTTATTGGTCTCGAGGCGAACTAATATGAAATCAAACTTAGAAGGTCTTCAAATTTGAAAGGTTTAATGTTTTTCATACATTTTCTTATACGAATCGACAGCCATTTTAGACACTGATGCGCATGTGCGCCGCCATCTTGTCTCATATTTCTGGCAATGAGGAGTTCGCTGACGCCAAGGAAAATATCAGCCAACTCAAGATCCGACTTAGTAGCTTGATCCCAGCATCGGTATCATCCATTCCTACTGGCGGCCTAGACAAATCTCCAAAGGCCAAGTCGCCTAAGCATTAAAGAAGCTAAAACTTGGCAAAGCGCGGGAGGAGAATTGCTTCACATTTTAGAAGACGTATGCGACAAGAATAAATGTAATGTGGCTTCCGTTCTCAGGTAGTGTATACCTGTGGCTTTTTCATTGCAACATAATCGTTAAAATCTTTATTATTATTTGTTTTACCATAGAATATCGCCAATCATGTGCCCTCCTGGGTAGAATATACCTGAGGGTTACAGTCAAGTCGCTTGGGTAGTGTATACCTGTGGCTTTTTCATTGCAACATAATCGTACCAGACTAGAACAGCCTCGTTTTAATTTGGAATGGCTTCATAAATCGTTTTCATATATAGCTAGTGTTCTGTGGAATGAACTACCTACTAAAATAAGGGATGCAAAGAAATTATATATTTTAAAAGCGCTTTACGATCACATATGTTATCGTCATAAATAATTACCTCGAAATTTCTAATATAAATATATTATAATGAGTATATATATGTATAGTTTAATATACATTTTTAATATTGTAATATTTCAAGACTTCGTAATATTTTAAGACTTTTTAATACTCTTAAACATCAAGTGTATCTAAACTTTTTAAAACTATAAGTTTGTAAGTATTTTTATTAGCCTATGTTTTGTTCACGTTCACGTTTAAACGAGTTGTATAAGCTCCTAGGTGACACGTGGTTAAATAAAGAAATTATACCTTTTAAAAGCGCTTTACGATCACATATGTTATCGTCATAAATAATTACCTCGAAATTTCTAATATAAATATATTATAATGAGTATATATGTATAGTTTAATATACATTTTTAATATTGTAATATTTCAAGACTTCGTAATATTTTAAGACTTTTTAATACTCTTAAACATCAAGTGTATCTAAACTTTTTAAAACTATAAGTTTGTAAGTATTTTTATTAGCCTATCTTTTGTTCACGTTCACGTTTAAACGAGTTGTATAAGCTCCTAGGTGACACGTGGTTAAATAAAGTATTGTATTGTATTGTTAAAATCTTTATTATTATATTTTACCATAGAATATTGCCAATCACGTGCCCTCCTGGGTAGAATATACCTGAGGGTCACAGTCAAGTCACTTGGGTAGTGTATACCTGTGGCTTTTTCATTACAACATAATCATTAAAATCTTTATTATTATTTTTTACCATAGAATATGTGCCCTCCTGGTCACTTGGGTATATAGTGTATAACTGTGGCTTTTTCTGTATGTTTCTGTAGAGATCTTTTTGTAGCAAAGGCTTAAAAGCAAACGGGACATAGTTTACCTCGAATGTGGGCATGCTTCGTGAGAGACCTACACAGTCCGACTGTTTATAAAATAGTCCGGTGGCTTGCTCACAATTAGTCTACTACCTTAAATTGCATCATACTAAAACTATTTTCTGATTCCCTGTCTTTGGTATCTTAGCTTTACCCAGAAAGGTGGGTCACTCAGTAACTGGCCGATTGAATTGAACTTGTGTGAAAACTGGAAAAGTGATTGGGTTTTTCATTACGAACCAATTGTTTTTCTGATTCGACTAATTCTGTACACCACCGGCAAATCACAACCGCTAGCGTGTTGTCCTATTTTTTTCTATCAGTTTAATGGAACGCGTTCAAGAAACTAGAGAATCGCACATATTATATCCACGGGAGAGAGAAACCTTAGCTGCAACTCCATAAATTGAAAAGGCAAATCAGTTCCTGCGTTATCTGAGTTATCTGGATTCGGTTATAAAATTCGATTAACCGTTCATGTTTAAAGTCTCTGGAAGGCTAAAGGTCAGAAATGAAATAGCGGAACTTTAAAAACTGCCAGATTCTGCAAACTCTGCATAGAACATGCGTGTTTATTTCATCGTTGCATTCGTAGATTTTTCATATTAAAAAAACAGTTATCCGGGCCGTGTCACTCAGCTGACTTTTGATTAAAATCACTTCACAGATAGCGGGGCTCAAAACGTTCGACTTTGATTGACGTCTCCCGCTAGCTGATTCACGGCGCTTTCCTGATATCCTGTAGAGCGCTGCGCAACGGGAAACTTAGACGTTATCCGTCCAAGTTCTATTGTTTCCTGCTAATCCCTTAACCAAAATTTCAGGGCTTGCGGCTCCTCGTGCAAGTAACCAAGTGAAACACGTCGTTCTACGATTTTCCCACGAATATCTCACTCTGATTATAATCGTTAAACTGATAATGAAGGTTTCCTGTAACAACAACGTATTGATCGTCATTTCCTTGTCCCTTATTGCTTCTACAGTCTTCACCTTTTTTATATCTACGAGTGTTCTTCGACGACACAACACAGTGACACTACGACCACAACAACGGTCCAACTACACGTTGTTTCTGGATGTCGAATTATCTCCAAGTTTCCTGTACCTCATTCAAACTGAAAGCTGTCTCTCGGAAAGGTTTCTGAGCACAGAATACTTCGGTAATTCTACACTGTGTTCCTGTGATGTTCTCGTGTTAAGCTGGAAACAACTCTGCAATACTTCTACTTCACCACATATTCACTATGTATTTTTCTCACATGTAACCTGGAACGAAGGTCGCAACACATTGTTTAACTTGGCTAACGGCTCTCGAAAGCAATATATCTACTATATCTTCAGCGATGACGATTTGTGGTTTAGTTACACCAGTTATGCTACGAAACGTTTAAAGAGTGTTCCTCCTTTGAGAGCATTTGAGGATTTTCTACTCGATTTTGAGCCAGCTGTCGGCGTTCCAAGTTTGTTTGCACATCATGGCGCACGTTTTGTAGTCAACAAGCGCAAAGAACTTTGCGAAAGCTTATGGAAAAACCAGACCTTGCTAAACAAATCTCCAGTGTATTTTCCACTTGTGGAATACGATGCATGTTTCAATGCAATACACTGCGATGCTATTAACCATATTCTACCCTATACAACACGGTATGATGGACAGTCGTGGTATAGCAGTCAGAGGTGCTTCATGGCTGCAACAGAGCTTATGTTTCGCGGACAAGCTGTGATCTTTCTCCCTCTACATGTGCATAACCCTACACATCGACCATACCCTCGTCACGAACCAGATCCCCGTCAAGTGTGGAAGGATTGTGTGAAGGAAGTAGTTCACAAAATGCCGTACAACTATCAAAAGACTGAAATGATTCGCGAATTTCAAAGAAATCCTAAAAATTACCTCGCAAAAACGTTAACATATTGTCTCGATTTTCCAGCTCATTCTCCCATCCAACCTTATAGACATTTTACTATGAATTTGAGTTTTCAAGGGAACACTTAGTATTCTATTCGCAGCATTCCCTTTCACACTCGCTAAATAAGAATGGGAGAAAAGCGACCGTGTTCAGGCAGAGTGTAAGCGTAGCAGGAGATGTAGGTGGGAGGGAGGGAGTAAAAGGAATGAACGCGGTCGCGACGGGCAAGTGTGGAAGGGAAAAGATATGGCGTAGTGCACGAGGTCGTACTGCTGCTATAGGCTGGATCATTACTGACGTGAACTGCGCAAAGGAGTCGGCGGAGCTCTTATTTATACCCGCACTGAAAGGGACTGGTGCAAATAGTATTCTATTCGCAGCATGCCCTTTCACACTTGCTAAATAAGAATGGGAGAAAAGCGAACGTAACAGACTAGGTGAGCTTACGATCCGGATCCTAACGCCAAAGGCACCCATACTTAAAACCGCACCAGTCTAATGCTAAAACAGAAAACTCCCATACTTAAAAAGGGCGATAAGGAAGGAAAGGCAGCTACATTGAAGTGAACGGGGGGGGGGGGGGGGGGTGGGGGGGAGGGTAGATAAGGGGATATAAATAAGGGGATATAAATAATTCTAGTAGAAAATTATAACTAGAGACATCAGACAGTTGACATCTAAAGTACACAGACGGCATCAGGTGACACGGCAACTGGACAAAATTCGGAATTTTAGGCAGTATAACGTACGTGCACACCAAATATGTGAAATATAAACACAGCGCCATCGTCCGACCCGTGCAAAGCCGGGACGGGAACAAGCGTATATCACTCTCCTACCAATTTTTTGGGGTTGTTTTAACCAGTCTGTTTTTACAGTGCATCATTTTAACGAGCACTGGTATTGTTGTGGGGGGTGTAACTCTCAATCCTATCATATAATTCTAAGTGACACGGCAACTGCACGCAAAAAAAACAAAAAAATGAAATATAACACGGCAAGATTGGCCAACACGTACAAATGGAAACGGGGAACAAGCGAAGGAGATATAATTAACCTTAGGTTTAAACGGCAACTACACAAAACCGTATGTGCGAGGCAATAATACGCACGTAGACACTAAATATGTGAAATAAAACACGGCAACACGGGCCAACAGGTGCAAAGGGGGATCGGGAAACAAGAGATAACAAAATCTAGAGGTGAAACGGCAACTACACAAATGGCTATATGTGAGACAATATAACGCATGTACCAACATTTGAAATATAAATGGCAAGATCGGGCGACACATACAAAAAGGGGAACGGGGAAACACGCCACAGAAATATAAATAGGGGTCTAATTCTACACTTAAAAGGTGAAACAACTGAATCCGTATTTGTGAGGCACCAACACACGTGCAACCCCAATATGTGAAATATAAACACGGAAACACCGGCCAAAGCGTGTACCGGGGAAGGGGAAACAAACGAAGCAGACATAACTAATTCTAGCGGTGTAATCCGAAGCGTGAAACGGCAACTACACAAATTCGTATTTGTGAGGCAATATGATGAACGGAAAAACGAAATATGCGAACTGTAAACACGGCAACAACGACCGACACATGCAAAAGGAACGGGGAAACAAGTGAAGGAGAAATAACTAATTCTATGGGTCTAATCAAAGGGTGAAAACGGCAACTGCACAAATCCGTATTTGTGAGGCAATTTTACGCACGTACAAATCAAATATATGAAATACAAAATACAGCAACATCGGCAAACACGTGCAAAGGGGAACGGGGAAAACAAGCGAAGGAGATAACTAAATCTAGGGGTGAAACGGCAACTACATAAGTCCGTATTTGTGAGGCAATATAACGCACGTAGACACCAAATATAAATATACACGGCAACAGCGGCCGACACGTGCAAAGGGGAACGGGGAAAACGAGCGAAGGAGATAACTAAATCTAGGGGTGAAACGGCAACTACATAAGTCCGTATTTGTGAGGCAATATAACGCACGTAGACACCAAATATAAATATACACGGCAACAGCGGCCGACACGTGCAAAAGGGAACGGGGAAAACGAGCGAAGGAGATAACTAAATCTAGGGTGAAACGGCAACTACACAAGGCCTACTCTGGGATCTAAACTCGCGGCGAGTTAAGGCGAGGTTGTGCGAGTTAAGGCGAGTTAAGGCGATTTAAGAAAAAATACTTAAATTTGTATGTGGCGAGTTAAGGCGAGTTATATTAAGGCGATTTAAGACAGTATAAGGAAATATACTTAAATTTGTATGTGGCAAGTTAAGGTAGGTTAAGGGTTTTTAGCGAAAACTCCTTACAAGATTTAGTGTATGTGGTCACAGGCAGCCCAAGCTCTGTATTTGCACTGTGTGACTATTATTTCACAAAATTCTCAGATAAAGAAAATAAACTTACCTTAAGAGTTTGTTGTTGTCCTGTTGTTTCTCTGGGGTCTAGAAATGGCGGTTATGGGGTATTTCTCTCACTTTGGGTTTTTCTCTCTTCTCTGTCTAAAAGAAAGGAAAGGCTGCACACTCAAATTCAAACCACGAGGCACTTGAGGCCGATTTTTCGCACGAAAACCCATCCGATAGGCGTAATTTCCTCCGTCAGGTGAAAGGTAGATAGTTTTTCTTACCCCAGAAGTTTTCAGACTTGAGAAATAATTATCCTAACTCTTCCAAATGAACTCATTTCTTTGAAAAAGCCCTCTTATTCTTCGTCAGAAACTACGTGTTTGCTACTATTCGGTCATGACCGTGGCAAAATTCCTCTTTCCGGCAGAGGGACAGTCAATAAATTGCCAGATACGTTACTCTCTCCCCACGGGGTCTAACGTGCCGCCTATTGTCCTGAGTAGCCAATCGCATGGCTACAATTTCAAACAAGTTGACAACGCAGACGTCGGCTAGATCCCAAAGATCACGGGCTCAGAACTTATACATTATATACCTTATTTTGAAACTTGTCTACAAGTGAATCGGCTCTATGGTAAAGTGGTTTAGAGCGCGCGCCTCGAATCCAACGATTAGGAGTTCGATTCCACACAAGCCGGTAACATTTAAAACAAAATATTTTTCTCCTTTCTCAGTTTTATTTTATCTTTTCCTCTATTTTAAGCTATTTTTTTTATTAAAATGATCGCATACAAAGTACGTTAATCTATTAAAACTGTAGTGTTCGATACTTTATATCATTGCACTATAATAATAAAAATAAAAATCGAGGTCATGACCGTGTTGGAGCTTGAGAGCCAATGCAAAACAAAGTTTTAGTGTGGAAGGCGGCTCTAATAGCTTAAAAGCTTGGGTTGCTTGTGATGTGGTGAGCTAAGGCAGTTTTAGGAAATTCACCACTGCCATAATAATATAAAAATTGCAATAATTAATATATACATGAAATACAGATCCAATTAAATAATTATTAAACTTATATGGTAAGTCAGTATAGTCGTAAAATTTAAATACCCTATACAGCATCAATTTAAAAAAGCTGTCTGGTTAATCTGTATTCTGCATTCCCCAACACAATCTATTGTTTTACACCATTGCCATATTGGTCTCCAAATAATAAATACATACATGTACAATTCATTTGTGTTAGGGAATTAATACAGAAATTATATATGACCTAGCCATCATTTTTCTAATTTCTGCAAACACATCTGCAAAATACATCTGCAAACATACATCTTTAGTATATACCACACCAGTGAATATCACTTTTCGCGCGCTCTGATTGGCTACTCAAACAGTGAATATGAAATCATATTCACCTCCGAGCAAAGCAGCGATCATCTCGCGCGAGTTTTTATCCATTTGAAAGAAAATAAAATAACTATTTGGTGCTGGCTATTCACCCGGAACTAAGACAATTATTCACCTCATATTTAGTACATATTTATGAATATATGTATTAATTACTATTATATCAATTATAAAATTAAGGTTAAGTCAGAAAAATATCCTTGTTATTTATCTGTCGGGCAATTGAGCGGTTAATATTGAAATAGTCAGTCGATATTAATAACGCACATGTATATTTATTATTGATTAATAGACATACACCTATCCTACCTAGCTGCACACATGCACTGCATGGCTACCTGCACATACATCTTGACATACTAGTAAATATATAATTATGTGCATACATAATACACAATATATAACACATACTCAGTGAATACATAACTGTGTTCATCATTCAATCCACGCAACCATCCATAATCACCCAATTCCACCAATCCATACATATATACAACATTAACATACATGTCACGGTTTCGCAACCATTACCATATATGTAATCTACGAGTTGGGCTCCCTGTGTATTCTTCGGGTCCGCCATCTTGTAAAGAGCTCGTGTCGTGCGTAGACAACAACAGTACTAAATAAAGAGCTTATAAACAAGCACACAAACCACAACATGGTGTCAGAAGCGAGATAAAGAGTTCTTCTCTCATTTCAAGAACCTCAAATACCAGGTCGGTATATTTTCGCCTCGCTACGCCAACAAACACAGAATTACAAGTCAACATGGCCGAACTCGCAGGGCTCCCAAGTCCTCGCATGGATTGGAACGCTTCAGACGTACCTCAAACCCTCAAAAAGTTCAAAGCAACTTGTGAATTATACTTTTCAGGACCTCTGAAAGCCAAGAGCGAAGAAGAACAAATTAGTTACCTCCTAATTTGGACCGGAGAGGAAGGGATCAAGCTTGTATCCACATGGTCGCTAACCAACGACGAGAAAAAGAAGCTGAGCACATACTGGAAAAAGTTCGAAGAATACGTGGCTCCAAAAAGCAACTTTCGCCTCGCAAGATACAAGCTGCGAACTCTGAAACAAGAAAAAGATGAAACAGTGGACTGCTTCGTAAAAAAAGTCAGAGTACTCGTCAATGAATGTAAATACACCAATGTAGACGAACATATCATTGATGCTTTGATTTTTGAATCCAGTCGCCCACGTGTGCAAGCTAAATTACTTGAATATGATGCCGCCTTAACCCTTCATAAAGCTATTGACATAGCTAGGACTGAGGAAGCCACTAGTTCTCAGCTCCAAGATATTAGAAACACAGATATTACAGTTGTACATGCTTTAGGCCATAATGTGCGCCCCAAACAACCCCTAGCGCAACAACACAACAAGAAACAGTTGTGTGGGAACTGTGGTACAATCCATGATAGATCTCAGAAATCACTTTGTCCTGCTCATGGCACAAAGTGCAATGAATGTGGGAAGCTTCACCACTGGAGAAAGGTTTGTCGCTCAAAAAAGCCCCAGGGACCCCCCATGGGAAAGAAGGACAAACAACACAACAGAAATGAGCCTAGAAAGCAAGTGCACACTCTAGAATCTGATAATACCAGCACAGTACCAGCCCCTGATGTTCCACAATTGTATTTTCATTCTTTGTCCATAGACAGTATGTCACAAAGCAATACTCAAGCGCTTCTTGAGATACATGTTGAGTCCACACAGGGTAAGACACCGCTCTTATGCAAGATAGACACTGGTGCAGAAGGAAACGTCATTCCTGTGAATATCTTCAAGCAGCTGTACCCACAGTCATCCTGTGACCCCACTGGTATACCCCTTGGTTTAACTCCGTCAACAACCAGAATTACAGCGTATGGTGGCAACACAATACAACACTATGGTACCTGTGCACTCACCTTGTCACACAACGGACAATCCAGTACACAGTCATTCCACGTAGTAAACACAACTGGACCAATCATTCTTGGTCTACCCACATGCACTGACATGAAGCTAGTCACTCTCAACTACAGTCTCAGCACACAGCAAAGCCAATCAACTGAAACACAACAGACGCAAGGTCCTGCCAGCGACCCAGAAGCCAAAGCAGCACTACTTCAACAGTACGCTGACTGTTTCGAAGGCATAGGATGTTTCAGCGGAGAGAACCACATCACACTGGACCCCACAGTACCCCCTGTGGTGCACCCCCCAAGAAGAGTCCCAGAAGCTCTACGAGAACCTCTGCGCAAGGAACTTGAATCTCTCGAGAAACAAGAGATCATCGCTAAAGTCGACGAGCCTACCGACTGGGTAAACTCCCTCGTGTGCGTAACCAAAAGAAATGGTACCCTACGGCTGTGCCTTGATCCGAAGGACTTGAACAGAGCTATCAAGCGCCCACATCACTGCACACCAACACTTGACGAAGTGCTGTCAAAGTTGAGTGGTTCCAAGTACTTCTCGATAGTCGACGCCCGCAGCGGCTACTGGAACATAAAGCTCGACCACCAAAGTTCACTCTACACAACCTTCAACTCTCCACACGGCAGATACAGGTTCCTAAGGCTGGCATTTGGATTAATCTGCGCTCAAGACGTCTTCCAAAAAAAGGTTGACGAAACGTTTGGTGACCTCCCAGGAGTGACCGGCATCGCAGATGACATCGTTGTCTATGGCAGCAACCGCAGTGAGCACGATGTTAACCTTAAAGCTGTAGTGGAACGCGCTCGCGAAACTGGTCTTAAGTTCAACCCCGACAAGTGCAGGATTGGTTGTACGGAACTCCCTTTCTTCGGACACATCATCAGTGCTGAAGGACTCAAGCTTGACCCAAGCAAGGTAGAAGCCATCAGTAACATGGATCCTTCAACAAGCCTTGCAGATCTACAAACCTTTCTTGGTATGACGCAGTACCTCAGCCGGTTCATACCAAACCTAACGTCGACAGCAGCAATCCTATGGGATTTGACCAAGAAGAGCAGTGACTTCCAATGGTGTCCAGAACACCAGTCAGCTGTAGAACAGATCAAGAAGTTGATCGCATCACCCAATTCACTTCAGTACTTCGACGGTAACAAGCCAGTGATCATCCAAGTAGATGCATCACAGCGCGGTCTTGGTGCTACCCTCCTCCAGGATAAAGGCCCTGTGGAATACAGAAGCAAGCTTCTAACCGAGACAGAAAGCAGATACTCCAACATCGAGAGAGAGATGCTTGCAGTCATACACGGTCTTGAGAAATTTCACTACTACGCCTATGGTTGCCATGTGGTCGTTGAATCTGATCATAAACCACTGGAAGCCATCTTCAAAAAAACACCTGGCAAGCGCTCCACCTCGCATCGCAAGAATAATGTTACATGTACGTACGAATACAGAAGTATGATATAGTAATCAAGTATGTCCCAGGGAAGGACATACCCCTAGCCGACGCACTGTCCCGTCTTAATCCTTGTTATGGTGACACAATTCCAGGTCTTGATGTATCAATACACGAGCTACACCTGCACCTCAATGCAAGCCCAACAAGAATGAAGCAGATCCAAGATGAGACAGCGAAAGATACAACACTGCACTCGCTTCGCGCAGTCGTCACCGAAGGCTGGCCCGACAAGAGAGCAGAGTGCCCCCCACATCTACACCCCTACTGTAATTATCGTGACGAGCACACTGTCACTGATGGGTTAATCCTGAAAGGTACACACATCGTCATCCCGAAGACCCTGCAACCAGAAGTACTTCAGCAACTCCACTACGCCCATCAAGGTGCAGAGAAATGTAAGCTCAAAGCAAAGGGATCAGTATTCTGGGCGAATATCAACGCTGATATTGAAAGCATGGTAAAGAGTTGTCCACCATGTCAGTACAACCAGACAATGAACATCAAAGAACCTCTCATTCCCCACGACATTCCTCAAAAGCCATGGCACACCTTAGGATCAGACTTGTTCTTTTGGAACAATTCATCATATTTGCTTGTCTGTGACTACTTCAGCAAGTTTCCTATTGTGCGCAAGCTGTCTAACATACAGTCTACCACTGAGATTGCGCACCTGAAAGCTATATTTGAGGAACATGGAATCCCAAGTAAGTTTGTCACAGGACATGACACAGTTCACTTCAGCTGCATTCCACGATTTCAGTCAGACGTATGGTTTCATTCATGTCACCACAAGCCCTTACTACAAACAGGTTTCATAGAGAGAAATGTTGGAATCGTCAAAAAATCTACTGCAGAAGTGCAAGGAATCTGGAACAGACCCACACCAGGCAATGTTATGTCTGAGAACCACTCCTTTGGATCACAACCTCCCATCACCTGCAGAGCTGTTGAACTCCAGAGTCTACCAGTCAAATCTCCCAGCCGTGTCCAAGCCTGCTTTGTTCAACACCCCAGACCATGATGCTAACATCAAACTACAAGCAAGACAGGACCACCAGAAGAAACACTATGACAAGACCTCCAAGGCCTTGCCCCCTGTACATCCACAGAACTCAGTACGTGTTTTCAACCCTCGCAACCTCAAGTGGGAACCTGGAATAGTCCAAGCTACAAAACAGACGCCCCGCTCATATGTTGTTAACATGAGTGATGGCAGTACTCTCACCAGGAACCGCCAACACATGCGCCCCACTGGGGAGAAGTTCAGCATCAGCAGCGACGACAAGGCTACAGCAGCATCACCACCATCTAGTTCATCTGATGACCCACTGACTGAAGGAAATTCACCCTCTGTCAAACAGGAAGATTCTTCCCAACCAAGTACCCCAACAGCCACCCAAGCGCTTCGCCGATCAAGTCGTGTTGTCAAACCCCCCGACAAGTTGAACTTATAAGTTTTAGATTCAAGGACTCATAACAAGTAACTGTAAAGGCAACTTTATTCAAAATATAACTGTGAAATTATTAGTTTAGTAACATGATGACATTTATATACCAAGAACATTGCATTCTTGATCCAGGACAGTTATTTTGAACTACTTGTTATTAGAGACTTTGATATTGTGTTTATATACAGTTATGTTACATTAGCTTCGATTCAGAAAGAAGGGGATGTCACGGTTTCGCATCCATTACCATATATGTAATCTACGAGTTGGGCTCCCTGTGTATTCTTCGGTTCCGCCATCTTGTAAAGAGCTCGTGTCGTGCGTAGACAACAACAGTACTAAATAAAGAGCTTGTAAACAAGCACACAAACCACAACAATACACACATACTAAACATTAATACAGTTAATACAATACATGCATAAACTTAACACACATTTATATTCAAAATGATGAATCATGCAGTTAAAGAACTATCAGTGACTCAACTCGATCACTCACATGCTAACATAAAGAAGCACAATAGCTTTGACATTGACAGCGCACAACTGTATAATAAATACATCAGCAAGGTTTGGTTTCAACAAGCATAGGTATTGCTTTTGCTTTAGAATCATGAAACAGATTAAGTAATTTCAAAGCAAAATAACAAATAAAATAACAGCTGCTTGTGATTCACATTTTTTAACCAATTAACTTCAACTAACCTCACAATCATTAATTCCATGTATAGAATTGTAAAACAAAATTCTTAACATTTGTGAACAATACAAAAACATATAGTTTTGCATGTTCTGGTGTTGCCCAGATTAAGTGTCCCATCTTCCCTCTTCTATTTTCTACTATTTTATGCAGATTAGGTTATATTGTTACATGTATATTGACTAACCTTTCTTCCGAAACAAACAATTTTATCGCTTCCCACTTCGATAGCAGCCATCTGGGAACCGGGCAATCAATAATCGATCAAACTCCAATCAATATAAAATCGATAATTAGATCAGCTGATCGTGTATTCAAGATGGCGGGTGAACATGAAATGCGTGTTTGTAGCACGTATGCTTGGTTTTGGTTTTATACGAAAAGGAACGGCAAATTTGCATTATTTCTGGTAAGCAATTTAAAGAAACATTATTTTGATTAGCATAAACTATTTTACTCGGGGATTTTAGCAAACAATGGATTTGGCGCGACGATATGATGTTATTGCTGATCTTTGGTCATGCAGGAGGGTTGTCCAATACTCTGGCAAATTTATGCATATTATTGTTTTGTATTATATCGACATGACAATAGCTTAACAATACAATACAATACAATAGTAGAACGATGCAATACAATAAAATACAAAACAATGCCATGCATAAATTTGTCAGAGTATTGGACAAGTATGTTGGTCAGTAGCAATATTAAAGCTTAAACTTGAACTTATTTCCCGAGTGATCACAATAAACAGTGCAAAAATAAATGTTGACTTTGACACGAGAAGATAACCAACGTTTTATTTATTTATTTTTATTATATTTATCGTCCTTGCAAATAATCATCCAATCAGATGTGTGTATTAGGGCCACGTGCAAGCCCAATATTTTCCATGTAGCAATTAAAGTTCCCCCAAGCTGTTTATATTATTGTGTAATTTATTGATTGGAAGATTATTTGTTCGTTATGCATCAGTCAATATAAATACCTCCCCTCCCCAGGCCTTGGATTAGTGGGGCATAGTGAATACGTTGAGGTACAAGTTTCTACTTTAGGACCAATGTAACACCCTGGGGTGTTGAGTATCATCTATGTTTTATCATCTCTGCCCCTGGTACTGGGGCTCAAAATTGTATGATAGTATGTGTTCAAGGCAGTTTACAGCAAAAGCAGGGATTTTCTTCATATAAACACCCCGGTGCCGGTGGGCAAGGGCAAAAACATATTTTGCCAGGTTCAAAATCCAAGTCCCACTAATCTGTAGCCTGGGGAAGGTGGGGATTTACATTGACTGGTGCATTATACCGGTAATAAAACACTTTTAAAACTTTTAATATTAGGCTCAACCTTGTCTCGCCATCTCTACTTAAATATTTTGCCATACTGGACTTGGATAAATCCACTAGTTGTACATCATACAACAGAGGTGTTACTACATATGTGACAAAGTGTACATTGACTTCAGCCACAGACTACACTAATTTCTTTTTGACACATGTGAACACAAATCACATGTATGTATTGACATCTTTGTAGACATGAATTTCAGTGAATGGGGCTCAAATTGTAAGTCATGTTTAGTGATTATCATTTTTAGCTTTGCCAATAAAGGCAAAGGAAAACTGGGGGTGGGGGGGCTTTGCGAGTTAGAGTGAGGTAAGGCGATTCAGGGTGGGTTAAGGCGATTTAAGCAAAATTTCCATTTTCTGGCTTTGTGAGTTAGGGCGGGGTTAAGGTGATTTAGGGTGAGTTAAGGCGATTTAAGGAAAATTTCTATTTTCTGTCTTTGCGAGTTAGGGCGGGTTAAGAAGGGCGGGTTAAGGCGATTTAAGGAAAATTTCCATTTTTTGGCTTTGCGAGTTAGGGCGAGTTAAGGCGAGTTAAGGCAAGTTAAGGCGAGTTTAGATCCCAGAGTAGGCCTTACACAAATCCTGTATTATGTAGTGCCTTTCCTAAGAGAATACTTACATACTCCTTGCGTAACACTCACTGTATCAGTCTACCCACACCGAAAACCAACTACCTGAAATTGTCAATAACGTACAGAGGTACGAGGCTTTGGAACAGTCTCGGTAACGACCTAAGGTCAACTACATCACTTAATAGTTTTAAAATTAATCTTAAAAGAAACACTGAACTACTGTAAATAACTGAATGGAATAAGTTAATTAGTATAAGTTAATTAATTTTATTATTACTATTATTATTAATATTAGGGTAGAATAGCGTAGTTATAAGCACGACCACATCAGCAACGCTGTAAATTTATCGTGGGTAAATAAATATTATTATTATTATTATTATTAATATAACGCACGTAGACACCAAATATAAATATGCACGGCAACAGCGGCCGACACGTGCAAAGCGGAACGGGGGAAACGAGCGAACTCAAGGAGATAACTAAATCTAGGGGTGAAACGGCAACTACACAAATCCGTATTTGTGAGGCAATATAACGCACGACACTAGACACCAAATATAAATATACACGGCAACATTGGCCGACACGTGCAAAGGGGAACGGGGAAAACGGGCGAAGGAGATAACTAAATCTAGGGTGAAACGGCAACTACACATTGAATCCGTATTTGTGAGGCAATATAACGCACGTAGACACCAAATATAAATATATACACGGCAACAGCGGCCGACACGTGCCAAGGGGAACGGGGAATGAAGCGAAGAAGATGAACTAATACCCGGGCCGAATTCTAAAAGGTGAGTTGGCAACAAAAACCGTGTAGTGTATAGTACCAGCTACAGCTATAACATGGCAAACCAGGCAAGGAAAAGACGAGCGAGCTACGGAAAAGGGCCAAAAGTACATAAATCTAAGAGTATAATTACCACCGGTTCGGGCCGGCTGGATTGACGTTAGCCTCTGGAGGAAGAGGATTTGGTGCGAGCCTGTGCTGCCAGAACGTTTGCACGCTGGGCTAATTGGCTGTCTACTAGGAAGGGTCGCGGAACTTGAACGTTGAGAGCCGGACGCGGTGGAACTTGATCAGCCACCATACAGGGACGGCCAAATACTTGCATGGGAAGAACGCTGTGACGGTTGTGAGTTACTGACGTGAACTGCGCAAGGGAGTCGGCGCAGCTCTTATTTATACTCGCACTGAAAGGGACTGGTGCAAATAGCGGTTAGATAGATTTAATGCGGATTTTTTTATAATCACACATAGAGAAACGATAATTAGGCTGAGACTAATAATTAAGGATTAGAATAAGCTCAAAACAATTGACAAATTCTTTATTTACGCTCTGTTTTTAACAGTACATATGAAATAAAAGTGTGATATTTGGAAAATAAACGGACGCATATACTTATTAAAAAGAGATACGAAATAAAGACAACAATAAAATGATATAATTATGTTACGTAACCATACCAACAGCAACTAATATTGCGAGAACTTCGGGAGTTAATGCACAGGTTTATAACTGAAGAGAACAAATAAAAACAAATCTTGATTTCAAAATATATTTTTGTCATTATACAATTTGAGGAAATGTTTGAGTGTACATCATTAGTGAAATAAATCTTGAAACCGCAGGAACTAACAAAATCAACACTGTATTCATTTCTAATAGGTTAACCGGCAGTGGGAGATGGCCCTCTGCCACCTGCAATTTCCACGCGCCTGGGATGAATTGTTCCCTAAAGAGCAAGACCGCCAATTTATACTGATCCAAGGAAAAATTCTCCAAGAAGAAGAGACCTCCACCACCCTCACCTTTGCTTCCCAGCATTTAAAAACGGTCACCGATCTGGTTCATGCACTGCGCTGGGCTTTGGTGCAATGAGGGTTCGAAGCGATCCTCAAAACATTTGGCGTCCAGGCGCAAGTAACCGATAAAACATTGGGCAGGACCAGCCTGGAATTGAAACAAACCGCGTCTGACGGGTACATTCTAGTCCTCCCCCCTCACCTGGCCTACATGATCGGGCTGCAAGACGATCCAAAAAAAAACACCGCGCATCCCGGAGACAGGGTGAAATAACCAAGCCCCTCCACCCAGTTGATGTCCAGTTTCTTCGGGGCCTATGGCGGTGAGATGATCCCGGACAAACCTATCCTGATCCCTGCGTCGGTTTCGGAGAAAGATCGCACCGTGTACTGCATTGGGAACATGCCTCAATTTCAAAACCATCACAATGTCGAAATCACCTTTGTGGTACCGACCGGGAACTACGCGAACGCCAAAGCTGTCGTGGCAACCATTCTGACCTACGCCCCTCATGTGTTATGGTATTGGAACCCCCACAACGTTCCTAAAGGAAAATTAAGGCTGACCTTTCAAACCCTCAAACCTTCAAATCATCTTGTCATGAGTCCTTGGTTGGCCAAGCTGTTCGGGTTTGGCGACGGGCACACGCCCCAAATCTTTTCATTTAACAAAAACAAGACCAAGTGTCCCCTGATGGGGTACCAGCCCGAGTGTTGGTCCACCTATTACTCCGGCCTGAAAATCTCGACGACCAAAGCCTACCCCCTCAACCGTGATTTTAAACACCAACCCGTACGCAGTTTATACGTGTACTGCGATCTGATTGAGCCGCACATCGTGGGGGATGTGAAAGCGCCCTTGCTGAGGGTCGTGTCGGCCCAGGTCCCTTACAACAAGGTGGTGGAACGAGACTTTCCGGTCATGCGGTACTTTCCGCTCGCCAAAATGGTATTTGACACGCTGGAAATCCTTATAACCGACGAGACCGGCCAACGCATCTCATTCACCTCAGCAGCGACCGTGGTGGCGACATTGGAATTTGTGAAGCGCACTCTGAAAAGGAAAGGATGAATTATGGAGCGTCTACGGGGACTATGGCACCGGTGCCATCTATGGGGGACGTGGTTGGCGGAGGGTCTTCGATACCTGTGTTCCATGCGCTCCCCGCCCACGCCTCCAGTCCTCAATGCACGCCCACCTCCATTCCTGTCTTCCAGGGGGGCCGTGGGCAGCAAGGCGGCGGGGGGCTCATCCCTCTCCATTGGAATGAACTCGGCGGCTACGGACCGGTCAAGAATCAAAAGGGTGGGCTCTTGCCCCTAGCGCTAGCCCCTTTGGCCGCCATGGCGGGCAAAGCGCTGGCCGGCACCGTCGCGGGGGCGGTGGCTAAAAAAGGAGGACAAAAGATTCTCGCTAAACTGAAAAGGAAATTTGGCAAGAGGGTGGTGAAACAAATCGTGAAGGACACGAGTCAAGGGGCGGCCCGTGTGCTCGGCAAGAAAACCAGTTGATCCAAGGCCTAGAAAAGATAGCCGGAGTGGCGCCGAAAAAGAAAAAGACGAAGAAGCCGGCGCGGTCCACGGCACGGCCCGTGGCCTACAAGAATAAAAGAAAGAAAAAACAGGCTCTCCCTCTCATTCCTTCGACGTCCGTCAAGCGTGCACGTGTCGCGAGAGATATCTTTGACGACGATTATTGAACACCATGACTACGGTCGCAGGCATGGGCAAACCGCCCCTACCCAACATGTTGGGCGGTTACAACACTCATTCGAATTTTTTCGGCAAGGAATTGGCTCAAGCGGTCGAAGAACGAGGCTATTGGTCGGAGCACGCTCCCAAATCGGCCCTCTTGCCCGGGTCGCCCGTGGAATTTTACCTCCCGGCCAGTCCCTATTACACCGTGCTGCCTAGAAGTTACTTCAAGGTGACGGCCAACCTCGTGAAAGCCAACGGCGGGAATTTAACGGCCGATTTGAAGCTGGGTCCCGTCAACAATTGGTTTCATTCCCTCTGGTCGCAAATAGATATGGCCTTGAACGGGGAATGGATGACCATGAGCACCAAAACCTACCCCTACAAAGCCTACCTCAGCACCCTCCTCAACTATACTCCAGACGCCAAGAAATCCTACCTGACCTCGGGGCTGTACTACAAGGACGCGGCCGGTTCCATGGATGTTTTCGCCATCGACGGGGACAACACAGGATTGAATACGCGGGCGGGCTACACGGGGGACAGCAAAGTGGTGGAACTGACCGGGATGTTTTACATTGACGCAGCCTTCACCAATGAACTGCTCCTCAACGGGGTCCCCCTAGAATTCCGGCTCACCCCAGCCAGCAACGCCTTCGCCCTCATGGGGGACAGTGCGGCGGCGGAAGCGGCCGCCGCCAAAATCGTGCTGAAGCGGGTCACTTTCTTCCGTCGCGTCAGTGTCTGCAACAAGGACTTCATGAAGAGCGTCGAAGTGAAACTCGTGTCCCAACCCGTCCTCTACCCTTACAACAACGAAGAAGAACGGATGTTCACCATTTCCCTGGGGGACACTACCTTTGAGAAAACGGATTTCCTGGGCGGGCGCATCCCCCGATGCATGCGACTTGCCTTGATGGGGAGTGCGAACAGTTTGGGAGCTCTGAAAAAGAACCCCTTCAATTTCCAAAGGTTTGGGATGACCGGCGCGACGGTCACGGTACACGGCACACCCACCCCCTTCTCCCGCCTCGAATTTGCGACTGGGAAAACCCTGGACGGTTACAATACCTTGTTCCTGTCCCAAGGGGCCATGAGCGCCAACCATGGGATTGACATTACCCGGACCGATTGGGACAAGGGGTACGCTATCCTGTGTTTTGACTTCACCCCGGACGGCAGCGGCAGCGCCTCGCACATGAACATACAACAGTACGGGACGGTGGGCATCCGCCTTCAGTTTGAGGCAGGCGTCGCCGAGACCCTATCCGTGTACGTGAACAGCGAGTTTGACGCCGCGTACGAAATCAACAGCAGCCGAGAAGTGAAAAAGTTGTAAGATGGTCACCTACACGTCGCAATTGACGGTCTTGGCCCGTCACGATTGGTGGCTCCGCGCCTCGTTTCGGGGCGTGTTTCCCATGGACCTACGGCCCCGCCGCGTGACCCGCCCCGCCTCGTTCATTCTCAATACCGACAACGCCGACGGACCAGGCACCCATTGGTTGGCCTTTTATTTTCCGCGCCAAGGCCTGAATGAATTCTTCGACAGTTATGGCTTTCCCGCCTCTTATTACGGGTTGCAAGAGTACGTGCGGCAGGGGAACGCCCAGCATAGGGAAAACAACGTGATGTTGCAAGGGAACAAGTCCAATGTGTGCGGCAGTTATTGCCTGTACTACCTCCTGCGCCGAGCCCACGGACGGACCCTGGCGGAGGTCCTGCAGAACCTCCAGCGGTGGAAGACCAAGACAACCAGGGACCGGGCCCTCCAAGCCTGACAGCGCCAGTACCAGCGCCGGAGTGTGGCGCGGTGGCAGCGGCAAGACAGTTTTCTTCACGATCAATGTGTTATCAGTTTGAGAGACAATAAAAAAATAAAATAAAACAAGTCCCTCACCTCCATGTCTTGTTATTCTTGGGAAGGGTGTGAGGCACGATGGATGTCCGTTTCCAAGCGCCCTGCAATATCACGGGTCAGAGTCAATCGGGGAAAACGGTGTTCACCGAAAGACTCTTGCACCACGCGAAATCCCATGTTACCCACCCACCCATCACGATCGTGTACTGCTATGGCAGCGCCTGGCAACCCCGTTTCACCGCTATGCAAAAACAATTGGGGGTGACCTTTGTGGAGGGGCTTCCCGACGACCCGTACGCCCCCTTTCGCGGCAAGCCGGGCCTCTTGATCCTGGACGATTTGATGAAAGAAGGCTCCAAGGAGGAGCGGGTGGTGGACCTGTTCACCAAAGGCTCACACCACCACAACATTTCCGTGCTGTACCTGACCCAGAATATTTTCCCGCCAGGCAAGTACGCGCGCACCATTTCCATCAACGCCCACTACCTGGTGGCTTTTAAAAACGCTCGGGATTCGTTGCAAGTCCGGAAATTGGCCGATCAGGCCTTTCCGGGGCAAGTACCGGCAGTGATGCGAGCCTACCAGGACGCGACCCAGCGCCCCTTTGGCTACCTCCTCTTCGACCTACACCCGCGGACCCCGCCCCAAATCCGATTGCGCACCAACATTTTCTCCGAAGAGGGGAAACAGCATCACGCCTACGTGCTGGAGGAGGATCAAAAGGGGGCTGGTATTTGGGGGCTACTGAAAAAGACGTTGCCAGTATTGAAAAAGACGTTGTTAAAACCCAAGGCAATCCATGAGGTGGACGCCCTGGGCAGCATCACCAACGCGCTGTACCAACAACGAAGAAAACCCCGTTTTTTAACCAGGGCTGCCAAAACGATACAACAACTCGGAGGCTCCAAGAAGAAGAAGAAGACGACGGCCAAAAGAGCGAAAAAACCAAAGGGAGGCGCCCCGCCCCAAGGCCTTCGTGGGGCGGTGTGGAAAAGGCCCAACAAAAAATCAACCTTCCATTCTCCTTTTTCAGGGCAACGCGGGGGTGATTTACAGTTGAACAAACGTGTCCAAGAGATCCTGGACAAAAGGGATTGGGTTCCCTTTATAGGCTAATCCTCCCAGGGAATCCGTTCAGTTGTGGTGATGGCCTCCCCCTTGCTTCAACGCAGCGCGACGTTCCTCCGTCAATTTGCCAAAGCGGATCTCGGTCAGAAAAAGAAACTCATCCGGGCCGCGAGCCACACTCAAATCAACGCCGTCAGCGAAGTGGTGCACAACGCCTTGCCTAGCCCCGCCCCCTTTCTCGGCCAATCCCGAGGCTCGCTTTGTTCTACCGCGGTGGCCCTTGTGACGTCACGAAATTTTTTTCGCTCGTCAGGAAACCGTGGCCGTGCGAATCAGTTTATCGGCTCGAGTGAGTTTTCTCGATCTAAGACAATGTTCTTTTTGCGCCTAAAGAAATACAGAACAAACATCCTAATGTAAAATCAACCCACGTACACTAATGTTAAGATAAAGGATCTTACGATTTTAGACAAAATCCTACTCTAGGAGAAACATATTAACAAATTCTAGTTTAGCCCCAAAGTTGAGTTACTTTAATTAAAACGTTCTTTTGTTAATTTCGGTTTGGTCACGAGCCTGTATTTACTAATGACGTTTTCCATTGACATTATTGAATAGAACTCATTATCCAACAACCTGTGTTGTTACAGGAAACTAATTAAGTATTGATTATATCTTAAGCTATCGGTACCAAGCGATCCCGACAACAAGCCAATAAGATTTGAGTATTCCTAATTACAGTTCCGTACTTTGTCAAGTACTAAATCCATTGAACTTTCCGTCAATGCAGATTAGTCACCAACTTCTAGTTGGATTTCTATGGAACATTTCTAAAGACTCGTATAATGTTTTACGCTCAAGCTATGATATTTGATTTCTAGTTTCACCTTTGACATTTCTTATTTATGTTGTCGATCGGTTGGAACACCTTCCTTTCAAGGTCAGTTTTGCAATGTTCGGGCAACGACCTATACACAATAGGAGTTCATGTAAAGACAGCTGGATTGCTTGAGAACTATTCTGGTCAAGGACATCTGTTCACCACATAGACCATGATAGCTGAGAACGATTCTGGTCAAAGACATCTGTTCACCACAGAGACCATTGTTTGTAAATAACATAAATACAGAACGAATACTCTTGTAAGTTGCCAGTCATTGAGACCAGTAATAAAGTACGTAAGATCCAACCTTGCTTGTCGTCTACAAGCTCTGCGAAGAACCCCACAGATCAGGAAAAGTATCCCTGACACTAAATTTATATGTAGTGTATTCATAGGACTCGGCGCGTGTGCTTGACGAGATTTCATACTTTTTCTTCACCGAAAGGCAGCTGTTGAAGGCTTTGCAAACGAAAATGACCATGCACGAGAAGAATACCAAACTGAAGTTTAGCCAAACGAAGGAGGGAAAAAATCAAAGTAAAATGAGTGACTCGGTCATTTGACTCGGACTCGGACTGGACTCGGATTTGACTCCGTCAACCGGTGAACTCGTCAACCACAACACCAAATCCATCAAGTGCAGGTTCTTCTTGCCCTAGCTTGTTCTTTGCTTTCAGCATTGCGAAACGTCCGCTTGAAGCCAACCAAACAAACAACATAGTATTGTAATTTCTTCATGTCATTCCCTTGAGATGTTCCATAAGTGATCTTTAAATCTAATGCAGATTTCGTCCTGATTTACATAAACTTTAATTGGCTTCGATTTTCTCGGCCAAAATAATTATTAAGTCGTATCGCCAAAATAACTGAAAACATGACTCTCTACATCTAGACGTTTAATAATTAAGATAAAGAATGAGTGGCCGATCTTTATCCGATTTACAAACTCTCGCTTTCAGCTCGAGTTTGTAAATCGGATAAAGATCGGCCACTCATTCTTTATCTATTACTTACAAGTTTTAAAGCCGTTCAAAACACTCACAGCACGTGTTTTATCAAGTCTAAAAATTCTCGGCCTTCGCCCTCGAATTGTTAAACTTCATACACCACTGCTGTTCGTGTTTTAAACAGTACGTCAGCTTGCACTGGTGTCGTGATTTGATTTCATGATAACTCTGGCAGCCCGGTTTTGAAGCTTTTGGAGTTAATTTTATCACTTAATTGCAAATTTCATCCAACCCAAACAGAACTGCAATAGTCAAAATGGGGCTGAGTTAGTGCTTGGTACATTTGGAGAGCAGTGCTACTGGAGATGAAAGGTCTTATGCGTTTAAGGGCACCAACTACAGAAGAGATTTTCTTCGAATTTTCGTCAACATGTTTTCACCAAGAAAGTCGTCCATCAATCATTTAGGCCTAATGATTTTGCATGATCGACCCTCTTGAAGACTTAGTTTATTAGCCTTGAGCCAGTAATTGAGATTGCTGAGCTCAGAGTTTATGTGAGCGGACGATCTTTATGGGATTTACAAACTAGAGCGGAAAGCGAATTTGTAAATCCCATAAAGATCGGACGCGAATTGTTTATCGCACTTATCAAACGTCTAGATCTAATGATCGGACTACATTTTTGGGTCCGATCACTAAGGCATGACTCAATCCATTCAAGACTGTTTTGGTCTACACCATAGTTTGAAAGCTTTTGTAGTACAATACTGTGGTTAATCGTATCAAATGCCTTCTTTAGATCTATAAAAATTACTCCATTCAAGAGGCTTCAATCAGCGCAGTAAGGTACTATGTTGGGACAGGAGCCCATAACTAGGAACGTCCATATCTCCTATATAGTTGTCACAGCGTTTTTACGAGTTGGGCTATTTTTAGATTATTTCCTCCGCCAATTGGCCACTTTGGAAAAGAGTAGGGGATTGGGGCGAGGGTGGTCTCGCAAAGGCGCTTGGTATCGTTACAGGGGACACGCATCGTACAGAATACAAACAAACACGGCGAATATCGCAATTAACTCATCGAATACAAGCAGAGAAAGTGATATAAGCTTGAAGAAGACACTACCAGAAGTAAAGCTCAACAGTAGTGTCCAGAAATGTGGGTTCATAAAAGCCAACTTACTTAAAGCAGAGCAAAGACGCGAAAACTACCGTGGAACGGGAGTTAGCAGCAGTAAAGCGAAGCTGACGTGTGGCCGAATGCTACGATCCGAACACGTTATGCTTTAGCCGATTCCTACGTTTCCCATCATCATGGATTTATGATTTTAAAGTTGTACTTTGTAACTTTAAACAAGCTTGTTCTGTTCTTGCGATTGTCGGTTGAAAAGCCGGAAGGAATTGGTATGTGGTGATCAATCGCATGTCACCCCACAGGAAACCCAAGCTCTGTTTGTGTTTTAAATTATAAGGGTTTGTATGGGATTTTTAACGAGTATTTGGTTGTATTTGTTAAGCCAGAAATACTGAAATAAAATCAATGAAAACTTACCTGAAGTCTTTATCTGTTCTTCATTGGGCTCTGTATGCAATTTCAGCGAATTCTGTTGATATTTTATCCCTCGACCTCTCCAGCTAAGAAAGAAGGCAAGGGAGGACGCAGCCGCCATTTCTCGATGCCAATCACTCGAACATTGCGCTCGAATTTGCATCCAAAATCAATGCCAACCGCAACTAGACCTCAAATAATAACACAACAGTATCTATTCCAAGAGCCTCGTGCCGTCTAATTGCAACAATCCCCATTTCTCGAGCCTAAATCGAACACAATTTGAAACAAATCCGCCCGTTGGGATCCGTGACCAACACTTGTTGCCAACGCATAGCAACGGCAAATCGCCCCAAAGTTCACGGGCTCAGAATGATACATATACCTTATTTTGAAAGCGTTCTTCAAGCAAACGACTCTATGGTACAGTGGTTTAGAGTGCGCGCGTTCGATCCAACGACCCGGAGTTCGAGTTCTACACCGTGCACTGTAAAAACATTTTTTTTTTACTTCTTTTTCTCCTTTCTCAGTTTTATTTAATCTTTTCCTCTATTTTAAACAATTAGAGCCGCCTTCTACCTGGAAAACATTGTTGTCTTTTGGCTCTCAAGCCTCGACCGGGAGCCCATTGCCTCAACTTTAAATAACTTTTCTGGTTACTTTATTATCACAAGAGCTAGAAGGAAAGCTCGCTGCGTAGAAGAGAAAAGCTGGGATATCGGTTTCCTTTTATTCTTCCATTCGAGCCTGGTAAGTTTATAAGCAAATTAATGTATCAGTTATTTTTTTACGGGCTTTGGTTGATTCAAATATCGCAAGTAAAGTACCGTACGTTAATTTATTAAAACTGTTGTGTTCGATATTTTCACAGGACGCTCATGACCTCGATTTAGTGCGATGATGAGAAAGATATCATAACAAGTTTTGAAAGTTTACAGTAGCATGGGTTTTCCCTAGCTTCGCTAGTTTCTAATTGGTCGGTATACACAGTAGATGTCAGTCAGGTTATTTTGAGCACTGGTACCCAGGCCTTCCCGCGTAGCAAGGTAAAAGTATATTTTCACAGGATTTTATGTAATTACGAGGTTAACCAGGGAATTTGTTCAAAACTTGTTATGATATCTTTCTCATCATCGCACTAAATCGAGGTCATGAGCGTCCTGTGAAAATATCGAACACAACAGTTTTAATAAATTAACGTACGGTACTTTACTTGCGATATTTGAATCAACCAAAGCCCGTAAAAAAATAACTGATACATTAATTTGCTTATAAACTTACCAGGCTCGAATGGAAGAATAAAAGGAAACCGATATCCCAGCTTTTCTCTTTTACGCAGCGAGCTTTCCTTCAAGCTCTTGTGATTATAAAGTAACCAGAAAAGTTATTTAAAGTTGAGGCAATGGGCTCCTGGTCGAGGCTTGAGAGCCAAAAGACAACAATGTTTTCCAGGTAGAAGGCGGCTCTAATTGTTTAAAATAGAGGAAAAGATTAAATAAAACTGAGAAAGGAGAAAAAGAAGTAATTTTTTTTTTTTTACAGTGCACGGTGTAGGACTCGAACTCCGGGTCGTTGGATCGAACGCGCGCACTCTAAACCACTGTACCATAGAGTCGTTTGCTTGAAGAACGCTTTCAAAATAAGGTATATGTATCATTCTGAGCCCGTGAACTTTGGGGCGATTTGCCGTTGCTATGCGTTGGCAACAAGTGTTGGTCACGGATCCCAACGGGCGGATTTGTTTCAAATTGTGTTCGATTTAGGCTCGAGAAATGGGGATTGTTGCAATTAGACGGCACGAGGCTCTTGGAATAGATACTGTTGTGTTATTATTTGAGGTCTAGTTGCGGTTGGCATTGATTTTGGATGCAAATTCGAGCGCAATGTTCGAGTGATTGGCATCGAGAAATGGCGGTTGCGTCCTCCCTTGCCTTCTTTCTTAGCTGGAGAGGTCGAGGGATAAAATATCAACAGAATTCGCTGAAATTGCATACAGAGCCCAATGAAGAACAGATAAAGACTTCAGGTAAGTTTTCATTGATTTTATTTCAGTATTTCTGGCTTAACAAATACAACCAAATACTCGTTAAAAATCCCATACAAACCCTTATAATTTAAAACACAAACAGAGCTTGGGTTTCCTGTGGTCACCCTAGCGGACTTCAAGTGGTTCAGACCCGCCGCTATTTCTCTTGTCAGTAGTTATCCACGGCCTACAATCCCATAAACAGAACAAGACCGGTATAGCTAAAGTTACAATGTATTTAATACTTTAAAGTGACAAAACCATGATGGTGGGAAACGTAGGAATCGGCTAAAGCATAACGTGTTCGGATCGTAGCATTCGGCCACACAACTTCGCTTTACTTCTGCTAACTCCCGTTCCACGGTAGTTTTCGCTTCTTTGCTCTGCTTTAAGTAAGTTGGCTTTTATGAACCCACATTTCTGGACACTACTGTTGAGCTTTACTTCTGGTAGTG